>CM076577.1:1050453933-1050862826 GCA_034641835.2 Pinus albicaulis | reverse complement strand
AAGCAACTCAATGATTTCCTTACGGTAAATAGATGAGAGAATGAATCCTACCTGGAATCTGTCACACGCTTCATTCCTTCTTTAGCTTGAATGCTCCAATTCCAGTTCTGATTGCAAAAATTAGAACTTGCACAGCCATAAAACAGAAGCCAAGAAACTACGAGATCTATGTAGTATCATCTAAGTACTCTATTCAATAGATAAACATGGTATTGAAATAAGTGAAATAACGACAATCACATATAGGAAAACAAAGAAATATTTGCATTAATATAAATGGAAGGATATTACAACCACAAAGATGTGTTTATATTGTAGAAGAGCTCCTCCAAGATGTTAAATTGTCCTTTCCTTCTCACAATATGCACCTCTGATCACCCTAAATGCATGAAATTTAACCTTTAACCTCAACAACATAAGGGAAGAATCCAAAAGAAACCATTAACCTCTTTCATATGCAATATGGTAAATATGAGGAGTGGGGTAAGTTGGGAGTTCTTATCCAATTACCAATCTAAGGTTTTAGATCTAGCTTTGATGGGAGGATGGGACCAAAGGATAAGGGATAGAAACTCCAAATAATGATGAGATAGGATCTGAATGTTTAATCCAAGGTAAATGGTTGTAACAAATTATGGAAGATTCTGGAAGAGGAAGCTTCCATAAATTCTCTCATTTCCTAAATTTCTAGAACCAACGCAAGTGAAAAGGGAATCAACCTATAGGTGATCAATGTTGGCCATGGTGACTAAACGTGTAGGTGAACATTGTATAGAGGAAGGCCATGGAGTGTTGGTGCTAAAACCGGTTCAAATGAGCTAGTTTCAGGCAGAAATTATGGAAAATAAAGGAGGTTCACTTAGGGCTTTGTGAAATGATGTTAAAGAGGGGTAATAGGATGTTGATTGATCCCATTAGGAGTCCTAATGTCTAGATGTGAAAAAATGGCCTATAACACTTTATCTTACCAAAATTTCCATCCCTTGTTCCACGGCATGGAATTCAGTTACATTGTTAGAAGCATGTCCTAGGTTAATGAAATATACCCTGCAAATCTTCCCTTTCTAGTCTCTTATAACTCCTCCAATGCCCACATTCTCAGGGTTTCCTTTTGAAGCCCCATTAAAATTCATCTTGAAGAAGCCCTGGGGGAATCTAGATTTATGAACCCATTTATATTCAAGGTTCCCTAGCTTGAGTTACCTGCATACCAAGATTTTCAAGCTCCGGCAATTTTAGGATTCTTACCTCTTGTGGTGATGGTTTTTTATCATTAACCTTTAATCCTCGACTGATTACCATTTCCTTTAATTGGCATTGAATTAATTCAACCAAGCATTATGCAGGGAGCTTCTTATTCTAAAAAAATTATTGGTTTAATTTCCATACAACCCAAGTGATAAATCCCAGGGCCAGGAACTAGGTGGTAATTACCATTTAATTCTTATTTAATTTCTATCACCATTTTTAATTGTATCCTGTATATTATCCCTGATTCTATCAGTTTGTCTGAAAAGAAAAGCCAACCATTCCCAGATAATAGAAGTATAACTACATGTTTTTAATAAATGGTTGAGATTCTCCTCCTTGAATTCATAGAGATATAACCATGAAGGCCCAATAAAACCTCTTTTCACCAGATTTTCCCATGTCATAACTTTCCTATGCAAAACCAACCACAAGAAATTTTTAATTTTGGGCCATTGTGATGATGACCATATTCTCGTCCATACTAGATCTATTGTATCACAGTGGTGAACTTCAATATAATTTCTATCCTCTTTGATGTTAAAATCTCTGTATTCTTTTTTTCCCCATCTAAGTTGATCATAGTTGTTAGTACATAGGATTATTCTCTTACTATTTCTTGGAACACCTTCTCATTTTGACTAGGCTCCCTAAAGATACTAAGGTTCCATCTTCTCCATTTATTTTCGTCGGTCACTTGTTCCAAAACTTGGTGCACTTTAATTTTTCCCAGACTCTTAGTAATCCTTTGAATTTTGTGCAATGCTTCATTTCTTAAGCTAGGTTGTTTTTGCTAGACGTCTTCCCAAAACAAATCTGATCTTCATTTCTAACCTCCCATAAACAATGTTTCTATATGATTTCCCTATTGCCCCAGACCAAATTCCATATCGATGATCCTTTCATTATGCCAGAAATACAAACAAGGACTTGTGAGGGCCAATTATGGGCATATTTCACCCTCCAAAGTTGGGCCCAAGGTGAAGAACCTCCCTTTAACCAGTGCCACCGCAGTTTAGCTCCACAAGATCGATTGAGAATCTCTAGGTCTTGTAAGCCCATGCCACACAAAAAATTAGGTTTACATATCATGTTTTAGGCTACTAGTGTCCATTTCCTCTTGTCCTTGGCTCGTCTCCATAATAAATTCCTTTAAATCTCTATGATATTTTGCAGAACACCTTTAGGATCTAGTAGAATTGATAACATATACCCCAAAATCGCTTGCAGTACAACTTTAGTCAAACCAACCTTCCAACTAGATTTAAGGATCTAAAATTCCATCACTTAACTCTATCTTACAAATTTGATACAATATTCTCCCAGTTGGACTCCTTCCAAGCCTTGAAAATTAGAGGGATACCTAGATATTTTGAAGGAAATTATTTTATTTGGAAGCCTAATATGGCTATCAAATTCCTCTGTATAGAAATATTTGTGTTAAAAAAAGAAAATCGTAGATTTGGACTGGTTTATCTCCATACTTGAGGTTTCATCCGAAGTGTCTAGGATAGACTTGAACAATCGATCCTCCTTCACTGTAGGGATACCATGTAGCATGGTATCTTCTACAAACTGTTGGTGCATTGTAGCTGAGAACCCTTCATGTAGTTGAAGGCCTCTAATATCTCCTTCCATGGTAGCAGCTTTGATCGCTCTGCCTAGTCTTTCCATCATAATGAAAAAAAATAAATGGGACATAGGGTCCCCTTGGTGAATTCCTTGAGAAGGGAAAAAGTGCTTAGCATGAGCTCCATTTAGAAAAAAATAAAAGCTAGGAGAGGTGACTAAGGACATGATCCAACTGTTCCATCTATTATAAAAAACAAAGGCCTTTAAAATTTCTTCCATATACTCCCAATTGGCCTTATCATATTCCTTTTATAGGTCAAGATAAATTATCATTCTTGCTTTTCCGAGACACTTAAGAGAGTGTGCAATCTCATGGGAATGGATAACCTTGTCCAATATTTTCCTGCCTTCAACAAAGCCAAATTGTTCCTCTGTGATCAGGATAGGAATAACCATTATGAATTGGTTGGATACAACTTTTGATATATTCTTATATATCACATTACAAAGGTCTATCGGTCGAAACTTCTCTAGAGTACTAGCTATTTCCTCCTTCGGGATGAGAGTAATAAATTTCGAATTTAGAGCCTTAATAATTAGAGAAATTTTGGTGTATAAAATGGGCCTCAAAACAAAAATGTACAATAAAAATAAAATTTATAATAACCAATAGGATTCAAGATGGTGATGTCAACCATGAGGGATGATTCACCCTTTTTGGAGTAAAAAAGTAAAAATATTTAAGAAAATAAAAATAAAAATAAAAAAAATTTTCAACTCGTATTTTCAACTTATCTCCCTACAATTTTATTCAAGTTTAGAGCGGGATCACTCATTGGATGTGGAATTTAATTCCTCGTCCAAGGAGTACCCATGTCACATACTTTCAATGGACCCTCCTACAATAAATAAATGAGAAATACTTGAAAAATGTGATTGCAAGAATGTTTTCTCATGTATTTATTATTTTTCTTGTAAAATGATCCATCGAATATATGTGACATGGGTAATCCTTGGATGGGGAATTAAATTCTACATCCAACAACTTCTCCTATTCGAAATTTGAGTAAAACTGTAGGGAGATAAGTTTAAAATATGAGTTGAAAAAGTAGTTTTTCCATTTTTCCCTCTAAAATTTGGTGACATAATCTAATATTGTTTTATTATTTCCACTATTATTTTATAATATTCCTTAAGAGGCCCATTTTAGACCTCAAATTTTCTCTAATGGATAGTGGTTGAGTCTCAGGAGTACTCTTCAACCACCTCAAAAACATCATTCTTTACTACTTCCCAATAGGCTTTAAATAAATCTATGGTGAGGCCATCTAGGCCTAGCACCTTACCATTAAACATCTCATGGAAAACTTGGGAGAATTATTCCACGGAGATATGTTTATTTATATTTAGATTATGCTCCTTTGTTATCAGTCTTCGAATATGCCTAACAATATTCTGGATGGATTTTGATCTATCAAGTAGGGGCTCCTCTGCTATCTTCTAGAAGTGTTGAGCCAACACCTGCTCAATGTCCCAATGGGACTCATAAGATTTCCTAGTTACATCCTTGATCCCGAGAGCTATATTTGAGTTTCAATGCTTGATTGTAGATTTGAGAAATAATTTAGTATTCTTTTCTCCTTCCTGGAGTTACAGGACTCTCGATTTCTATGTCCATAATATTCCTCCTGTAAGAATATTTCCTCCCACTTCTTCAATAGCTCAATTTCCTCATTCCTTCTCATATCTGTATACCCTTATTACATCAACGATCTTTGTAATGCCTTTGCCTTCATTTATAATTCTATTTTTTCTTGTAAGATATTATCGAACTCTATTTTATTCCAATGCCTTAGATGGGTTTTAATATATCTCAACCTGGTCTGTAATTGGAACATCTTGGAGCCTCGAATTAGGACAGAATATTCCCACCATTTCTTTATATTCTCCATTAAGGAGGGGTGATTTGTTTTTTTAGGAGTTCCCAACATTGTAATCACTAACACCACTAACCAATGATTAGATTCCCCACGTTAGAGAATATTTTCCTCTATATCTAGCCCTTGCAACGGAAAATCCTCATAAATTATGAATTTGTCTATTCTTGAGGCTATTTAATCCTCCCCTCCTCATTTATTACTCTAGGTAAAGACTCCATTACATGTATCCATATCTATTATATTTTCCTCTTCAATGAACCTTTCAAAGTTCTTAGAGTCTCTGTCAATTCATCTTTGGCCTCCCTTATTTTCCACCAATGAAGTGATCATGCTAAAATATCCCCCTATAATATAGGGGAGATACTGTTTTCTTCCTCTAAGGTCCTTCAGGGCCTGGATGAATCCTAATTTATCATCAATCCTTTGCATTCCATTGATATTTTTGAAAAGAATAGACCCAAGGAATCCTATTATCTACCTCTCTATAAAGAGGAAAAATTGGGTGGCTTCTGCAGCTACTAGGTTCATTACCTATGATTTCCACTAGGTAACAATTCCTACAATAATTTTGGCTTCAACATCTAAATAAATAAACCTTCATCTTAGTTTCCTATCAACTTCTTTAATCTTTTTTGTCGTGCATTCTATTTCTTGCAAGAAGATTAGATCTAGATTTTTCATTTTAATCTTCTTCTTCAATAGTATCTTCTTTCTAAGGCTATTTAGGCCTCTTGAACTCCAAGTTATTACTTTAATATTTAATGAAGTAGGTTAGGGGGCGATATTAGAGCTCTCATCTTACCTGAGTTTATCAACATTGCTCCCAATTCCTGAAGGGGTACATTGTTCGACTTCCTTCTTTGTTTCCTTATTGTTTTCTTTGGTACTGAGGGGGTCTAAGACTCTGTGACCCTAACTCTCATCTCCCCAGTTTCCCCATGAGATCTTTTCTACCAACAAAGCTTTGCATCCTCTCACATCAGTTATAGGTAATCGATTGAATCCATGTGTTCTACTAGAATTTCTCCAAACCCTTCTTTATCCATTGTTCTACCATATTTTGTAGGTTGATTCCTTCCCTTTCTACTATATATTGAAGATCTCAGTGCCTGCCTCACTTGGTTCCCTTTCTAAATCCCCTTCAAAATATTTCCCCATATCTGGTATTTCCATACTTTTAAAAGGGTATTTAGGGACCTCCAATATTCCTTCTTATTTTCACTCTTCTTGATTTCCTATTTCATCTTCTTCGGTCTGGTTTTCCTTGAGTTCCATATCTGAAAGAACACCAAAAGTATTTTTCATTGTTGTTATCCCTCTATTTCGTTGTTGTTGTCTCTTGTTGGCACATCCTTTTAGATTTGGCCTTACAAAAGCTTCAACATCATCATGTTCTTGTTCCTTGCTTTGTTCCTCATATATGTTCAGGGGGGAATCCCTAATTATATTCCCATGCTCATGGCATCGCCTGCACCTAAATGGAATCTATTCATAATCGATAGGTTGTAGCTAGAATTTGTCACATAATTCCAACTTTATCACTTCTGGTAATGCTCAAGATGCATCCATCTCCACACAAATCTTCACATATGAGTTATATCTTCCATGCAGAGTCACATCTGAAATACTTATGAACTTCCCCAAGATATCACCTATTAGCTTTAAGTTCAATGGCAACCAATAATCCAAGGGTGAGGAATGCAACCTAACCCACATCGGCACACTGGTGAATGCATCTTTCTCTTGAGTAAATTTATCTTTCCATGACCACATGTATAATCTTGCAAAGGCAAACAAATATGGTCCTTGATCAAACACTCAGTCTATGTCCTCCTGATTAGAAAATTCTATTGTAAAAAAAAAACTTTTGACCCTAAGTGAATTTCAATCTCACCACACGGACTCCAATAATGCTTAATCTAGTTGAAAAAAACTTTCTTTGTGCACCATAAGCCCATGAAATTATAGATGATCGCATAAATACCCATGTGATCGCTAAAAGCTTTAGTTTGGGAGTTTGTGATTAGTGGCATTGGGATTACCACCATTTTGGGCTTGCGTGGGCCATTCCCATTAGCCCCTTTTGGATTTTTTTGTTGATCTAGTTGGTTCACTATTGTACCTTTGTCCCCATATTTTCTCAAACCATTCAAACCTACCCCATCTTCTCCCTGAATCGTGCTTCCAGATCCCTTTGCAAAAAATTTAAATCCTACCTTGAATCATTTACTTTTGTCAGCTACAACATTTCTATAGGAGGGAGCCCCACTCCCTCCCCCTCTGAAAATCATTCGAATGGGAACCTTCTTGCAATAATTCTGAAAACCCTAGCTTCCTTGTTTCACTTTTGCTATTTTTGTTTTTAATTTTATTTAAATTACTTTTGTTTTGCTTTATTTTATTATCATTTTAATAAAATAGTTTTATTTAATTATTATTTTTATTATATTAGATTTATTATTTGTATTTAGACTCTAGTTTTATTTAATTTTGATTAATTTTGATTTAGTGTTATTAATTTTACAAGTTATATTTGATTTTATTAATTAAAAATAGTTGGTTTTTTGGAATGTAAATTGGAAATAGAGAATTTGGGGCATAAGATTATTGATTAAAACAAACTTACGTTGTTATAAAATGACCATGAGTACAAAATTCAGGGGGAATGAACCCATAGAAGGTGAGCCTTATGTTATCGTCATATTTTCCTCTGATATTACAGTTAGAGGTTACAATATAGAATTAGGGCTTTTGAACTATTATCAAGAATAGAGAAAGGAATGGTGACATGGACAGAAGGGACTAGAAAAAGGAGTCAAGCTTTTGTATTGCTACCTCTTTTAATTCTAATGTTCGTGTTTTATTTAGTTTGAGAATTTAATGTGAGGGTTTTGTATATTGTTGTATGAACTTAATAAAGAATTTAAGAGTTGTTAATTAGTGAAAATATTATTTTTATAATGTTGTGTGGATTATTCTAGCACTTTGTTGTGAATGTGTTATATTATTCAATTATTATTTTAAAATTTGTTTCATTTCTTAAATTGAATTATACGATTTCTTTTCATGGTTTTTTTTTTTAAGTTTCACTAGTGAGACATGTCTAGAGGGATTGAACTTCTAATCACTTAGATACACAAGGGAATGCCAACATGTTTTTTTCCCATTGTGCTACCACTTGCAGACATTTCTTTTTGTTGTTTATATTTATATGTTGAAATTTTAATGTAATTTTCTACAAATTATATTATACATTGTGTTTAACAATTGTTGAAGAAATGAATTATTTCTTGTGTAAATTAGTTAATCCTCCTCTCAACATCTAATACTTAAATTATTAATTCTTCCAATTGGGATAATATGAAGTCATCCATTATCCTAATTAGGATAGTTAGATTTAGGATAGAAAGAAAATATAAATTGATATTTATTTATATTTCTATTATCATATTAGATTACGCTATCAAAAGTATCCTTCAAGGAGAAATTCATTCTATGCCAACCAGACCCACATATCGTTGGATATCACCAAACCAAATGAAAGTAGGTATAATCAAGGCCCTCATCGAGTGATTCCCATTATTGTAAGAGGAATTTTTCTACTTGTCAACAACAACCAAGGAGACGTGCAATATAAAACCCCCAATATGGCAGTTAGATATACAATATTGTGATCTAGAGAGCCTCTATACAATATACTAAAGATGATCTGGGAGGATCCAAGAATTCCTACCACAACTTGTTGGAAACAATGACATCTGAAAGAAATTGATAAGATGATTCCAACACTTCTTTAGTCATGCCAAACAAAGCCCATATGCAAAATTTATGGCAATCTAAAGTTCATTCCAAACTGTAGGAAGAGAGTCTGCAAGGTTTCCATGTGGCATGGTCATATAACGACATGTGGAATTCGTACAATGATGTGGAAAGCTCTAGGGGTCAATGTGCCAAGACAAGTGGCACTGACATGGATGGCTTGTTGAAATTTTTGGAGCTAACACATGATAAGGCCATGATTTTACATGGCAAGCCAAGGACACGTGGAAAGTAGAGTAATGGATGTGTGACAAGCTTGGGTGTTGACTGGCTAAGAAGGTGGACCAATTGCAGTATGCCACGTGGCACCTCCAGAATGGTTAAGAAGTTTTCATTGTCAAAAGTGAATGGATGACACAAGGATTGAATCCACAAACTTTGTGTAGGTAGGCCAAAAACCAAACCATTGGGCCACCGATGTTGTTGGTTATGTAAATATTAATTCATTTATCTACAATTTTGTTGGAGATCCTTTCCAAAGGGGGGAGGCCACAAGTTTGACATCACGACCTCCATGGAACCAAATATGATGGAACAAAAATGCATCATAATGCTATTGTTGAATGGTGTTATCATTGATGTCAACCCTAGAGTTTGAATTTGACTAAACACTTGTCATTTATGTCAAAATTTTAATGAACACTCTTAATATTTATTTGAATTACATCATTTTGGAAGCTCCACTGAAGGATGGTTGATAGCCCTAGCTCTAGGGTTTGGGTTGCCCAGACTAGGGACATACCACACACTTATTAAGGGTTTTTAAAGAAACATTTCACTGATTTTTCCTTGGATATTATCATCATTGGATTCTCCTCATTGAGTTATATTCCATAGTATGTGGCATGCCCCAAGAGGCCTCCCAGTTTGATAGATATTTGTGTTTGAAGTTGAAGACCCTAGTTCATGGGCTAAAACCCGAAGCATGGTGACATGGCACCCTACTATAGGATAGATCATTATTTAATTTAAATAAGGAGGGTTTTTAATCTAGAGTGTGGCTAAATTACTTCATAAGAGGACCTCAAGTCATACTTTGAATTTACATAGTGTAATGAACTTTATTAAATATCTACAATGGAAATTGACCGCATTGCTTGAGCTATAAGATATTAAAATTCAAGCACTTAAATGATGGTTCTCTCTTCAACAAATATCTTTTGAAAGTGCTCTTATATCCTTAAACAAAACTATGTAACGACATCCACTAGCCCTAAAAAAATGAACAAAAAAATGAACTTTTTGATGTGATGAAGGTTTGAATTCATTACTCGACCCTTGTGGAGAGATAGATATATCAGACGATGGTTTTTATAGTTTTGTTTTTATTATTTTGGGGTTAATTTTGGTACTTTCTCTTGTAGTTAAAGAACTGAAATGTTTGGTTTATTCAAGAATTGAGCAACACTTCTATTCGACCCCTCTAGGGAATCAATTCTAAAGTAGATATCTATATGTATTGGCCAAAAAATATTTTTCTTAACATACTACAAGGTCTCTCGACCTTGAAAACCGAATTTTGTTAAATCATTTCAAAATTATTGACCTCCTTCTTGAGCAGACCCATGGAAAATATTTAGGGCATAAATACAAATTTCATTTGTGAGGCCTTGAAGTGAATCAAGAAAAGAATATTGAAGGAAGTCACTTTGTTTTTGGCATTGAATTTGGTGGTTTTATTGCAAGAAAATTCACACTCAGTAATGCTAAAATTTGTGGCCTTATACATCACCTTTTGCGATTTGATTGGGAATTATTCATCTCAGTAGTTTGACCTCTAATTAGGGCTTCACTTATACCACTAAGGCCTCTATATAGGACACCATTCAAGCCTTGAAAGAATACATGATATTGCCTAATTATTTGTTGTTTCATAAGGCTTGTTCTCAGACGTTTAGAGATATTTTTAAGGACTCATATCCCGTTTCTATAAGGTGAATCACCATTATTTGTGTACTTATCTATATTTACATATAAACCTATGGTTAGGCATTGAAATAGTGAAAAATTAAAATGTTTATCACTCATAAGTGGTATGTATATATATGTTCCAGTGCTTTTCAAAATAAGTGAACTCGACTTGGTTAGAGCCGAATTTTAGAAGTTCTGAAGTAGAGATTGCATCACGTGTATTAAGCCTCACATGTGTTTGGTCAATTTAGTGTGTCCTAAATTGCTGCATTTAATTTGTCAATCCGGGAATCGTAAGCTGATGAAGTGCGGCGCACAATATGTGCAAGATAACCTATTTCTTAACTTTTGTCGTTTTTGGTTTTTCTAAGGTGGAATGGAAATTCTAAAATGAAAAACAAGCTTGGTTATATTTTTTCAAGGAAGTGATATCCCCTATAATGATTTACCAATCTTGAAACTTTAAAAGAAAATTGAAATTAAAATGACAAGACTTGAAAGAAAGTAAAAGTGTACTGCTGAAATGAAAAGGTGCTGCTAATCTAATGAATCAAAACAGGAAACTAGTGAACATGAAAACTAAACTATTCTTGCTGCCAACTGAACACAAAAGAAACTATGCTTATGGAAATTCAAAATTGCAATGAAATAAATCTAAAGCAGATTACATCAATTCATTTTCTGACCCTTCATCATTAGACCAGCTATGACTTGCGGAAGTAATCATAAACAACTTGTGTAACTGATATTTAATTTGCAGAAAGTAAACTAATACTAAATCATACACACATGATTCAATCCCTCGCCATCAGTCCAGCTGTGGCTTTCGGAGGCAACTGAAGATGTCATACATGATTTAATATATCTAAATTTGCAGAAAAGAAAATAATACTAAACTACACATTTCATAATGCAGTCCCTCACCATCAGTCCAGCTGTGGCTTTCGGAGGCAACTGAAGACGCTATGAGCAGCTTAATATATCTAAATTTGCAGAAAAGAAACTAATACTAAACTACACATTTCATCATGCAGTCCCTCACCATCAGTCCAGCTGTGGCTTTCGGAGGCAACTGAAGACACTATGAGCAGCTTAATATCTCTAAATTTAACTACTGAATCAGATGAGCAAAACTGAAGTGTACAAAGCAAGACTGAAGTTAAACAAAAGCTATGGAAAGAAAACTAGCAGCAGAATAATGTTAGTTTCATATCATTAGCCAAAATACTATGAAAATGCCCGGGCTGTCTGATGAATATTTAATTCAATACATAGATATATTGGTTAATTAAGTCAATATTAATTCAAATTAAAATACGAAAGAATCCTGTAAATTGTGGCTCAGAGACAGATCTTGTTGAAGTGACTACAAATACCTTAGATAGGTTATGACAATGTGATGTATGGTAGTTATAGAGTAGAGGATTTTATGTCTTGAGCAGCATTGGCAGAGTTGATTATAATGGGGTACTTGGAATAATTGGGTCTTCTATAATGGTAGCATTTTCGGTAAGGGTGTAGCCGTGTTGTGCAATGATTAGGTTTAATAATGAGTTTGAACATGCAAAAAATATTAAAACATGATTCAATCTAATCTTATAATGTACTAAAACAAGATATTGAATCCTTTTACAATTTGCAGAAACAAAACACAATCGCACAATAACATAAAAAGTAAGAGAAAGAAGAAAATTGATCGCACAACACAAGATGCATATGGGGAAAGCACACTGCCTAAAACCTCACTATCTGTATATTGTATAAATTCAAGGATCATGAAACAATACAATGATTTATCTCTCAAGAGAAACTCCTGCACTTTGATAAATGTCTCACACCGATCTAGGCAGAATAGGAAAAATACTTAGCCAATTCTCAACCTCTACTCATCCTGCATTTCTCACGCATTCCATGAGGAATTGTCACCCTATTAAATAGGAAATTCCCTTGTATTGATTTCACAATTCTTCCTTGGCCTCCACATGACTCTATAATTAACCTGTACAATTTTCTAATTATACAACTGATAGTTATCATCCCTTTAACCTCAGACTCAACTGGGCCTTTCTTAGATCTGACATGAAACAAATATTTATAGAAAATTTTTATTCAACTAATTGATCACTCATTGTGAATTAAATCATATTTAATTCAATAGACCTATATGTAGCTCATCTCTAAGTTAGAACTAGTTAAACTGATTTTAACTCAATTAATTGAGTTAACTAATTACAAGTCACAAATAACTGTAAGTGGACCCCCTTAAATCATGGGGACAAGCTATTATTCCTCCCTCTCTAGCTCCTCAACTCGAATTTCTAAAAATAACTAAGTCTTTTCTAACCCAAATGACTTAATACAAGTTGTCATGAGATGAAATTACAATTTTACTTCCAATTTAATTAAGGGAAGATTAAATTGGAAGCCTCATATGTCATTTTAAATGTTTCTTGTTTCCAATTTCAATACTCCCTCTCAACAAGAACAAAATTCAATCTATCCTGATCTAGTTTCTTTGGAATGTTATGCATGCAACACTTCTCTAGTGTTGTTTTCTCCTGCAACTCTTGAAACTAAATAGCCTAAAAAAAAAAATGAATCAATATGATTCATATGTCATTAGAGTCTCTAACTTATATCAAAATCGTAATGTCTATTGAAATATTTGCGTGTTGTTGAATCTACATTTTTTCCTCTACATCACAAGAACTTTCATCCGCATTGCGCATATGACACATGTCACTCGATTTATGTCTTATTGACATCTAACCTATCACACTACCGATCATTCCCCGCCATCGTGTATTGTGGGACTTCATCGTTAGGCTCTGATCTCACAGAGAACTAACTCGACGATCTGCCCAAATTTATTAATTTGATTATGTCTGACACTCATTTACTTCACTGAGGTATGACCGATGTGCTCCCTTCCACACTATCCGTTTGAATTTCTCACATCGGAGGATTTTTGTACGAGTGATGCTTCCACTTTGGCCTCTTTATGCTTCTCCACCCAGGTTTCCAAAACTTCTTTTGATATCTAATGAGGTTGTAACTGAGAGGTAATTTAGTCTCTCTCAACCGAATTAATACTAACCTCTTTCTTTTCTGTCAAATATTTTCATGCATCCTCGACCTTGAGAGCATACAAGTTCTTGACTCTTACACTGATTTGTTTCACTCGTCCCATGGCAATGTGTCTAAGGAACACCTTTCCTTTTCTAAACATCACATCATAGCCATGGTATTCCAATACCACTACAGAGACAAGATTCTTCTTTTTAGTCGTAGAACATATAAACTGTATTCCCCCAATAATGTAGATAGCTGTAATATTAATCTTTTTTTTGGTGTTCTTGTTTTATGAATAAGAGGACAATGGAGGCCCATAAGTCTCCTCACAACAACAAATCAATACTAATGAAAAGAAGACATTGGCAGCTTAATTGAATGCCCTTAGGGTAGTAAGGCCTGGAACATCTCATCTAAACACCTCACCAAATCAACAACATTGTCATGGAGGAGTGGCATTCAATGAGGGACAACATAGTTTTAGATGGAGACACCTTCATGGAAGTAGTTTCATAAATGAACGAGGCTTAGGGTTTGGAAGCTCATTTCTTATAAAAGTAAGAGGATGGCAGCCATATTTATTATGCATTGGTATATGATATTTCTGAATATATGATCTGTTTAGACATATACAAGATTAGATTTCTTTGCTGTTTATAGACATTTCAAGTGTTAGCGAGTTGGTCATGGGTGTTCCCGATCGGGAATCCCACCTCTTCTTGAGATGGCTCCTTCAAAGAGATTGTGCTTCATCAAGACGAGAGTTTAGCCAAGCTCATCCACATCCATAGCTAGATCCGCTGGAGGGTTGAGTTGTGTTGTAGGTTGCAGCAGTGGAGAACATCTTTGGGTCACTTCAGTGCTTATTTTTGGTGGAGAAGGGTTCCTTTCCATTGGGAGGATAGTAAGGAAGGTTGTTGAGCTTAGTTTCATATCCTGGCATCAGGCCACTTATTTATTTTCCCCTACAATGCAGTTTCTATCTTGGACTGCGTTATTTTGAGGGAGGAGTTGCAGGGTGGTTTCAATACACCATTTGGGGAGGAGGTTTCCTAGATAAGGGATCAACCTTTCATCTAGAGGATCTATTGGTGGAGGCTATCTTTCGTGTTGCATCATATCAGCCACAACTTTCCATATCTATTGTTGCAATGAATCTTCAGCCCCAGGGCTTTGATTCCCATCTTGTACATGGTGTGTTTCTGGAAACCCTTGATGGGTTCTTCATTGGAGGTTATATAGTGCCTAGATCTGTATTAGTTCTATATTTTGAGCCATATATCATCCCTTTACATTTTTTTTACTCATTTGCTGTAGCAGTGCTTTTAAACTGCATTGTAGCAGTGTTTCTGGCATTTTGATATAGTAGCAGCACCTCTTATTGAGGGTTTTGTCCATTGGAGGCTTGTTATATCTTGTTGTACATTTTGTGGCCCATTATTTTGTACTATTTTGTTGCTTTTATAATGAATGGAAGGTATCCATATTGGCCTCTTATTTTGATCTAATGTTTTACACTGTTATTCCATGGTTTTGCACTATATTCCTACTTTTCCCATTTGGGAATATTACAGTGGTATCGAAGCATAATCTTGGCACAGCCTATGCATCTTGAAAAGCCAATATTTCATCTGAAGAAGGAGATCCTCTCACTGATAGAGAGAAGAGATATCTCAGAAGAAGACACCGGAAGTTTGATTATACAAATGATAAATAAGACAATGGTAAAACCCCTTTATCAGGAGAAGATGAATATAAGGAGTTCCCCAAGATCCTTCTTAAAATTATGCAAGACATTGCTAGAGAAATAAAGGAGATGAGGATGGATAGATACAAGAAATCCCCTAAAGGATTTCCTGCAACATGGCAAGGTTTCTAGAATTACCATCGCTTTCATTAACCTAAAGGCAAAGAATGAATAAAAGCTTTCTTAACGCTCTATAATGCCTACATTCTTAGCAGTGGGAAATCAAGGGTTTCAAGAACAAGAAACTCTTGAAGACTATTTCATGGAGTATGAGTCTCAATCTCATAGATTCAAGGACCACTTGATTTTTCAAGAATTTTTTCATATCAAGGACAATAGGACACCCAGGCATCACAATAGAGGTGGAGGATTCATTTAGAAGCATGATATACACTGCACTATGGGCAGATTTTTCTTACCCAACTTTGATGGGCCATCTAAATGCATTGCCAAATCATGGGTAGAGAAGCTTGACATCTACTTCCAGCTGAACAAAGTACCAGAGATGGAGGCCATTAAGATAGCAGCACTACACCTTTAGGGTGAAGCACATGATTGGTGGTTCCATGGCTTGTCTACATAGGGTCATGCCAATGTGACTGCATATTCAGAGTTCACAAGGAGGTTGGTGGAGAGGTTTGATAGAAGAGATCCCGAGGCACCATTCATGGGGCTTGCAAAGCTCAAACAATCAGGTAATCCAGAAACTTACATTTCAAAGTTTTTAAAACTTTTTGTTATGGTTCCTGATTTATCTGCAGCAAGAAGGGTCTATATGTTCATTGATGGGTTAGAAGAACCTCTTCACGGGTTGGTTAAGTCTACCAAGTCCACTACCCTTCAATATTCCATTGAAAGGGCTAGAGATCTACAATATGCCTTGCCAAAATCAAAGGAAACATTTCAACAAAAGCCCTTTTTTCCATCAAAGGGAAAAGATGAGAAGGCTGCTCTTTCAAAAGAGAACCAAAGTAAAAAACCTCTTGATGATGATGTCCGAAGAGATTTGAGGAGAAGGAAGCTTTACTTCACATGCCAAGAATCATGGGCCCCCGGACATAAATGTGCAGCGGGAAAGGCACACTACATAGAGGTCTTCTCAAATGATGAGGAGGAAGAAGAAGAAGAACAAGAGAGGGGTCACAATGCTGGAATAGTAGGAGATGATCCACCACCACCAGGAGGTGAGGATGGAGCAATTTCTCCAATTAGAGGTGCTCTTGCATCATTAAGAGTGGTACCCAAATATCATGAAACTTCCACACAAGAAACAGGGTTGGATTTGCACAATGGAAGTGGGGACATGATAGTACCATCTATTATGCATATGAGAATGGCCCATGAGACATCACTGTTTTGTGGAAAACCACCTGGGAGGCCACCTGATCCAGATTTGGTGAGACATGCCTCACATCATGATGCACCAGTCATAGATCCAAGAGGAATGGGAGCATTAGAAGGCCATGATATAGTGCTGAGAGTCTTGGGTAGACTTAAGGAGGAGGGAGACATTCTCCCAACATCATCATTACCCACTCTCATTTCAGATTCTGCGTCATGGGAGGAGCAACATGGGAAGGATAGTAGCCTTCCAATATGTAACTTTGGAATGGGAGATGTTAAGGAGAAGGGAAACCATATGACAAATGTTCTTTGTGATAGATCATCAGCATTGTCACTATGGAGGATATACCCATATTGTAAATCCCAGTTGTTGGTGGATTATTCCAAGGATCTTTTTACATGCATGATACTTTATGACCAGCTACATGAAGAGGGCTATTCAGTCCAAGATGAAGTCATCTACTACCATGGTAAGATATTCTTATCTAGAGCTTCCAATATCAAGGAGAAGTTACTACAAAGAGCTCATGAAGAATTTCTCTTCAGCCATACTTATTCTATGAGAGCTTACAACACTATCATGGAGGGATACATTTGGGAAGGTTTTGAAGAGGAACTATATTAGCATTTGAAAAGATGCATGGACCATGTGGATATGGGAGAGATACATAACTCAATGAAGGAGTTATCACAGCCACCTCTTTCCTCTTTTGGAATGAGAGGGGATCTATCTATGGAACACTCCATTTGTATGAACATAAATTTTGGTAAGGAACATGCTTATGTACATGATGTCTCATTTGATGAATATTTGCATTCCTTTACCATGTATATGTAGGCCATGGCTCCAAGGAGGAGAATTCTTCCATATAAACTTCATGGCCAAATTTGGGCCATAAACATTTCTGAACATGGCCACTCCCTAGGAGGATATAGGGAGATGTTGTATCACTCTGGATGCACTCCAAAGGCACCAAAAATTTCTCACCTTTCATCCATTGTGAGAAAACTTGGACAGCAAGTAAGTGGTGGGGAAACAACTTACCATATCACTATCTGATGCAGTCGGGAGATCTACTATGCTGGTTCCACATGTGGGACTATGACCCACCTCCATATTTAGATATTTTTTTTTGTATGTACTTGGTTTTGATCCCATACATTGATGATGTAATTATTCTTTTTATGGGAATGATTGGAGGGAGGATAGGAGGATTGTATGTGCCCTTTGGGAGAGAGATTCTCCATGTTCATTATGCTACATGTTTCAAGGAGAAAATTGGGCCAACCATGTTTGTTTCATGGGATATATTGCTTCCTTTTGGGATGGATCATTTGCATCTCATGAGAAATTTGGAGGAGCATTTCACAGAGGGATGGATTGAGAGACACTTAGCTTATGAGGGAAGCTTATCACATGATGGTGTCACCCATGATAGAGGGGAAGAGTTGCAGTATTCACCTTGTCAATTTCTTGAGGAAAAGCAACATTTGGGAAGGGAGGACTGTAATATTCCCAATTAGCCATGAGCTAGTTGGAATATTAATTTTTGTTTTGCTGTCTTGTTTTATGAATAAGAGGAAAATGGAGGTCCATAAGTCTCCTTAATAATGAATAAAATCAATGCCAATGTGAAAATAAGACATCTTGGCAGCTCAATTGAACACCCTTAGGTGTGAAAAGGAGCTGGAACATCTTGGCTGGGTCAACTTTGACCAAATCAACAGCATTGTCATGGAGGAGTGGCATTCAGTGAGGGACAATGCAGTTTTAGATGGAGACACCTTGCATGGAAGTAGTGTCATAAATGAATGGGGCTTAGGTTTTGGAAGCTCATATCTTATAAAAGGAATATGATGGCAGCCATATTATGCAGATTATGATATGTTTATGTTTTTATATATGGTCTGTTTAGACATATAGCTTTCTTTGGATGTTTAGCTAAGATTGCAAGTGTTGTTTAGCACAGGGTGTTCGTGATTGGGAATCCCACCTCTTTCCTTGAGAGGCCTCTTGGAAGGTAATTGTACTTCACTTCCACATTCAGGCTTTAGGCCAAGCTTCATCTTACATCTACAGCGCAGATCCTATTGAGGGTTGAGTTGTGTTACAGGTTGTAGTGGTGGAGAACATCTATGGGTCACTTAAATGCTTATTTTGAGTTGAGAAGGGTTCCTTTCCATTGGGAGGATAGTAAGGATGGCCCTTGAGCTTATTTTCATATCTTGGCATCAGGCCACTTATTTATTTTCCCCTACAATGCAGTTTCAGTCTTGGACTACGTTATTTTGAAGGAGGAGTTGCAGGGTGGTTTCAGTACACCATTTGGGGAGGAGGTTTCCTATAGAAGGGACCAGCCTTTCATCTAGAGGATCTATTGGTGGAGGCTATCTTTCTTGTTGCATCAGATCAGCCACAACTTTCTAGAACTATTGTTGCAGTGAATCTTTAGCCCTATGGCTTTAATTTCCATCTTGTACATGGTGTATTTCTGGAAACCCTTGATGGGTTCTTCATTGGAGGTTATATAGTGCCTAGATCTATATTACTTCTATCTTTTGAGGCATATATCAGCCCTTTATATTTTCTGTACTCATTTTTTGTAGCATTTCTTTTAAACTGTGTTGTAGGAGTGTTTCTGACATTTTGATATAGTAGCAGCACCTCTTATTGAGGGTTTTGTCCACTAGAGGCTTGTTATATCTTGTTGTACATTTTGTGGCCCATTATTTTGTACAATTTTCCTTCTGTTATAATGAATGGAAGGTCTCCATATTTGTCTCTTGTTTTGATCTAATGTTTTACATTGTTATTCCATGGTTTTGCACTATATTCTTGCTTTTCCCATTTGGGAATATATCTGTTAGTCTGAGAAGGGATCCAAACTCCCTCTGAAAGGTAACTGTACCTATGTTGATCATGCTATACCTCCTGTCATCTCTAAAATATATGTTCTGTTGGAGGTCCTTCTCCTCCAAGTCACTAAAGAGATCTCTATTCCCAGTCATATGGACTGAGGCATCGCTATCGAGATACCACATGCATCCCATTACAGTGTTGGCCATGCATGCAATGAGAGTAAAATCAAGTTCGAATTGTGAAGCTAACACTTCACTCGCTGCTGCAACTACAACCTCGTTCTTGCGTGCCTTCTATGGACATTTCGAGGCATAGTTCCCATTCTTGTGACAGTTAAAACAATTTACCTTGGAAAAGTATCTCTTTCCCTCTTTGCCTTGGGACTTCTTTCCCTTGGATTTCTTGCCTTTTCTAACCAATGGGAAATATTCTTCCTGTCATTGCAGGAGGTACTGTATCTGGTGCTCCGCCTTATTTCTTTTTTTACCAAGTCGAACCACAAACACTCCCAGTCTGATAGCTTCTCCCTCCCATTCACAGAGCCCCGGTAACTATGTTGGCTTTTGGGAAGACATAGAAGTGATAGGATCACCAAATCATCCTGGGCTACTATCACACCAATAATTCCAAGCTCATCTCAACATTGAGTGAACTTCGTTAAGTATTTTGGTATCGTATCACCCTCCTCCATCGTGATCTTTCTGAGCTTGTCCTTCAGCACCAACTTCCTGTGGTCACTGCTAGTTTGAAATAGTTTTGTTAAGGCCTTCCACATTGAATATGGAGTTTCCTTTCCATGGAGACTCAAGACAATATGACCTTGAACTCCCTCTAATAAGATCCTTCTCGCCTTTGCCACATTATTCTTCCATGCATCAAGTTCTTGAGCATCTATCACAATAGGCTGAGAAATATCAGTGTCAATGAATCCCTTCAGTCCATTGTCCTCCAACACTTCCTCCATCATGTCCTTTTTTGCAATATAATTCAAATTTCCCTTGAGTTCATATTCGAGTCTCAAGCCATTGAAAGACATCTTGATTTGTTGCTGGTACTGAAGAATGAATCTACAAATTTGAATACTAGTTCAACACAAAATCAATTTCTTCTCTTCTATTATGATTTATGGTGCTCTAATACCATGTATAAAATCTAAAAATGGGATTCAATCTTATCTTATAATTTCCTAAAACAAGATATTGAATCCTTCTACAATTCATGGAAACAAAACACGATCGCACAATCACATAACAAGTAAGAGAAAGAAGTAAATCAATTTCACAACACAAGATGTATCTGGGGAAAGCACACTGCCTAAAACCCTTCTATCTGTATATTTTATAAAGTCAAGGGATCATGAAACAATACAATGATTTCTCTCTCAAGGGAAACTCCTACACTCTTCCAACTATCTCACATTGATCTAAGTAAAATGAGACAAATACTTAGCCAATTCTCATCCTCTTCTCAGCTTGCCCTGCTCACGCATTCCATGAGGAATTGTCACCCTATTAAATAGGAAATTCCCTTGTATTGATTGCAAAATTCTTGCTTGGCCTCCACATGACTTTATGACTAGCCTATAAATTTTATAATTATACAACTAATATTTATCATCCCTTTAACCTCAGTCTCAACAGGGTATTCCTTAGAACTGACATGCAAAAACTATTTATAGTGAATTTTCAGTTAACTGACTGATCACTCTTTGTGAATTTAATCAGATTTAATTCACTGGACCTATCTCTAGCTCATCTCTTAGTTAGAACTAGTTAAACTTATTGAACTCAATTAATTGAGTTAACTAATTACAACTAATTACAACTCACAAATAATTGTAATTGGACCCCCTTAAATCATGGGGACAACTCTACATGCCTCCTCTCCAGCCCTCAACTCGAATTTCCTAAGTTAACTAAGTCTTTCTGACTCAGTTAACTAATACAAGTTGTCATGTAATGGAATTACAATTTCTCTTCCAATTTAATTAAGGGAAAATTAATTCAAAAGCTCCCTATTGTGCCATTTCTGGTTGCCATTTTCAATGTTTCTTGTTGCCAATTTCAACCGAACATGATGAGTTGATCAATTGCTAGTGTTTCATTAAGTTTTAATCTTGACCGTTGATGCTCCAACAATGGATTATAAGAGGAGATTCATGTGGTGATGGAAAATGTACCAATGTAGATACTCAGTTTCCTAGTCTGTTCAGTTTCCTTAGTGGCAGTGATTCAATAAAGAAGAGAGATCCAGAGGGTGAGTAGCAGGTGGTAGAGGAGGATAGCAACATTCTAGGATGATTTTTTCTAGTTCTGCGAAGAGGAAAAGAGATCAAGGGAAAAATCCCCACGAGTTCTACACAATTACTGCGCAGAGGTTGAAATAGGAGGCTCAATGTGTGGCTAGGGAGGTAATTTCGAGGGCAGAAATAGTTTTGGGGTGAGAGAAAATTCTCACAATAATTTTTCCAGTACTTTCCTCAGATTATATTTCCTATTGTACATCTAAAGTATTGTACTCAGAATTGTTGCTAAAGAATAATAATAAAACCTTCATTTACTCATCAATTTTCCTAAGTAAGGTTTTTCCAAGGATAATTGTCCAAAAATAACTATCAAAATTCTTGGGGTTTGTGCTAGAATTTATCAAGTTTTTAGTATTTTATTTTCCGCATTATTTTTATGGTGAAAAGTGTAATTGTGATTTCATTCATTGCTTGTCATAGAAAATAACTTCATAATTAAACTTAAAGTTAGAAGAATAATTTCCATTTGTTGTAATAGATGAATTTTTCACATGGAATCTGAGCATAAGTGATCAGTCAGAAGCTCAAAAGAAAAAGAAGGGATTTCACTATTCAATAAGGAAGGTAGGCCGAAATTCCCAGGGGAGAACCATTGCCCGAGGGCTGGGTTTCTTGAGGAAAATTAGTTTTTTTTTTAGAGGCAGAAAAAAATTGATTTTCCAGATCGAGTGATTCCATATGGAGAGGGAGCATTTCATATATTTCGTTGGTTAGATGTAGTATTCCAAATTAGGAATAGCTCATGTATCATGCATCAAAAATGCATTTCCAACAACATTTGCAATAAAACACTGAAATGGACCCTTGGATCCCATAAATTAATCAATATACAATCTAAATCCAAGATTAGAGTTGAAACAAAAGAAACTAGGTGGGTTAAACAGATCTCCCACACCTAGGATTGCCAAAAAGTGTTAAAACCCCAAGACTGCAAAATATCGGAGTTGTTGCATAAGGGATTGCATAGTCTAAGAGAGGGTTTACACTCAGAAATGAAGGAAAAAATTAGATCTACTCATATATTGATTAAAAATTCTGAAGAACAAAGATCTAATATCCTTATACAAAATACAAAGGAAACCGACAAGGGTTTCTTGTCAAACACTTTGCATACAAGATGGGGAAATTCAGTAACTTACTGAATAACCACTGCAACACTGAAGTACATGAGTGTAGAAGGCTGAAATATGTCTTATATGCTGTAGATCCCTCAAGTGCTTCCTCCCATGAAAGGATGAACATCTCAATCACAAGGAAACACTGCAACGTGGCCACCAAACCATGCATTGAACACTGCCTCCAAAATAACGCATTCCCTAAATTGAATAGTGTTGGGAATGTATGGGAAACGTGTGGTCTGATACTAAAGATCTGAAATAAGCTTTGGAGCTCTCCAAAAAGATCCCTCAAGTGAAGGAAACCTACCTCCAATGAGAAACTAGCTCAGAAGCCGGGATTCCAATCCCTTCCACTGCTGCACCTAGCCACACTGCACAATCTCTGGAAAAAAATGCACTGATGAAGTTGGCTGAAGCTTGGCCTAAAAACCTGATGTGGAATGATGAATGAAAACTCTCCCAATGAGGCTCCTCAAAGGAAAGAGGTGGGATTCCCACTCGGGAACACCCGATGCTAAATAGCACTGCTACTCTGCTGAACAGCAAGAGAGAGCAAAGTCTGAGCAGACATGAAAAATAATATAAGACATGAAGAATAATGCTGCCATCCTCTTTCTTATATAAAACGTGATTTTTATTTCCCTTGGCCCCACTCAATTAGGTCATCTCTATCCAAAGATACATCTCCCTCCAAAACTGCGTTATTCCTCCTTAGATTCCTCCTCCTCTAAAACTGTGTTGTTGACTTAGTCAAAGAAACTTGATTTTATCCCTATTCACACATGGAGGTGTTTTATTAAGCTAGAAAGAGTGTCTCCTTTCACATTTGAAGTGTTTTTATCCTCCTTAGGAGACTTCTGGGCTTTTCTACCCATTTATTCACCGACTAGAGATGCTGCCAACTCTAATGTTCCATTTAGCTTTGAGGCTAAAATTTTGGAACATTACAGTCCTCCCCTCCAAATATTTTCTTTTCCTCAAGCAAATGTACAAGGAGAGAAAAATTTCTCCCCTCCTTCTCATGTGGCCTCCCATCAATAGCCTCCATCACTGCATCAAGAGAATCTGCAAATAAATTGTAGTCGAATGTTTCCTCCCAAGTGTGCAAAACCAAATGGTCTACATCAATCAAAGGTGGAAAGTGTGAATGGAAACTTGCTTGCTGTCTCATGGCCTCCACAAAGTAGGAGTGATGACCAACATGGTGAATGAGTGCTTCCCTCACCCATGCTATCATCCAAATGAAGTGAGTCACCCTCCAACATGGTAACTCATGAAAAATCTCCTCCACCTTGTGCTCCGGAAATGTAGGTGGGCTGAATAAATGAACATGATAGGCAAGAGGGCCTATCCCATGCTGTCCTCCTCTCCACTTATGATAATTGTAGAAGGCATGATGATCTTGGGCTGCAACATGATTGCCCTCCAATGGCAAGAAGAAGATTGAGTCTCCAAGGACTCTTCCTCCAAAGTCATGAGACATGCCAACCCAAACCATTCCATTCAAGATGAATGGCACATCATCACCATTTGGTATTCACATAGAAATAATGCTGAAATTTAGGTGCAATTTTGGATGGTACAAAAGGTTCTCCAAGCGGATATTATGCAGTCTTCCCAACTGCTGTTTGAGAATGTCATCTGGCAAGTGGTCCCGCAATAAGTTACAAGCGATATATGTTTGTTCTCCCAACATGGGGAAGTAAGCATAAATTTCTATCAGATGTACATAGTTAAAATAACAATACACTTGCCCAAAGTCATGTATATATGGGCTACTATCATCATAAACGTTGGCCCTAAAGTGATCATGAAACCCAAAAATACTCTTGCTCTTTTGAGGAGCAATGCACTGTTCAAACATGGTGAGAAAGTACAAATACTCAATGGAGTAATCAACAAGTACAGAAATGCATTCCCTACCATACATGGTGAGTTGGATGAAAGTGAGGTCCCTTAATAAGTCTTCCCATGAGAATCTCCTCATAGAAATCTACAAGAAGAAGGAATACATCTTCTCCTCGGAATATTCCATCCATAAGAACATACTCCTATGTGATAGCGTTGTAGGCCTTTGTGATAAGGCTCCACGACTTATTTCTTTGACATCCCATATGTCAAGGTCATCCACCATCATACTACTATGTGAGAAGATATTCTTCCTACATGGAAGTCTCTCATGATCCTTCAATGCTGAAGGGTAGCCTCCTTGCACCATGAATGTGCCTTCCTTCTTTTCGGAAATATCATGAAAATTATGGGAAAATTTCTGCCCATACTCTCCCAAGTGAAACCACAGCAACAACAACATTTTCTGCTACCTCCTCTCTCCCTCATACAAGCCATAGAGTAATATCATGATGGTCAACTTGTATGATGTCCCAACAAACAAATCAGCCATGAAGTACCTTCTCAAGTTCTCCAAGTGGTTCCTTCCACAAGAAGAGAAAAAGTGTGATGTGGCAATCATGGTTTGCCCATGGTTCCTAATGAAATGTACAGCATATAAAGTGGGGAGAATCATGCTCCCAATGGGCATCTCCAATATCAAGCCCACTCTCCAAACAAAGCTCCCCATGAACATATACATATCAGCAACATATGGAAGCCAAGTACAATGAGAACAAGTTGCCAAGTGACAAACAGAGAGTGAATCATGGTCCCTCTCATGGAACCAGCGCAGTGCATACTTGGCCTGCATCAAAATAAGAAATAACAAGTGCTTTACCAGCCACTTTTTTGCTGCCACAGTCATCTCATAAGATGAAAACATGAAGTTACAAGATGGTGCCAATGGTGT
This sequence comes from Pinus albicaulis, assembly GCA_034641835.2. Lineage (NCBI taxonomy): Eukaryota > Viridiplantae > Streptophyta > Pinopsida > Pinales > Pinaceae > Pinus > Pinus albicaulis. The sequence goes on along the minus strand of CM076577.1, from coordinate 1,050,837,090 downwards.
ACACCAAGAAACATGTGGCTTCCCCCACAAACCATCAAAAGGATAGCGAAAATCAATGCTACAAGTAGCTGCAAGTACATCATCATACAATATGCAAGAAGAGATAATTCTTCTTGTTACATCATGCTGCTCAACCAAGGAAAATAAGTACAAAACAAAATATGAAATGATACCTCCTCCATCATGTACTTGAGGTCTAGAGCTGAAATGGCTCCACTGGAAATTCTCCCTCACTCCCAATGAGTAGGAAGGTGGCTGTGACATCCTCTCTATCACCATCCGGGCTATGCATCTCTCCATATGCTGATATATGTCCTGTTGGATGCCCTCCCAAGTGAACTCCTCCATAAAATGTAAATATGCATCAAAGTGCATAGAAGAGAAGTCATCATGTGCTGCATGTAGCAGCTTCTCCTTGAGACTAGAAGATCTAGTGAAGAAGATCCTGCCAGAGGAATAGATGACCACATCATCCACCATGTATCTGTCATCTCCATCTAGTTCATCAAGAATCATGCATGCACCAAGATCCTTGTAGTACTCTACCAAGAGCTGAGATCTCCAGTAAGGATCAACCCTCCTAAGAGACAGCGTTGGTGATCTGGCATGTGAAGCTCTCCTCATGCTGCTGCCTGCTACTTTGACATCCCCCATGCCAAAGTATTCCTCTAGACTCTTCACCTCTCCAAAATCTAAGATTGGTGAATCAAAAGACAAGATGTCTTCTATCAACTCCGGATCAGGTGGCCTCCCAGGTGGAATGCCTCCATATAGTGAGACATCAATGTCAAGAGTAGACTGCTCATATGGTTGGGAAACCTTGCCCCTGCCCTTACAGCACAAATCAGCCTGCCTCTTTCTTGCACTGTCTCTCTAAAATAGAGAAGGGTGTGTGCCTCTCATCACATGATGCTACTCTTCCTCCCTACCTCCTCCTTCCAGCTGCAATGCTGCACAATCATGCTGCTCACTGATTGTGCTTGGACCTCCATGTATGAGATCCTGGGGAACTTCTTACAAAGACACAAGAATCCATCCTGTTGGAGCATGAGCTCCTCCTTCCTCTACATGAGGCACTGGATGTGCTCTAGATGTGACAGCGTTGTTGCCCTCATCTTCCTCAATGTGTATGGGAAACATCTCAACAGTTGGATCCTCTTGTGAAAAGGAGATCCCCATGTCCTCTTATTCCAGAATATGAACTGGAGGTCTTGCTTTCGGAAATGTGTAATGCAAGATGTCAGATCCTCCTATGGTTTTCTGAAATGGGGTTTCCTTCATCACATGCAAGGGTTTTGTTCTCTCAATTTTTCCTTGCTCATGTGTCTTAGGAAGTTTTTCACCAAACCTCTCCATCAATGTTTTTATGAATCTTGCATAAGAGAAAGTGTTGGCATTCTTTAAGGAATAATATTCAAAAATCCACCATGCATGAGCCTTACCTCTGAAATGCAGCGCTGCAACTCTGATGGATTCATCTTTGGAAATGTGATGCAGCTGCAAATAGGAATCTAGCTACTTCACCCAAGCTCCCGCTAAACATGTAGGTGATCTGGCAAAAGTGGATAGAAGAAATCTATCTGCATCCTGCTGCTTGCTCTTCTCCACCTAGATCTTGCAAAACTCTGGGAAATTAGTATGATCTCTAAACCTCTCAGTTTGAGATTCATACTCCTGCAACAAATCACTAAGAGTTCTCCTCTTAGGCATTATTCCTCCTCCTATCCATCTCAAGATAGATCTGGGCACTTCACTGCACTGTGCATCACGGAGAATAGCTGCATGCTCACACTCACCATGTGCAAATCTAGATTCTTCTCTAGATCCAACTCTCTTTGGAGATCCCATCTCTAATCTCATTTTCTTTAGCTCTCCTTGAAAGCTCTGCATATATTTTGGAAGAAGCTTTGTACGATTATCTTCCTTTCTTCCTTCACATAATGAAGCATTCTGGCTTCTGTCCATTTCTCCTTCCTCTAATATCTAGATCTCATAGGCCGAGCCACAAATCATGCTTTGATACCACTGTAGTATTCCAAATAAGGAACAACTCATGAATCATGCATAAAAAACACATTTCCAGCAATATTTGCAATAAAACACTGAAATGGACCCTTGGATCCCATAAATTAATCAATATAAAATCTAGATCCAATATTAGAGCTGAAACAAAGCAAACTAGGTGGGTTAAACAGATCTCCCACACCTAGGATTGCCAAAAAGTGCTAAAACCCCAAGACTACAAAATACCGAATTTGCTGCATAAGGGACTGTGCAGTCTAAGAGAGGGTTTACACTCAGAAATGAAGGAAAAAATTATATCTACTCATATATTGATTAAAATTTATGAATAACAAATATCTAATCTCCTTATACAAAATACAAAATAAACCGGCAAGGGTTTCTTGTTAAACACTCTGCATACAAGATGGGGAAATTCAGTAATTTACTAAATAACCACTACAACACTAAAGTAAATGAGTGTATAAGGCTAAAATATGTCTTATATGCTGTATATCACTCAACGTCTTCCTCCCATGAAAGGATGAACCTCTCAATCACAAGGAAACACTGCAACGGGGCCACCAAACCATGCATTGAACATTGCCTCCAAAATAACGCATTCCTTAGATGGAACAGCGTTGGGAATGTATGGGAAATGTGTGGTATGATACCACAGATCTGAAATAAGGTCTGGAGCTCTCCAAACAGATCCCTCAAGTGAAGGAAACCTACCTCCAATGAGAAACTACCTCAGAAGCCGAGATTCCAATCCCTTCCACTGCTGCACCCAGCAACACTGCACAATCTCTAGCAAAAGATGTGCTAATGAAGTTGGATGAAGCTTGGCCTGAAAACCTGATTTTTAATGATGAATGAAAACTCTCCCAATGAGGCTCCTTAAAGGAAAGAGGTGGGATTAGCACGAAGAATCTTCCGTGCAGTAGCATAACCAGACATGTGACCACCACAGGCGCCACTGTGGCAATCATTCAGAGCTTTCTTAGCTTCCTCGAGGGTCAAACATCGTCGAAGTATGGAATTGACTCCAATACAATATAGAGTATCTCCAACTATATGATAAGGTTGTCACTGATGGCAGATGCGTCGACGGGCATCCTTCGTCAACTCAGATTTAAAAGATGAAGTTTGGAGATAGACGATGATATCACCATACCAAGGATCGAGGGTGCTAATCAAGAAAAGTGAATTTTCTGGAATGAAGTCCTCTAAATGAGAAGGAGCGGAGTCAGAACCGAGAGAACAAAGTAAATCAACAAAGATCAATGATTTCTTATATTTGGCAGCAGTAAATTCCAAATAAAACTCTTGGAGGATGAAAATCCATTTTGAGTATTTTCCCCCAGCAATTTTCGAGACAATATGTAAGTCATGGGGTTGCATTCAAAAATCACAGTCACTGTACGCAAAAGAATATAATGATGAAAAACTTTGAACTGCTTGAATATCGGCCAACACTAACTTTTCGACGTGAGCATAATGTGTTTCAGGGTCGAGAAGGTTACGAGACAAGTAATAAATAACATGCTCATGGCCGTCATCATCATCTTGTACCAAAACCATGGAAATCGTGTTGAAAGCGATAGCCAAATAAAGGGGGAAATCACGATGATAATCTGGAGGGCGGAGGAGAGGAGCATTGACCAACAATGTTTTCAATGCATCAAAATATTTCTGAGTGATCTCATCCTAGTAAAAAGGAAAGCCCTGCTTTAAAAATCGTGTAAATCCTTTAGCTACTTCGGCATAGTTAGGTATAAAACGACGAAGAAAATTATCTTTCCCTTGTAAACTCTGCAACTGATGCAATGAGGAAGTAGAGGGGAGATTGATAATAGCCTCAACCTTGAGAGGATCCAGGTGAATTTAGTCTTTGGAAATGATAAACCCTAAGAGTCTACTAGAATCAACGCAGAAGACACACTTGTGCAGATTAAGCCAAATGTCATAATGTCTACAATGAAGAAAAATCTGATGAAGATAGTCAGGATGATCTTTACGCTTAGTTGAATGAGCTGAAAGGTCATCCAGATAAGGTTGAACGATGTGACGAATATCATGAAAGGCATAAGACATCACGCGCTGAAATGTAGCCCCGACATTCTTCAAACCAAAGGGAAGCTTCTTATATGCAAAGGTACCCCAAGGACAAATAAAGGCAGTCTTTTTTTGATCAGTCAGGAGAATATTGATCTGATTATAACCTGAAAAACCATCCATAAGGGACAAAAGCTCACTCCCGACACATTCGTCAATGATTTGATCGATGAAAGGAGTAGGATAATTATCCTTAGGACAAGCTCGATTGATATCACAATAATCAACACAGACACGAATAGTGCACTGTTTCTTATCTACAGGAACAATATTAGAAACCCATTCTGTCAAGGGAATCATATAAATGAAACCAGCTTTGAGAAGCTTTTCTACTTCGGCCTTAATGGCAACAACTTTCCTAAGATGCACCGGACGAAGACGCTGACAAACAGGTTTCGAACTGAGGTAAGTAGGAATCTCATGTACAACGATACTAGGATCAATACCGGGCATTTATTCATAGGACCATGCAAATACATCACGGAATTCGCAAAAAAGGCTAGTATAGACTTGCACTTCATCTGAAGAACAAGTAACCCAAATATGAATGTTCTTGACGATTCTCGGTTTAACGGAAATGTTGATAGGCATTGTCTGAGTGATGTTACTCAAGTTACCTTCCTAAAAAACCTCATGGACCTGAATAGTTGTTTGAAGCAGAGGAGAAGGAACTTGAGAGGCAAAATGCTCAAGACAGGTAGACATGGCCCTGAGGCTTGGTAGAAATGAGGAACGATGATGACCATCCATGGCATATCATCGAGAGACAAGGTTTCCATGATAGCCTCATCGGAAGGAAACACTAATTTCAAAGGATCCAGTGAATCAAAATCACCAAGCCAAGGGGATTGAGAATAAATGTCAAGAGTTACTTTTGAAGGCACAGAATCATGATCAGAATCTGATGCAACAATGAGTTCACAATAATCAATTTCAATCGGACTCAAAGGCATCGAATCGCCGAACAAATCAATCTGTTTAGGAGAAGGGATAAACGAGGGGTCATTGGTTCGAGAAATCATGTTGACTTGAATAGTATTCGGTGGTGGAAGAGAGAAAACATCCATGAGGGCAGGATCCTTGAAAAGGCCTGGCCCTACACTCTCGTAAGGAGTAGGAATCTTATCCACGTACGGAACGTTGTTCTCGAAAGAAGAAGTGAAAAAGACAATAGATCAATAGTTATAACATTTCCTTCGTGCGGAAACTTCAAAACACAAAAGAGAGTGGACGAAATGCATAACATGGCGTGAGTCCAAATGCGTCTGAGGAGAATATTATAATTGAGTTTTGCATCAACAACTTCGACCTCGACATTGACTGTCTTCCCTTCTAATATGATCGGAAAACTAGCGAGAACACCAAGAGGTTTAGATTCTCTTCCATCAAATGCTTCAAGGGCATTGGGTGATGAGGCAAGAGCTGGAGAACCAATGGCTTTCCAACAAGTAGATGACATAACACAAGTAGAGGCACCCTCGTCCACGATAGCCCAGTGAATATTCAAACCATTAATACCAACTTGAATGATAAAGTGAAATTTGGTGTGGGAGTCGCGGGATGAAATTCTCTAAATCGAAAGTGAGCAAGCTAGTATCGGCAGGATCAATCCCACCTATCACAGAGAGCAAAGCTTTCCGTTGCGAAGGACAACTCTGAAGTACTTTTAACACATACATTACAGGCGGCGCCTGAGCCAAATCTTCAACAATACTGTAATGTTGAGTGGTATGGGCGTTGGGATTGTACAAAGACTTACGGAGCACACATTTGGAAGGTGTTCGCACAACAGATTCAGTGATAGGTCGTTCAATCTCAAGAGGACCAGAAATAGGAGGGGGAGGAGGACCATTAGTGATCTCTTTCCCCATTGCCTGACGCGAACTAGAATAATCTTTCGATCGAGTAGCAATTGAAACGAGTGTAGAACCATTCATCATGAATACTTGCGAACCAGATGGAGTAGAGGATTAAGGATGCTCTACCATCTGAGTCTGCTGAGGGAAAGGTTATTTAAGAACGGTTGGAGCTCCTTGAGTGCCTTTTAGCAATCAACTCACTTCAAATCGTCGAGGATAGTCCTTAGTGAAGTGCTCATCATCACAAATCAAACAAGGATACTTCAGTTTACATTGAGAACTATCAGTAGAACAAGGTTTTGGAGAATCTTGTTTCGGGATATCGGCTTTAGCTTTAGCTTTACCCTTCTTCTTACCTTTGGAAGTGTTATCTATAGGATTGACCTAAACAACATTCACTTTTATGGGTGTACCGAAATTCGAATTTGACTGAGAAGCTACATTATTGGAAGAAATAGACTTCTGCTTCCCAGAATTGGATGAAGGAGACTTTTGAGAAGTTTGCGATACGAAACTAATAATACCATCAATGGATGGAGTCGTTGGCAATTTAGAAGTTCCAGGTCGATGAGCATCAGGCAATATATCGTACAATGCACCAGACTGAGAATAAATGAGATCAAGGTATTGAGTGTAAGCAATGGCTTGTTCCTCGGTTACATATGCCCCCATAGCAATGTCTTTGGCAATATAGTTGACAAAGGAGGTTGTGAACCAATTAGTTAGAAGCTGATCAGGTATCTCAAATTTGATCATGCGACGATGACGCCGCCACTGATGAATATGATCCGAGATATGGGTAGCTCGATCCTATTTCAATGAAGTGAGGAGGTGCGTCCCAGTCTCATATCGGATCGATAACTGAAAATGTGTAAGGAATACCATGGCCAAAGAATTGAAATCTTGGAAAACTCCACGACAGCTCAATGTACCACTTTATAGCGGCACCAGTGAGAGTTCGTTGGAAAAGACAAAGACGAATAGAATCGTCAACCAAAGAATTAGAATAAAAACACAAATGGTAGGTCATCACATGCATTTGGGGATCTTCACCAAGTTTACCCTCAAATTTAGGACAATCACCAAGAATCTTGGTCGGAACCGGAGGCCAATATGGATTATGAAGAATAGGATCATTTGTCAACTTTGACACATCGGGTATTTCCAACGTAGCAAGAAACGGTAATTGAGTATTAAAAGTCATTGGAGGTCTTTGATAAGGGCCTATCTATACATTCCACACAGTCCGAACATGAATTTTTCCCCATACATTCTGTCCTGAAGAATTCAGATCATAGGGATTAGAAACAGGATAATTCGGTTGATACTGGGATTGAGGACCAAGATATTGAGTCGAAGCAGACCATTGAGGTCCTTGTTGAGTAGCATAAAGATTTTGTTGCGAAATGTAAGCATGACTTTGAGGTTGCTGATACACAGGTTGATATTGAGGTTGCTGGTATACCAGTTGATATTGAGGTTGTTGGTACACCGGTTGATTTTGAGGGTAAGGAATCTGAGGTGCACTATATACTGGTTGATTTTGAGGGTACGGAATCTGGGATGCGTTGTATACCGGTTGATGTGAATTTTGAGGGTAATAAGCACCCTGTGGTTGCGCAGGTTGAGCGGGCTGTTGGGTAGGGTAAACATGTAAAACTAGCTGCGGAATCGAGGGAATCTGTTGGTGGGCAGGTTGCAATGGCTGCTGAGATGGTTGAACCAGTTGTTGAAATGGTTGTTGAGGGCCACTAGGTTGACCTTGTGGTAAAGGTTGGCCTGATGGCTAAGATGGTCCAAGATGTCCCTGATGACCAAGTTGACCTGGAGAAGGACCATAGGATTTTCCTTGCGATGGATAAACTTGTCCCCCAGGACCAAAAGATGATACGGGTTGAACCAGAGGTTGACCCGAGAGACCAGAGGGTTTTCCATGTTGGACCAAAGGTTTTCCTTGTAAAGGTTGGTCTTGTGGACCGTATGGTTGTCCCTGTGGACCAAAAGCAAGGGCCTGTTGAGCTGAAGGTTGTCCCTGAGAGGGTTTTCCTTGTAAGTCAAAGGGTTGCATAGGAAAAGTAGGTCCCAAACGAGTAACAAACTGATAAGGATCATAACCAGCCTGGTAAGGATCATAAATGGCCTGATAAGGATCTATAGGAGGCACATAAACAAGATTCCCATGGTCATCATAATGATGTGGATATTCATATATGGGAGTACCAATAGCATCATAGTGATGAAAACGAGGATTTCTAGGAGGTGGAGGCTGTTGAGAACCTTGAGAATTTTGATGTTGAACAACTAATAGATATTCTTCAAAAGTGAGACCGCCAGGAATCACAGGGGTAGTGGAAACTGAACTAGAAGCCACACAGACTGTAGGTTGGATTGGGACAGATGTAACAGTAACTGACGGATTTGATGCCGAGGGTGACGGTATTGATGAAGATTGGACCGAACTCCGAGGAGGAGTTACTGTGTTGGATTGTGCAATGGACGCAACACCAGACAAAATCTGACTCAGAGACCTATAGCCAGCCGGAAGTGACACCAAAGGCGAAGAAGATTGGACAGTGGCATGAGAAGGATCTTCAGAAAAGAGTTGATATTCTCCTGTGGATACATGCATTCCTTCACTACCAATAGAACTGGAGGAATCCATATCCGAGTCTCCTGTAAGATATTTGAAAATACTACGGGGACTAGGAGGTACCACAGCAGCAACAAAAGGTGATCCAGACGTAAGAGGAGGAAATTCCCCTTCATCCCCAAAACTAGACCAAGCACTTGAAGGAGGTCAATTGAATTCAACTGGCTTGTCAAGTGGAGACCGAGTAGCAATGGGTTGGATAGACAAAAGAATAGGCTGCGAGAACTCAACAGACCTAGTGGATTGAGGAGTTTCAAAAGAAGCGTCCGGAAAAGAACTACCACTAGGAGGCAGTGAAGACGAAGAAACTAGATGTTTCACCACTTTGACTGTAGATCAGAACAGGAAGGAAAAGAGATAACCAATCAAAAGTGCCAAAATCAAGAACCAATGAAATCAATTATACCAAGTAACAAACTTTAATGGGTGTGTAATCGTAGGTGATTAATTTTATAACACTGAAACCAAAATCTGTTGTTTCATGTTTTAAGAGTCAAGAAACAGACAAAAGATGACTCTAGTCACTTTCAATTTGAAACGAGCATGAAAGGAAAAGTGCTTGATGATCTTTTACTTATTTAAAGAGTCACGAAAATATCGAAACGACTACTTAGGTATTCTAAGCAAGAGGGTATACCAGGTTTCCGTGAACTTCCATATACACCTTGGTGATCAAATGAAATAGAAATGACTAAGGACTTGACGTACGTGCAGGTAGTCTCCTCGAATGTTGTGTTCGGTGTATCACGGTTACAAGGCGGCAGACTCGGCTTCCTATGGATAAAGGATTGCAACCTAGAGGGGTATTCATTTATATATGCGACAGTACGAGGAGCACAAGTCCGTACTAGTGATGTCTGAAGCCAAGAGGTGAGCAACAACTACTAGATTTTAAGACGCCGGAACACGTCTCTAGCCTAGACCACTAGAAATGTTTCGTTAGGTTCCAATGTTGCCTTAGGTTCATTGAGTAAATTTTAAAGTTAATCTTGAATTATGTTTCAATTTCAGGCCCCATCGAATGTGGAGCTCAACTTCCTAAATGCAAGCTATATGCAAATGAACACCATTTCAATTCAATGAATGCTAGCTAGAAGTAGGACAAAAATATTTCAAACAAGAAAACAAATAAAATATGTGAAGAAACTTTCTAATGCCCTTAATGCAATCAATCGAAAACAAATTTTCTTCCTAGATTGAAAAATGCTAGTTATGTAAAGGAACGTTTCATTTTCAATGCAACAAAAGAATGCAAAGATATTTTTTGATTTTTTTAATGAAATGAAGCACACATTGTACTAATTCAATGGAAAAATAAGAATAAACACTAGTTTTAGCTTTGCAAATGTAAAGTTTTGAAATTGAATGACTCAACCAAAATGAAACAGACACAAAACATGCAAGCTAATGGAGCAAACTTTCAAACGAGAAAGAGAGTTCTCAAAACGATCCAAACAAGCAAAACAATCGATGCTCACAGTGTTGAAGAAGAAAGACGAATCGACAAAACGAAAAGACCATTTAATCAACAAAACAAAAGGATCAAGAAAACTCAGTCTAAAAACCCAAAACAAGACTAACAACAATCAAAGAGATTCGTTCCTGAACAGAAGGCTAGGTGTGCAAGAACACCTAGAAACCCTAAGGTCTTAACTGACACCGATAGGAAAATGGACAAACGACTGAGGGAAACAAGTCTATAGTAGTCTACACAGTCTCCAAAGGCTTAAACACACTAAAAAATAACCCAGAGGCAAGAACAAATGATCAAAAAACGCATTAGGTGGTTCAATCCAAAACCTCCAAGGATGGGCGCAACTGTAAGGCTGTAATCCGTGCCATACACAGGTTGGCGCGAGCGCTAAAAGAGAAACATGCGCCAATCGGCACGACTATCCAGAAAAAAAAACGCGCCAAGCTGGAAACCTATGAAAAAAGAGAAAAAATCCCTAACCTAATGGGAAGAAGTCAACCTTGACTCTTTGGAGCTAAACAGAGAATGGAAACTCAGCAAACAAACCAGAAAAAAGATGGATAACTAAACCAAGAATAGAAACCGATCCAACAGGATGACACGACAAACTCGCACTGGTCCCCAGTGGAGTCGCCAATTTGTTATGAAGGTCAATCCTCTCTACGGACAGAGACAATCCCTCTCGCCCTAGGGTGGGTCTAGTAACAAAATGACATGCTAAAGTGTCGCTTCCTAGTTAATGAATGAACAAAATACATGGTAGATTGACCTACCTTGAATCCAACGTTGTTGATGTTGCAGAAAGAGTAGTGGTCTCCCGCTCCTGCCTTGACAAGTCACGATCTGTTCGTTGTCACGCCCAGATACCTGCACATAGGACAAAGAACAAGAACAACATATAGCAGCGTAGCTTCATTCACAACTATTAGCCAGTCAAAGAGGGCTAAACATATCATATTAAATAAACATCATTACACAATAGTGGAATCAAACAATAGTCATGTATATTAATGAGTAGAAGGAAGAGTACAACCGATGCTTTGACGTCGTGATCTCCTCTAGCGGGGTTCAGACGAAACGTGTCTCAACTGTCAGTCAGGGAATTCGGACTCAAGATCTCTTAGAAGTCATCGACTTGAGCTCTCTCAATACTATCTTTCTTACTCTATCTCCTCTAGCAGCTTAGCTATAGTACAATTATCTTGTTCAGCTATTCAGCCATTTCTCTATAATGTGTTCAGCTAGCTTATACTAAAGGAGATAGTTTCCTATATATAGAAAAGATAGGAGGTTTGGATCCCTACAAAGGTGGGAGGGAATCCTATCCTTTAGGAGAGTTCCAAGGGAGGTGGAAACTACTAACTAAAGGAAGGAATCTGTGGTTGTTTCAGTTCAACCACTCCCAATGACTCATCCCCGAGGTGGTTGGAATGGAATCTCCACCTCTATTTTTAAAAAACATTCCATAAACAGCTTGGTGCGGGTGTCTAACTAGCACAGAGCGCCAAGTGGCACGGGCTTAGTGTTAAATTTCCAAGTCGGTGCGAGGATGTAACGAGCTACTTGCGCCAAGGCAAAAATAGGGATTTTCACAGCTCTACTTAGGGAAACGTCAACAAGTTTTATTTCATCAAAAGGGATGCAAGGCTGGATTTTGAAAAGCATGACATTGTGTATTGGTCATAGAAACGACCCTCCAATGTGCGAGTGGGGGATTTCAGGGACAGTGACAAAATGTTGTGTAACAGTATTTATTCGGTTTCTTACTTTCACGGAATGTTCCCCTTGGAGAAATATGTCTCTCGGAATCTTCGAGAGTGTATCTAAGCCATGAGGGTCTTATTTTATTTTAATAAGTAGGCTCACTAGGAGGTGGATCTATAGGATCCATCGGACCTTCAACATTGGGCATCTATTCATCCTTCAGTTCTTCCTACTTTCCTTCTTCTTCTTCTTTGTCTTCCTTTGAGATAGGAATATTTCTAACCTTTCTAAGGGCAACATCTCTATCGAAGGTGACATCATGAATTATCTCCACTTCTCTTTGACCAGGCACATAGATTCTATATGCCTTCGATGTTTCAATGTAGCCCAAAAACATTGCCTTCTTTCCAGACGCATCTGATTTGCTCCTCTTTTCTTTTGGCACATGAAAATATACGGGGCTTCCAAAAATTATAGAATTAGAAACATCAGGTTTATTACTATTGAAGACTTCTTTGGGATTTTTGGAGTCCAATTCTTGATGTGGACATCTATTTTGAGCATACACAACGGTGTTGGCAGCTTCTCCCCATAGGGACTTTGGAAGACCTTGGTCATGAAGCATGGCATGGGCAGCTTCAAGAATGGTTTGATTCTTCCTTTCGAAAACTCCATTTTGTTCTGGAGTATATGTAGTAGTGGTCTCCCTCTTAATTCCAGCTTCCCTGCAATAATCATTGAACTCATTTGATTCATATTCGGTTTTGTTACCAGTCCTCAATATTTTGATCTTTTTCCCTATTTTATTTTCAACCAAGGCCTTAAAGGTGCGGAACCATTTGAATACTTCGTCCTTTTTCTTCAAGAAGTATATCCAAGTCTTGCAGGATAAGTCATCAATAAAAGTGACATAATATAAGCATCCTTCTAAGGATGTTACGAGAAACATACTAGATAAATCAAAACGAATTAATTTTAGAACGTCAGTGGTCTTGTGTCACTTGAGGGGAATTTTCCCCTTGTATGCTTTCCTACAAGACAACCCTGACATACACCTTCATGATCATCTTTGAAATTGGGCATACCTGTGACCACCTTCCTTGTTTCGGAAAGAACTTTATAATGAAGGTGTGCAAACCTCTGTTGCCATAGTTCGGATTGAAGAGTTGTGTTACATGTCATGGCTCCCAATGGACTTCCTCCAACCTAATAGAGTGTATCAACTCTGAAACCAAGAGTGAATTCTTCTTTGAAATTTCTCTTCCAAATGAATACCTTTCCATCAATGAATGCCACCTTGAATCCTTTGTCTTTCATTGCCAAGATAGACACCAGATTCTTCTTCAAGTCAGGTACATACAACACATCTTGCAAACGAAGGACTTGTCCTTGATTTAGATGAAGAGTCACAGTCCTTGTCCCTTTTACGAGCTAGGCGGCATTATTTCCAAGGATAATTTCCAAATTAGTATCCATTTCATTCAAATTAGATAGGGCCTCTTTATATCCAGTGAAGTGCCTTGAGGCACCACTATCAATCAACTAGTTATCCAGGGTGTCGAGAGGTGATGCAACAGAGAAGGAAAATATAATAATATATTCATTTTTATTGTTATCAACAACATTATATTCATCATACTTGGAGTTCCTTGAACTCTTGAAAGTTTAACCATTTCCATTTCCATTTCGAGCAGAGGAATCCTTTCTCTTTCCTTTGTTGTTGAACCTGTTGTTTCTTTGATTTCCATTTCCCCTAAATTTGTTATTGTTGTAGTAATCATCTCGAGGTGAGTCCCTTTTATTGTGGCACTCTCTAGCATAGTGGTCAAACTTGTTACAATTGTAACATATACCCTTCCATTCTTTGGGTCCCACTCTTCCTTGACCTTGATTTCTAGTACCACCATTATTCTTCTTCTTTGCATGAGTAGTAAAGGCAACAGGTTCACTTCCATTTCCATTTTAGGGTTTGTCTCTCTCCATCATCCCTGTCTCCTCTTGAGTGCACCTTGTCAACAATTCATTAAAATCGAGAATTATATTATTATTGAGAATAGTGGTATTAAATACATACCATGCTCGAGGAAGACCTCCAAGAGCAATGAGAGTGAGATCTCGATCAGTTATGACCTCTCCAATTGACAAGATATCATTTTTTATTTCAGTGATCCTCATGAAGTATGATTGGATGGGATCTCCCTTGTCCATCTTGATGTCCTTCAACTTGTTCTTCAAAAGGAGAATTTGATTAGCATTGTTAGCCCTAAACATGCAAACCAACTTATCATACATATCCTTAGATGTGCCCGGCTCGAAGATAAAAGAAACCAAGGGCTTGTGAATAGAATCCTTGATGATCTTCTTCGCCTTGTTTTCCCCTTTCTACTACTTTGTTTTAGTGGCAGCCGGTGCATTTGATGGAGGCTCAGTGATATTTCCCTGCACATAATCCATAACATCTTGTTCCTCCAATGTTAGGTCCAAGGGAATTTTCCATGCATGATAATCAGACTTATCATTGAGCTTGTCATCATATTTTAAGTATGATGAGGAAGCCATTTACCTGTGTCCTTGTCTAATCAACTTTCAGTGATTGCTCTTCTCACTCTTACTTGGCCTATGTCTTCAACTCAGATCTGACACGATGTTAATTTTTAATTAACGATGGTATGTTCTATGCTTAGAGAACTTTACTTCTATCTTTCTTATTAGCCGAATTAAATATTTAGCAATCACATCAACATTGACAGTAAATGTTGATAGAACGTAAACAAATAACCAGAAGAAAATCCAAGAGAAGAGGAAACAATATTTTAGCGGATGCCAGGGAAAAATCCCAATGTGGGGAACACCATTTGATAAAATCTTCTTATTATTCTTAAAATCCAATAGAGAGAGAAAGTACAATTTACAAATTTCCTTCATTCAAACAATAGTAAACAGGATGCCCTAACCAGTAAAGTAAACGCTAGTCAAATCATCAATATTCCTTCTTTAATGAAGCTCGATCAACCCAATTCAAACTCGGCCTTCAAAATTATTCAAAGTCAACCCAAAATAGTCCTGAAATATTCGGTCAAATATGGTCAACGCACTGGTTAACTTTGCGGTCAAACTTGGGGTGAACCCAAAAGTCAAATTGCCTAGAATTCTTGAATTTTGTGCCCAGAGCTGTGGCCTATCAAGATCAAAATTATGTCCAACAAAACAAAGGAAAATCATCAAATTTGTCCCAAATTCAACGTTGGTCAACGATGTTGGAGAAGCCCTAAAAACAGTCTGAAAAATTTCCCTTCCTTTCACATGTGCGGATGAGAGAGAGAGACTCCTTTAGGTTCTACGAACCAATGAGGGAGGAGATATGTGTGTGATGAGATGATGTCCAAATGAGGAATGAGTCTCTCCAATTTATATCCATCAATGAGGGGTGGAGACACATCACTACAGGAAAAGACCCTCTAGCGGATGTTTTTGAAGAACCCCATAGAAAAATACCCCACACATCCGTTTCTATAGAAGGTTACTAGAGGAGGTTGGCGGGTGGAGGGTTTTGCGAATGGTTTCCTCTCGGTGTGCTTATCATTACACGTCGCCCCGGTGCACTCGAACCGAGAAAGCATCGGTGCAGACCAAAACATTAGCACACTAGACACCATGCACTCCATACACACCCGCCCGATGCTTCTTATTATTCTATAGCATCGGCGTGTCACAGATATTCCGCGCCAGTGCATTATAAAACATAGTGCAAAAACCAAAACCACCCGGTGCAATAGAAAGAAATCGCACCAGTCCATCATAATACATCGTGCCAAAACACAAACCGACTGGTGCGTTTGTAAGAAACAAAACTAGTGTGCCTATAAACAACGCACACCGGTAAAGGGTTATATTAAAAAAAAATTAAGGCAAAATAACTCGGATTTTTCAGTTTTCCAGTGCTTTTGAGCTCTCAATTACCGGTGCGCGCCCTACCATAGAACGCACCAGTGCGCACGAGACATTGCACACCGGACAGCTTGTGCGACGTACACACACATCCGGGGCCTCCTATTACTGTAATGCACCGATGCTTCACAACTCTTCCGTGCCGGTGCATTATAAAACACCGTGCCAAAACAGAAACGCATCAGTGCATTCTTATCGAAGAGCACCGATGCACCTATAAACAACGCGCACCGATAAAGGGTTATATTAAAAAAACATTACGGCAAAATAACTCGGATTTTTCAGTTTCCCAGTGCTTCTAAGCTCTCAATTACCGGTGCGCTCCCTACCATAGAACGCACCGGTGTGCACAAGACATTGGCACACTGGACAGCTTGCGTGACGTACACACACATCCGAGGCCTCCTATTACTGTAATGCACCGGTGCTTCACCACTCTTCTGCACTGGTGCATCATAAAACACTGTGCCAAAACAGAAATGTGCCGGTGCGTTCTTATCCAAGAGCTCCTGTGTGCCGATAAAACGCACGCACTGGAATAGCGTTATATAAAAAAAAAAAAAAAAAAAAAATTAAGGCCAAAAAATCGGTGCTTTACGGATTTGCCGCCTCGGTGCCGCATCAAAATTTCATGCCAAAACTAAAACATCCTGATGTGGTGTTAGGGAACCTCCTCGGTGCATTATAAACAATGCGCAAGATTTGACACAGCCCGGTGCGGTTGTAGGTAAGCGTACCAGTGCGCTTATAAAACCCTGCGCACCGGAACAAGGTTAAATAAATAAAAAAAATTACATCCAAAAAACTTCACTTTCACTTTCCTCAGTGCTCCAGAGCTCTCAAGCACCGATGAAATTTCCCCTTGTCTGAGTTGCCCTGACATCGGTGCTCTCATTGCACCCATTGCATGCACTGCTGCTCTGCATTGGCCACCAATCTCCAGCGTGCATTTTGAAAAATGGTGGGAAAAATTTCTTTTGCAAAGTTTACATCCAATATGCCTCCTCGATGGCGAAATGTACATGTATTTTTCTAGTTTTTTCATAATTAAGCCTTTTAGCAGATTAGAAATTGAAATAACCTTAAAAATAACCATTAAAAAGAAAAAAAAAATTGTCGCGCGGTGCGCCGAATCTGTTCGGCTCGCACTGGATAGCGGTGCTACCTGTAAAATTTACAGGCCGCACCGCCACTGGTGCTAATGGTATCTGCACCGTTCCCAGGGTGGTACCCAAAGGCGCCCCGAATAATTTTAAAATAAAAATAAAATAAAATAAAAGGCGGTGCGCTCATTTATCCAGGTGCACCGTTGACAGGGTGGTACCCAAAGGCGCCCCGAATAATTTTAAAATAAAAATAAAATAAAATAAAAGGCGGTGCGCTCATTTATCCAGGTGCACCGTTGACCACGGGAATCACAATGCAGTGCGTTGATGGAATTATCCACCCTGGTGTATGCCAGCACACTGCATTTTGGATTCTGAGAGGGTCAACGGTGCGGTCGGGTAAAATACCGCACCTTCAGCTATGTAATTGTCATGAAGTCGATGCACTGACACGACTATACGTGTCGGGGCATATATTTCAGTTAGAGCACTGCTATTGAATTTTGATGAAGTTAACGATGCTTGAAAAATAGACAGCGGCACCGAGGCCGGTGCATTGTATTTCATTAGGGGCGGCGGGACCAGTGCTCTATACTCTTAAGACGCACTGCGACTGGTGCGTGATTGTTTTTATGGCGCACCGACTTGTTTGTTTGTTTTTTTTTCAAAAAATATATATATATATATATGTATATTCCTAAATACATGTTTGTTTTAATAAAAAAAAATTATTTAATATGGCAATGATTCAAAGAGAAGAGGAGGAACAACAACAACAACAAGCTGAACAGTATGACATGATTCGCCAATGGGAGGCCCGAGAGAGGGAGAGAGATGCATACCCTTGCCCTATTACTGTAGATACCCAGGAGATCCTTAGGTAGGTAGGCCTCCTCAAGTTCTATGAGGAGGCTACTTCCCTAAAGGCGCACAATGTGTTTTTGGGATATCTTATCGCGCAGGTGGAATGCCCACCGATAGGCTTTCCAAGTTGGTCTTGACCAGTGGTAGAGACCCACTAAGGAGGATATTTATTTTATTACAGAACTATTGAGGAGAGAGGTGGATTTTTTCTCATTCGTAGACGTGCCAGCTGGTTGTTCAACACGGAGTCAGTTAGTTTACTCCCACAGATACACTGGAGCACATGTACTATCTCCTTCAAAGTTTCAAGTACCTGGAGGTCAATTACGTATAGGTGCTTTTGGTAGACAGGACGTGCAGTGCCTCTCCCTTATCATTTCGACCATTTTGCACAACACCAGTGACGGGCAACACATTAGTTTCTCGCTTTTATATTATGTTTATTCTTTAGTACAACAGTCACGACTTGTCAGGTGGTCTGCCATTTTATTTGCTTCAGTTTTGTACGACCTTAGATAGATGTCGTGCTCATTCATAAGGGAGGCTCAGCTTCCCTTTTTCTTCAGAGTTTTTTTTGTTTATTTTTTGAGAGGTTTCCAGAGATGAGACCTAGTTTTGTTCGACGGCCTCATAGGCCGATGTTTGAGGCCCAGATGCACATGTGGGGGAAGATGATGCCCAAGAGGCGAGACATTTTGTTTCTAGCCAAGATATCACATGATTCACTGGACTTAATAGCTAGTGTTGATGGGTGGCATCCCTTCATTTTGGTCCCATGTCCTTATGCTGGCTTAGATTGGCGAGGGTGTCCCAACACACTCTTCACAGCTGATGAGCCGCCAGATGATAGAAGTAATATTACTGTTTTATCTATATTTATTCTAACATGTTATTAATTAACTTGTTTTTATTAAATTGTGTAATGAAATTGTCTAACTATTGTTATGTACTTGTATATATTTTGCAGACATTGGCTCTTTCGATGGCGAGGAGATGTCGGGTCCACCACATGATCCAGGTGTGGATCCTGATGATGATGATCAGGATATGGCTGATGTCGAGCATGATCATGATGAGGATGAGGCCGGTGTAGCAGAGAGACATGCTTCTGCTCATCATGGTGCACCAATGCCACCTTTTTCTAGGCATGGTCGACCTGAGACCAAATATAGGATGGAGTTGGCAAACCAACTTTGTGCATTGATTGTTGATGTGAGCATCAGGCCCGCTCATTACAGAGGCATACAGGTGGACGATAGGCTGTTACGGATGTGGAGAGGCATGCCGCGTGACATGTACGGCCTGATGCGGCATGTCGTAGGAGCTATGACAACTGTTATGCGACTCAGGAGGATTGTCCGTAGCTATAGGCGTAGTCGAGCCTCAGCACGCGATGGACATGAGTTCGCGAGCAGCGAGTCACATTCATCTCATGATCATTCACCTCGCGACGCGCCTGATGAGCATGGCGCTCCACTGGCAGCATCTGACAGTCATCATGGAGATGAGGCTGGACCATCGGCCACGTCTAGTCAGTAGCCTGCAGCTACATCCATCAGTACTAGTCATGATGATCATGAGTAGGCTGGACCATCGACCGCCGAGACTGCACTATTCATTGAGTAGGCCTCCACTACTACTGCTCATATTGATGTTGTACTACCACCAGCGGATGCATCCATCAGTACTGATGATCATGATCATGAGTAGGCTCGACCATCGACTGTCGAGGTTGCACCTAGCTTTACTGAGCAGGCATCCACTTGTAGTACTGCTATTGATGTTGTTATACTACCACCAGCGCCTGATCCATGACATTTATATTACAGTTGTATATTTTTAACATTATATATATATATATATATATATATATATATATATGGTCCATGTCTTTTATGTTCATGTTGCAGTTGTGCTTAATTTTCATGTTGGTGATCATCATGATGTAGCATATTGTTAGGTCATGTTAGATATGTTCATTTAATGCTTAGCTTGCAAATAGATGTTGTTATACTACCACCAGCGCCTGATCCATGACATTTATATTACAGTTGTATATTTTTAACATTATATATATATATATATATATATATATATATATATATGGTCCATGTCTTTTATGTTCATGTTGCAGTTGTACTTAATTTTCATGTTGGTGATCATCATGATGTAGCGCATATTGTTAGGTCATGTTAGATATGTTCATTTAATGCTTAGCTTGCAAATAGATGTGTATATGTGGTATCATGAGTTATTTGACATATTGAGATGTATATTTGATGTTTGTGTTGTGATGATCTTAATATATAATGTTAATTTGATGTTTGAATGTGTTTATTAGTCGAATATGATGTTTGTACGATAGTTATCATGATCGTGATGATGTTTATTAATTAATTTAATATTAAATGACCATGATATTGATTAAATATTATGTCGTGATTGTAATTGTAATTGTAATTTTAATTCTAATTGTAATTATTGTACTTTTATAATTGTATGTAAAATATTTGTAAAATTTTAATTCTATTAATGTGAAAATTTTAATTGTATTAATGTGAAATGATTTTATTAAAATATTTAAATTTGTAAATTTGCAAATAATTGTAAAATAACAAATCTAGAATAATACGAAATCTTCTAACATACTAAAGTTTAGAAAATAAATTCATGTACTTTATAATTATCATTATTTTATTATGATCTTACATACAAAAAAAAAGAACTTTATACACTCTGGTGCGCTTATCATCCTAACTCGCATCGGTGCGTCGTATAAATAAGACGCACCGGTGCGTCATAACTCTTTCGCACCGGCAACGAATAAACACAAATAAAAAAACACAAATCTATTTTCTTTAAGTGAAAAAAAAAAACGGCAATTTGAAAAATGGGCGGCAAAATATTTTCGAAAATCCAATTTCATAAAATAATTCTTTAAATACTAAACACTTTTCATTATTTCACTATTTTTGCTAAAATTTTGAACCAGATATTTGCAGGAGACAACCTGGAGCAAGAGAGCAGGAGGACACTGTGGAGCAGCGAAATACGTTCGAACAAAAGTATTCAGACAATCAGAAACCAAACCTCTGGTGTTCAAACCCTGTATCATAGAATTTGAAACCATCTCGTGATTAAATTTGATTTTTTTTTATACTTTTTTTTCTGCAGTTTATCCATTTTTCTCCCTAAACCCTTAATTTTTTTGTTTTTTTCCCTTTCTTCTTGTTGTTTCTGTGATTTCAGAATTAGGGTTTTTCATTTTAGATTGACGTCCAAACCACGGGACGACTTGCATAGTCGGATCCCATTCCATTCGGCCATTGCATGAATTTTTGAAAAAATGGATTTTTCTTTATCAGTGTGCCTTGCGTACTATACCGCACCGGTGCTCTGTATTTTACAGCGCACCGTGAAAGTACTGTAGTAAAAAAAATGAAAACATTTTTTCTAAATCCGTGCGCCAAATATGAAATACGGCACTGGTGCTCCATTTAACTAGGAAAGCATTGTACGATGTATTACACCATTTTTGCGGTGCGTTTATAATACCCCACGCATTGTTAGGCCTATTACACTGTTTTTTGTGGTGCATTTACAATACCCAACGCACTGTATGGTGTATTATACTGTTTTGTGGAACGTTGTTAATATCCCCACGCATCGGCGGCGGTGCAGACCTCGTGAAAGGCGCACCGGTACCTTGAGATTTATTTTCTACCTGAAAAGTTGAGAATTTATTTATAAATATATTAATGAATAATATGGTACAGGTTTCAGATTGATAAAGAAATGTATGACAAGAGATCAAGTAACAAAAATACTGTTAACACATCAAGAAAATAAAAAAATACAAGTTCTTTGTAAATTCTTTATAAAAAATATTATTTTTGAACTATATGTAAGTTTAACTAATATGTATTGTTTATTATGTATCATGAAGAGCCACAAAATGACGAAGCTTGATATTATTATTTCTTATTTAGGACCAGAAGAGCGTAAAATTTTAATGGAAAAATTGCAAAAGGATGAATCAGGTGAATGAAACAATACTATCGATCTAATATGACTTTCTTTTTTTAATTATCATTAATAATATACTTAAAATTATTAGATAAAATGTGTCAAACAGTCTACTAATTCACATATGTTTAATGTTGTACAGGGACCAACAACTTAGAAAATGAAGGTTGTTCTAAGAAAAGAAAAAAAAATAGAACATGAAAATGAAAATCAATTGCTCTTTAGATCATCTGGAGTGGTGCTGGAAGTTAACAAAAGGGGAAAAACTTTTACAAAATTTTGAGGGATCTAGTGGAACGAATGTATAGACTTTCTTTCCAACAACAATAACATGCTTCAAATGTAATATGTAATCATTGAATTTTTCAATCATTGGGTACAATAAATAAATAATTTAGCATTAAATATTATTTTTCAAGAATTTTCTTGCAGAAAAGAAAAGAAAATGGAACCCATTCAGCACATAAAACAAGACGACAAGGAAGAAAATGGTTGATCTCTAAGTTTGTGAGTAATTGTTACTTCCTTATAACAACTTAACTAGATTTCATTTTTTGTATTTTTTAAGTTGTTTTACAAAAATCATCATTGAATGTCTTCAAACAGGTGCTAACATACAAAGAAGAACCATCAGACGAATTGATTGAAATTGGGTTAAATATGGGTTGTGAGTATATGTTGGCATATCAGAATTTAATTGTGGAATTTATAAGCATCTATCGATCTTGTTTTAATTAGCTCCGTCTATAATTAATAGAACAAAAACATCTTTTATATTAAATATATGATTTGTTATGGGGTATAAAACTTGTAGGAAACAAAGTATGGAACTGCGCCAACAGATGAAATTTTGAAAGATGGCATGGTACATGGTTTTGAAAGAATGTGTATAGTTTATGAGTCAATTTTTGCTATGGTACGTCATTTTTCTTTTCGATTTACATTGATGTATATTATTTAATATTGCAATTTTCATTATTCTCACCAATGTATATACACTCATTTCAGTTTATTTTTATGTTTGTAGATGAAAGGTGAAGAAGAAGAAAACAATCAACGCCATGAACAAAACATTCCTGAAAATAACCCAAGTCATGGAAGTAGCTCTAGCAGTGATAGCAGTTCAAGCAAAGAATGATGATCACTATGTTTGGATATCAAAGCAAGGCGTTTTATTTTTTGAAATATATATGTCTGTGAAATCAGACATTTTGTTTAATGTAATGGACATAGTGTCCCAATTGAAAGACAAAGGGATACCAATAACTGTCCCATTTTGTATGATAAATATTGTCTTATATATATATATATATATATAATCATAAAATATGTTTTAATTTATTCTATTGTGTTCTCCATTGTCGTTCTCAAATGCACTAATAAAAATTTAACTCATATGAATATTGTTATAAGATATATATGTGTCGACTTTTGATGAATAATGAATTTTAAAAAACCACAATAATTATGATATGATATAGCAAATTAATCCAAACATCACATTCAAATGAATTAATAAAAATGTAATTAATATGAATATTGTTATAAGATGTGTTGACTTTTGATGAATAATGAATTTAAAACAATCAGAATAACTGAACTGTCACAGGTCAATGTTTCTAAAAAATACAACATGAAAACCTGTGTGTGTCAGTAACTGTACACCGGTGCATTTATGTTTCTATACGCACCAGTGCCGTTATACGATTTATGGGCACTGCACAAATATCGATACCAGTTATCAATATCGGTACATTTGTTGAGACTACGCACCGGGGCGTTTACATATCTACAAGCATCGGTGCATTTTTACGATCTATGGGCACCACACGAATACCAATACCAATTATAAATTTTGGTGCCTTTCTATGATATGGCGCACCGATGCGTTGATACGACCTATGGGCACCACACAAATCCCAAGACCAATTAGAATGGCCCCGTGCATTGTATGAACAACACTACGCCCAGTGCGGTTTTACACCTAAACGTCCTGGTGTGTTGGACTGACACAGCCCTAGGGCGTTGTCGGCATGTACGCACCGATGCGTTAAAGCCAGAGTAGCGCACCGATGAAAAAACATTCGTAATAACCTCTGTCCACCCTTTTTTTTTTAGTTGTTTTGAATTTCCGTTAAAAGCTCCGCCAAAACCTCCGTAACCATAAACGGATGTTGTAGCAAATGTTTTTTTGACATTTTCTGCCAAGTTTATAACACTAAAAACCTCCTTTATAACCTCCGCTAGAGGGTCTTTTCCTTGTAGTGCATGTTTTGGGGCTTATTAACCTACATTAGAATTCTAGCTAACCTTGACAATTTGGACATGTGTGAGAGAATAAATTCAAAATCCAACTTCTTCTCATCCAAACAAGATGATATTTAGATCAATCTTGCACCTCTCGGAAGGAGGAATCCAACAAAAATATCATCTCCATCATATGAGTAGAGTTGCAGACCAAAGTGGAGTTTGGACCTAGTTTCCAAATTTAACATGAATCTTGGGAAGCAAGTTGATCACAAATAATATAGTGTAAAACTTAGTTTTTTTCAAGTAAAAATAGATTTTTCTGCAATCGAGAAACTATTTGTAGGAAATAGGGTTCAAATATCCCTAGGTTCAAAACCCAAAAAAAAATCAAGCAAAGAAATTAACCTTTTTTATGACTAGTGGAATGAGAAACTGGGTGATATTGTACTCACATGGCATGGGGTCAATTTCGTCTACTACCATTATAACAACTAGATGCACAACACTACTCCTAAAGTGGACATGGGTTAATTGGGGTGATCAAATCAAGGACCTTATAATATTTTACATAACACATTTTACCTTTTTGCCATGTGAGCTACAACCCTAGGGTAGCAAGGAAATAAACCTTATAATAGTTGGAATATGTATATTTTATCTCTAGAAAATTGTATAATGTGTTATTAAATTAATTCCATTATAAAACAAAGGGTTATTGGGTAGATAACTACTTGGTCAAGCCTCTTTGTACGAGGATTTTGTCGGATTTGTTGCAATAAAGTGAAGATGTACAAAATAATTCACTATATCCTTATTTAATATAAAATATAAATGCAAAAAAACAAAGGGAAAAATAATCCTTAGATCTAGTGTTCAAACCTCAAAGATCCACTAGGCTCTTGTATGATAAATTTTTAAGCACATGTTAGGAAAATGAAAAAACAAAATAAAAAAAATTGAAGGTTTTTTGAAAATGGTTGCTATAGTGAAGCTTACCTAAACGTTGGCCTTGCCTACCTTCAAGAATTCCAAATTGTGATTGTTACCCACCCAAGCAGGTAACCTATAAGGGAAAATGTTTCTCCTATTTTTCCAGCTTGCTAGCTAGCAAATCTATGATGATGATCCACATATAGCTATTCTCAAAAGCCTTCCATACATGTCAGTACTTTATTTCATCTAGCTTATTCATCAGATGAAGGTGGGTCATAAGGTACATTAACATATTTTGTAATCATGTTATTTCATTTAATGTTTAAAGGAATTATTATATGAATCACAAATTTAAATTTATTATTGACTATTTTTTGTTGTATTATTTTTCCCATGATTCACCCTTGTGGTTATCTCTTTCCCCTAGTCTAGTGTGCCTTCCTTGAGGGCCTTATTTTCACTATCCAAAGAGGGTTAAAAATATGAGGAATTGATTAATGTTGTGTCCATGATAATCCATGCTTAACACTTTACATTTTTCCCTTGTCTCCATATCCCATCTTCGAGTTGAATATTGTGTCACCAATATTGGCTCCTTGTTTTTCTTATCATTGAGCAGGGGTCTAGAAAATTAGCCCTAAGAAGTTGATGTAGAAAAAATAAATGAAAGAGCATGATCCATAATGATAAAATGAAAACTATTGGCTAAGATTTAATAAAGTGCATGGACAAAAGCCTAGCCTAAGCTCTACCCCCCTCATTATCCCTTACCCAGTACCTAGACAATGCATGTATAATAAAAATGAAAGGATATTGAAACCGTAATTACTAATAAACCACTTTGTCTTTAAGGGGTCAATGATGCATAAATGAAATCTTGTAACACAATCTATTCAAGCAAAAAAAATTAATGAAGAAAAAGACACACAAGAGGGGTGGTAAAAATAGGTCGAGGACATGTGTAAATCAGGTCCACAATTTATCCCTATTCACATTATAATGCTAAAGGATGATGGAATTTCATAGTTGGTACAAATTCTATGGCATCATCGATGAAGTAAACCCATACCATATCACTAACCACTTGCACATACTGATTAATTGATTGGCTTGGGAACTGTTCCTCCTCTTAGGGTTGGAATCACCTAATAGGGATTTTGTTAGTTCATGTAGTTCGAACAAGTGCTCTAGTCTCAGTTGGTATCCATGATGCTAAGGAACACAATGGATTAATTTTCGTGAATACCTAGAAAAAGTTTATAAGGAAAATCACCTTAATTATAATTAATTAGCTAGTTTATTAATTTTCTTAAGTCTAATTTAGAGAATTGGCTTAATTAATCAGGGATTAATTGAGGTAAATTGATTTTCCTCTAGTTTCTTCTAGAAAATTCATTTGATGGGGTCAATATGATCTTAGTCATCGATTGATATTATATCGTTTCCATTGATTGATCAATAAGATATTATAAGAGGAAATTTATGGAAATTTGGAGAATATATGAGAGACAGATTTGCAGTGATGGCATGGAGGACAATAGCAGTGGGGTTTCAATAGGAAAATTGAGGGGAGAATTTCGAGAGAAATTCTTCACAAAGATTCTAGTTTTTCAAAGAGGAGGAGGCTAAATTATTCTACAGAGATGGGGCATTAGCCAGTGTGTGTTTCTAGGTAGTAGATCAATTTCCAGTTGTCATAGGAAGTGCAAGTTGCTACAGGAAGAGGATATTGTTGGAACAATTTTATGGTGGCAGTGTGAACTCCAGGAGAGGTTGTGCACTTTTCCAATTTTGTGAGTGTGTGTTTTTGGAAGGAGGTGTGTATTTCACAAAGGAGAGTCGAGTTTGTTGCAGAGGTTCAAATTTTCCAGTATATGTGAAGAAAATATATCGTTGGAGATTTTTCAGTGAGAGGAAAACAGTCTATATAATTCTCAATTATTGAAGATTTATTAATAATATAAACCCTCATCTACAAAACTATTTTTCCCACAATAGGGTTTTCTAGGGACTATAGTCCAAAAATATTGGTGTCAAAAAAATTTGTGTACAATATTTCTCAGTTCCTGTGGTATATTTAATTTTATGTGAAATTATAGTAGTGGTCTTATTCATTATATTTCGTAAGTAAATTCTGAAGACAAATAATATCATTAAGATAGAAGAATAATTTCCAATAACTACAATTAAGGAAATTTAAAATGGTATTGGATCAAATTTGAGGGAAAAAGAAGGCTCTACGTAGGCATAGAAAGATTAAAAAAAGGGTTTGTAAAACCTAGTTCAAACCTCTACAGATTTATTGATTTTTGTCTAGTTTCCAATAGTTTCAAGAGATGGCCTCAGTAGGTTTGGGAGATCAGGGCAGGTTGGATGCAGCCTTCAATTTTGGCATCTAGAAAGACAAAATTTCCTTACTGTTGAACGAGAATGGTATCAAGGAGTATGTGACTAGTGTGATAGCTGAACCAACGGATCTAGCATAGCTTGCAACATACAAAAAGGAAGATGCAAAATCTAGGAGGATTATCCTTGATGGAATCAATGACCATATAGTTTTGCATATTTTTGAGTTGGATACAACAAAGAAAATGTGGGACATTATTTTGAAACTATTCCATTATACTACCACTAACATGAAGCTACTTCTTAGAGAAAATTTGAGGAATACAAAGATGCACAAAGGTGAATACTTTACTAGTTACCTCACCAGACCTAGATTGGTAAAGTATGAGTTAGTTGCAGTGGGAGATAAACCAAATTATGATGAGATGTTGAATAGCCTTAAATTGATTTACGAAGCAGTGGGTTGTATTTTTCCAAGTGATCAATGGACGATATACATTACTGGGTTGGGATCGATTATGGAGTGATATCACCCAAGACGAACTAAGACTTAGTCTTGTTAGTGGTGGCAACAATAGGACTCAGAAGAGTATGGAGTGGAAGATGGAGTAGATTAGGGAGATGCATCAGGAGGATATAGAGGTGGATATTTCTAACTCTACAGTGGGCGGGATGAACCGTGAGGTTCAAAAGACACTCGGGGATGCTTAGTAGTTTGTGGGGACTCCTAGGATGACAAGGAAAGAGAAAAGACAACCAGGTACACTGGCTGCATGGAATTATCTAGTCATTTAGTAGATAATGAAACTTCCAACTATCAAGAGGTCGCAAAGCAACAAGTGTGGTGGAATTCTATGGTTGAGGAGTACACCTAAATCATGAATAACAATGCATGGGAGGTTGTACCTAAAATTACGGACATGGCGATGGTTGGATCACACTGGATCTTCAAGATCAAGCATGGTGTATATGGAATCATCGAAAAATACAAGGCAAGGTTTGTGACCAAGGCGTTCTCTCAGGAGTATCTCAAGAGTAGGGAATGGACTATGAGGAGACATTCACTCTTGTGGCAAAGAATACTTCTAACAAGGTCATGATCTCATTAGAAGTATATATGGGAATGGTAGATCCATTAGATGGATGTCAAGACAACATTCATCAATGGTGAGTAGTAGGAGGAAGTGTACATTGAAGTTTTGAATGACCAAGAGGGCTTTGTAAAAACAATAGAGGGACCCATGTGTGTAGGTTGAAGAGAGATTTGTGCGGGCTCAAGTAGGCTCCTAGGGCATGGTATAAACACATCAACAAATACTTGTAGGGGATGAGCATCATGAAGAGTGAGGACGGAAGTGAACCTCCACCACTTGGTGGTTGGGGGTGAGATTCTCATTCTTTTCTTATATGTGATGACTTGTCTCTTACAAGTTCATTAGGGCTCATAGAGGAGTGCAAGAGGGATCTTGCAACAAAGTTTGAGATGAAGGATTTGGGGCTCATGCGCTACCTTTTAGGCATGGAGGTGTGGCAGACAGATGAGGGATCTTGCAGCAAAGTTTGAGATGAAGGATTTGGGGCTCATGCACTACTTTTTATGCATGGAGGTGTGGCAGAAAGATGGATATATTTTCCTTGGGAAATGGAAATACTACATCAAGATCCTGAGGAGGTTTAGGATGGAGGATTGCAGAGCCATTTCTACACCCATGATCATGAATTGGAGGAAGGTAGATTCATCTA
Organism: Pinus albicaulis; assembly: GCA_034641835.2. Lineage (NCBI taxonomy): Eukaryota > Viridiplantae > Streptophyta > Pinopsida > Pinales > Pinaceae > Pinus > Pinus albicaulis. The sequence goes on along the minus strand of CM076577.1, from coordinate 1,050,808,068 downwards.
GGGAAAAGGACATAGACCCCACATTATACAAGAAGTTGAATAGCTCCCTCTTGTATTTGGTCAACACCAGGCCAGATATATCATATTCAATAAATTATCTTATTCATTTCATGGTGGGACTGAAGAGAATGCATTGGGAATTAGCTAAACATGTGTTTAGATATTTGCATGGAACTATTGAGTATGGGATCATGTATGCTCGAGGTGATGGTGTCAGTTTTGTAGGTTATACTGGCACAGACTAGGCAGGTAATATAATTGATCGGAAAAGAACTTCAGGGTTCTGCTTTAGCATGGGATTGGAGTTGTTTCTTGGTACAATAAGAAGCAGAAGTTTGTGGCACTGAGTTCTGTAGAGGAAGAGTACATAGTAGCAAGTGTGGCTACATGCAAGGCTATATGGCTTTGTAAGCTGCTAGTAGCCTTGTTTGGTCAAAGGATAGAGACGATGAGGATACACTGCGACAATAAGAGTTGCATCAGGTTGTCATAGAATCTGGTGTTTCATGATAGATCGAAGCATATATACATCAGGTACCACTTCATATGGGATTGTGTGGAGTGCAGGATTGTTCAACTATAGTATATACCCACAGATGAGTAGGTAGAAGATATATTAAAGAAGGCTTTGGGGAAGGAAAGATTCATCTTCTTTAGAGACAAGATTAGTGTTATGTAGAACACCTTCCTTGCTCAGAGGGAGTGTTAGTTTATGTATCTAGAACAAGTGTTATAGTCTCAGTTGGTGTCCATGAGGCTAAGGAACACAGTGGATTAATTTTCTCTAATAATCAGAAAAATTTTCTAAGGAAAATTACCTTAATTAGAATAAATTTTCCAGTTTATTAATTTTTCTAAGTCTAACTTAGGGAAATGGAATAATTAATAAGAATTAATTGACGTAAATCGATTTTCCTCTAGTGACTTTTAGAAAACTCATATGATGGGGTCAATATGATGTTATCCATCAATTGAGGTTATATTGTGGTTGTTGATTGATCAACGAGATATTGTAAGATGAAATTGATGCGAATTTGAAGAATATATTATAGACACAGATTTGCAGTGATAACAAGGGAGTAGTGATAGCGTGGAGGACAGTAGTAGCGGGGTTTCAGTAGGAAAATTGAGGAGATAATTTACGGATAAATTATTCACGAAGATTACAGTTTTTCCGAGAGAAGGAAGGAGATCAAATTATTCTATAGATAGGCTTCATTATCTAGTGTGATATGTTGGGAAACAGATCGATTTCCAGTTTCGAGAGGAAGTGTGAGTTTCTCTAGCGAGTTGGTGGAGGAAGAGGGTATTGCTGGAACAATTTTCTGCAAACAATGCAGTTCTAGGAGAGGTTTTGCACATTTCTAGTTTTTCCAGTGTGTGTTGTTGGATGGTGTAAATTGCAAAAAGGAGTGTCGAGTTTGTTGCAGAGATTTGATTTGGCAAGTATATGTGGAGAAAATATATTGTCAAATATTTTCCAATGAAAGGAAAGTATTCTATGTAATTCTCAGTTGTTGGAAATTTATTAATAATATAAACCCTCATTTGCAAAATTGGTTTTCCACAAACTGGGGTTTCTCCAGGGTCTATTTTCCAAAAATATTGGTGTTTAAATTTTGTATTTGTACAATATTTTCTTAGCTCGTGTGGTTTATTTAATTTTATGTGAAAATGCAGTAGTGATTTTATTCGCTATTTGTCTTAATTATTTTCTAAATACAGATAGTCTACATAAGATAAAATAATAATTTCCAGTAACTGCAATTAAGGAAATTTCACATTTTTTTGACAACCCCCCATATCTAAGTATGATAAATTTTTAACAAACCATCAGCTAGGAATACATTTCAAGATGATACTTTTGTGAAGTACTTTGGTGCATTTTGCATTAGATGTGTCCCACTATGATACTCTTATGGATATTCCAAATATGCTTTTCATCTCACTTGATTTTGAGGGCATGTTTCAGATGCTTACTCCCAATTGAAGTAGTGATTCCTTGAGGAATTGAATCATAATTCTCTAGCACTTTAGGGAGGACATCCAACCCCACTTAATGACCATTATGGGCACTAGAGACATGATGTTGACTAAATTTTGAGGAGCATTGGCTCTGGGATGTATCCAACACTAATGATGGCTTTCTCCTCTCCCTCCAAAGTCTGAAACATTGTGCATTTGAACCAAGATGTTATCTATACAGATGATGTACTTTAGAGATAGTAAGACACCCCTAGGCTAGAATTATACCTTCTTGATGTATGTTTCCTTGTTGGTGATTCAACTTGATTATGATGATGATTTCATACCCCCCTGGAGGGGATGATACACTTCCCTAGATGATGGCATCATGGCCTAGCCTTATTACATTCACTTCATGTGGCTTGGAGTGATGATTTGGTCTTTGTTGATGATGATGAGTTGATGAAGATGGTTTTGCTTGATGATTGGACACCTTGTTGATGAGGAGATGGAATTTTGAGTGTGTAGCACTCTTTAACCAATTCATCGCATATTTAGACAGAAATGTTCACTTTTAGAGGATGGTGTCACTATTGGAGGTATTTTTACTCACACTTGGATTAAAAAAGGCTTATTATTTTGTTTTATCATTGAAATAACTATATTTTATTATAGCATGTGACCTTAACTTGTAATCACTTTTTTTTTGGTAACCCAGAGGAACCCAACTGCCCGCCTAACACGTAACTAATAGCAAACCTCTAGGGGGCTACGATATGTCCTCATCCCCACAGCCTAGGTCACAACAGGGGGGATTTGAACCTGGGTCTTTCGAGTTACAACAATTTCACATTTCTCGGGTTAACCAATTGAGCTGCCCCACCCCCGGGATGTAATCACATATTTTATTATTTTTCAAGAAAATTAGTCAATTTTACTCCTAAATAAACTTTATTTATCTCCTATAAATATAGGGAAGGTGATTTGGATAGAATTAATTGTAACACATTCACTCATTTATTAAGAAATGTGCACTTTTCTTCTCTTTTCTCTTGGATGCAATGGAGCATTGATTGAGCAAATTGTCTTGGGGAGGATAGTATGATTTGAAGGAACTATATGTCGAATGATTAAATGATTCTATAATTATTTTGTGCCATTTTAGTGTGAGTATAGTCTTTAATTTTGTAGTATTTGTAGAATTATGGTTTCACTAAAATTATCATCTTATGTATTGGATCTTATATTGCTCTAACATCTTTGCAAAATTATCACCAAGTTTCCATCAAGGAACCTTAGTATAGCTTCCTTGCTCTTTTACCTCCCAATGCTTGAAAGTAACTAGGGTTTTGACGAAGAGAAATATTTCTCTTGACTCTTGTTCCATTGGTCCTCTGCCATAGAATTTAACTTTGACTCCAAATGCCTAGAATTGAGAAAGGCACTAGCCTATTTAATGTTTCAATCCTCTATTAATAAAAATTGAAACCCAAATTTGTGTTTTATTTATGTTTCTAGAGTATATTATGGTTATGTTATGGAAAAATCTGCATTAAATAGCATAAAAATACCTTGGACCTCATAGTCGTAGGCTTAGGCCTTGCACAAATTAAAATTAATAAGAAAAAACCCATTTTTTAATGAATTTTTCAGCCACTTTTTAGGGTTGAAATTTTGGGTTTTATAGTTGTTTTATGCATTTTCAGCCATGGAAAAATTGCAACAACCTATTTTATTAGTTTACCCATTTAATAAAATTTGTTTATTTATTGCTTATCACCATTTATAGGCTATTTTTTATTGTTTTCATAAATTGTACATGTAATGATTCTTAAAATACCTAATTTATAATAATATTTGGTAATTTGAAGGTAGCATGTGATTGGGACCTATTTGATACTCTCCAATACTATTTTATCCCTTTAGATTCAGCCATAGATTTTTCAAACTCGTTACTTTGAATTATATCTCATCTCACTCATTGTCCTACTTCTTTGAAAATTATCTTTAGGTGTTTTATTTAGTAGAACCCTCAGTTTTTATTTAGCGTAGGAGTTCTTTAGTTATTTATTCTCTGATATTTATTGGGGAAACCTTCGTTGTAGGGATAATATCAATCTAAAGAACAATAGTGGAAGAGTTACTAAGGTGACAGTGGTGACTAATCCCATTGTTTCCCTTAATCTAGAGTGTTTAGTGAGGCTTTTCCCTAACGTGGTAGATTTTGTGGTGACAAAAATCACAACCCTCTCTAAGTCATATTTTCACTCTAGACTAGAGAATGGAACTAGATTCTAGCGACTATCAAACCAAATTTATTCTAGGATAATTGTTTAAATCTCTAGAAATCTCTAGAGAAATTTCTCCCTTATAGAAATGTTTCCAACCCTTTGGTAAACTATGGCACATAATTCAGTCTAAACCTTACTTCAGGAAACTCTTACAGGGGTTTTTCCAACACTTGGGTTAAATTGACACTGGATACCAATGGATCAACCCCGCAACCTTTCAATAATCTGAAAGCATTTGTGTATATTCTATGATGCAAAATTACAACATAAAGCTAAGAAGAGAAAGCATAGAAAATAAATCTGCACAAAGGTTTGCACTTGGAAAATAATTTTATTAATATGGCATGAATCACCTCATAGTTCAACAACAAACTCTAATGGGAGGAGAATCTAGTTTTTGTATAATTTTTCTTCTAATGGCTATTTTGAATTTTCCCATAATAATATTATTTGACTTGCCATCTACATGTTGGAGACTAAGTCATTTCATGAAAATAATTTTCTATTGTATATTAATTAGTGCACCTACATATAGGCTCAATTTGGCTTGGAGAGGCAACATTGGGGCCTTGGATTCCCATGTGTGAGATTGCATATTTTTTAACTAGTTCCATAAAAGAAGAAAGCCTTATAAGCTTAGCAGGTTCAGGTCAGGCTTCCATGAGGTCCTATGGTTTCTATGGCTAGTGAAGTTCTCTAGAATGAGGTGGTTCGGCAAGGTGGAACAACTCTATGGGAATTCCCAGTGTAAGGCTGTCTATTTGGGGCGTTAAACTGTCCTCACCTCTTGTCCTGAAGCTGCCCTTTCCTTTTTCATTGATGTCGAGTATCAATATTAGATATATAAGAATCGTCGCATTGTGAAATCGCGAAAATTCTTTTGGAAACCTTTGCGGGATTTACAAACACGGGCGGATGCTGGGAGAATCAAATCGGGCGGGAGAAGAGTAGGAAAAAAAACCGGTGGAATCTTAGCCCAACATTTTGCTTGAGGTATGTGGGACTCATATTGAGGATTCCAATGAGCTATCACTTTCCTAGTTTGGAACTAGGGCATTACCTGTAGGCCACTTTTATTAACTTGCACATGTGAGCTAGAAATTGTCATTTTTTGCTTGCATGGGTGTTAGAACTCCAACATTTTAAAATTTTGGGTCTCTTAGAGGTTAGCTGATAAGAGGTTCCATGCATCACACACAACATAGAATATGTCACATGAAATGTAAAAATTCTTTGCCACTCATGCATAACTATGCTCACATTCCCTTTTACTTGTTGATTTTTTCTTGAAAAAAACCTTATTTTGCCAAAATTTCAAAATGGCATGTCAATTAGGCATCATTTGGAACAAAATGTGCCCTTGTTGAATTTTGGACCCAAAAACCTTGTGCATTTGAATCCATGTAGTGTTCCATAAAACATGGAGTTATGTGAACTATGAGACTGCATTGTGGAGAATTTAATCTATGACACATTACGATGTGAAATAAAAATAGGTGCACTCAAGACATGGTCTATAAAATTCCAATATAGTGTGATCACCCCTACAAAAAAATAGCTCACCTAAACCATGTGTCCTTGTGGATCCATTTCAAGGCCTCCAATCATATCCAAGATGAAAGGACTTAAGAGTGGGGACCAAAGGGATCATGCATGGTCAACCATTGAGGCATAGGATACCATATATATAATCATCATGTATCTTACAAGTATTTGGGACTTTCATATCATTAGACTTATAAACATGTTGTCCATGAAAAACATAGGGTACCTCCTAAGAGGTAACATCTCTCATGTTGACCCCAAAAAATTCCTCCATGTCAGGCACACACATGGAGAAGACAATCAAAATAGGATAAAACATTTAATTCATTTATTATTAGCTATGATACACATTTATACACTTCCTTGTGACCCTTGGTCTTCACATACCAAGTGATCTCTTGGAATCCCTTTGATTGTTTACATTCCACACCAAACCTTAGAGGATTAGGTGTCCAACATTCCCCCCCCCCTTAATCCGAAGGGGTATCTATGAGTCCAAGAAGAGATTTGCAATGAAAATGTGAAAAAAATCATGGAAACATTGGGTTGAATGAGATCTCTAAAATGTTGGTATATGGAGGTGGTTTAAGGATTACCACCAACACTGGAATTCTTAGTGCAATTCCCAAAAATCTTCCAAATCTGGCACGAAGTTGAAGTCTTCTGCTAGAGGAAGTGCTTCTAATGCTTTGAATAGGGATACCTTCAACCTGGAAAAGGGAGGTTTTCAACCTGCATAAAAAGGGAGAAACCCAACCTGAAAGGGGAGGTCTCAATCTGCGGTGCTTTAAGGATTACCACCAACTTTGGAATACTTAATGAAATTTTTGGAACTCTTCCAAAACTTGCAAGAAGTTGAAGTCTTCTGCTAGAGAAAGTGTCCCCAATTCTTTGAAGAGGGAGAAGCTCAACCTCGCATAGATGGTTTAAGGTTGACCACCAACCAAAAGCATGTTTAGGGGCATCTTTGTCTCTTGCTACAACTCTGAATATGGTATGGCAGATTGTAGCTCAGGATCGCTTGATGTGGCTTTGAAGCTTGTATATGACCACTTCCCCCATGTCATATAAAAGGTGAGATTATGGAGAAAACTAAACTTCAATACATTTTAATACTATAGAATAAATTATGACATATGACTGAAACATCTTCTTGGATGTTGATGCCCATTTCCAAGAAGTGATCCATCCAAGATGAAACTTTGTTCTTGTAAGAGGCTTGTTTCTAAAGCATATGTTTGAATAACGAGTGGTTTTATGAAAATGCTCACATGGATGAAGATAAAAACAATGATCTTTCATATGTATAACTCGGTCACAATGTTGGAATATAATAATCTATTGTTGTTGTTGTGGAATAGGAGCAGAATCTTGAACATCCGAAGGTCAATTGTCATGAAGAAACCCAGAACTTTGAAATTGAATGGGCTTGGAATAGTCTGGAATATGAAAGGAAACTTCCTTGTCATATCCATGACCAGTTTTGTGCTTATTATGGACAATCTCTTCTCAATGTCTAATGATGGGCTTGGGAAGTGTAGGCTGAACTTTTGCATCTTCATGTAACTTTGATGTTTCATTGGGCACAAGATCTGAATCAACTTCAATTTTATATTCTTGTTTTTTATGGGAGTCTATTTCAATGTTATGAACAAAAACAGGTTCAGAAATATGACTCCATTGTTGCAATTCTTCTTGTTGAAGCTAAGATTCAAGCTGTAAAAAGAAAATCTTCTCTTGTGCAATTTTTTAGACTGATTCTAATGTTAGCAAGAGATGATTTGTTGATTTTCACTGTGTCATTATTTTTAGATTGTATTATAGTTTTTAAAAACTCTAATACTTCATAAACTTTGGCCATTTTCTAATCACAACTATGAACCAAAGAGGAAGAAGCGACACTCACTCACAATTAATTGTGACTACAATATTTTTTGTAAATGTACACCAAAAAATCAATGTGCAATAGCTCTATTCAATGTACATACCATGACTTCAACACATCGACTTAATGCTCCAACCAGCAAGTAACAATGAATGTAATGCATTCACAATCCACTACATATGCACAAAAAATCATGCATGCCCAACATACATAATTACTCATTTAATTTGAGGATTAACAACACCATCACAAATATGGCTCGTGAAAATGACACCATCAAAATTTGCATAAGGACGGAATGGGGAATTCCTCATTAGCTTGTTTATAAATATCTAGATTTACACAAGTGTACTTGTAGCAGCACCAAAAGATCAAGGTTTTCAACGCAGAGTTTTAATTGACAGTAGGAAGCTTTAATTATCAACTGACCAGCCTATATCCTAGACAATGCACTAGAATTCACCGTCAAACATATCACGACTTGCAAGAGTTGTGCACCATTGAAAGCACGGTTCCACACACAATACACTATCAATCTGATTCCTTTCCACAATTTTGAATTCACACGAAAAAAAAATTGAATAATTGTGGAATTTTAGTGTAAACGTCTAAAAAATTATACTTTTTTTTTAAAATCCATTGTAGAATCACTACCTCCAATACATTTTCCATAAAGAAATCAAACATATTTATGCCAAGAAAAACAATATGCCCAACGGAAACCTTTGTCATGTGATCTTATTCAAGCAAACCGGTAATTTTTGTTCATGCTCATACTGAGGCTTAGTTTGATTTATCCGTCCTATGGAGAGCATTCAATATTGTTCAATGCACCAGGTTAATGCAACAAATTATCAAAAATTATCACCTTGCAAAAAATTATCAAAAATTATCACCTTGCAACAAATTATCACAAATATATATCCAAATGGAGAGCTTATCCTCATGTAAATATTTACATAATCTTCCAAGTGTTCGGAAGTGAAAATTCCAATGCACACATAGTAATTCAACACATAGAATGAGTATGCACATGGTAATTTTTGTATCAGACCTTGGTGGAGGGACGAGAGGCCAATATATGGAGGAGCGGTGTATATGAGGCCAGTGTACATTGGAATTCATATGATAGTGCGGTATGGAGGAGTGATGTATACCGTATGGAGGAGTGGTGTAGAGCATATGGAGGAGAAATGTATACTAGTGTCGATTTTTCAGACCCGCAGCGAGCTGATGAACAACAAAAGGAGGGGTCTTGCAAGAGTGTGTGGTGGCCAATTTGGGCAGAACATCAGGGTGCCGCGTATAACTGAATTTGAACTATATGTTCAAACCATTTCTGAATTGCATGAAGTCTTCTATTTGTTTGTCCCCGTCGAACACTTTCCAGTGTTTTTTGTTATCAGGTACGGCTGGTCTGAATTTTATTTGAGTTGTGTAGTCTTTGGTTTCATATGGCATTAAGCATGTTCTAGCTGCAAAGGCTAAATTGTGGGTCGCGATATTTCTTTTTCTTGGGACAAAAATTATCTGGTGCTCCTCAAAACTTTTTAAAAGGTTCATGACATCGTTTCGATAGGCCCTAAGTATTGGGTGATTTGTGTTGTATTCCCCGTTGAATTGCCTAATGATTAATTCAGAATCCCCATATGCTCTGATTCTTTTGGCTCCTAACTTTTTCAACAAACGCAAGCCTAAAAGCAAGGATTCGTATTCCGCTATGTTATTTGAACACTGGAAGTTTAATCTACAGGAAATGATTTCTGTGTGATTGTTTTCAGTGTTGCATATCCAGACACCTGCACCAGCATTAGTTCTAGTGCATGACCCATCGAAGTTCATACTCCACAGAGGACTAGATTCGGGTTCATCTGTTTGGTGTTTGTCCTCTTCAACTAAAGTGCTTTCGGGTTGTTGTGGAATATCATCACTTAGTTGTATTCGTTTCAACTCCTCAGGTTTTTTGCTGTGTTGAGGGTTGCTTTCTTGACTATCAAGGTTAAAAAGTTAAGGACGCATGACTTGAAGCTCAAGACCTGTGTTTGGTTTGCTAAAGTTTTCAAATGCAGCAAACTGTTCTGACACTTCTGTGGTGTTCACCTCTTCCTCTCTATCGGCCATTAATTCTGTTAGAGCGACTTGTTCACTAAACGATTCATCATTAAACAAAATAAAAGAATCAAGGCCTGTATTTACAGAGTACATAGGAGAGTTTTGTGGTCTGTCTTGGCTTGTAACTGTGTATTGCATATGGGACTCCCTGTAAAGTCTTCTTGTCTGGTTGAAAACAGGGATGGTCGCATAGGTCATGTCCATCTGCATAGTTCCTTGTAACTCAACCCCCTAAGATCTTGATAATAGAATTCCATACTTTGGGGGAACATCAGCCACAACAATGTCCATTACTAAACATTTGGCTGGGATTTGGGCTAAGTTAACGCAGAGATATTTGATTAATCCTAAACATTTTACTCTGCTCGAGTCAAAGGAGTAAAGGTCTTTATAAGGTCTTGTGATTTCTAGACCGAGGCTCTCCATCACAGCTTTAGGCATTAAATTATGAGAAGCCCCGGAATCATGCATAGCGTTGTGCAAAATCTTGTCATGAACGTTTAAACTTACATAAAAGGGAGGAACATGTCCCTCTTGATACTTACCTTCAATCTTTGGACCAAAAATAAGCTCTGGTTGGTCATCATTAAGATTGACTGTGTCATTATTCTCTTCAATGTTTAAAGCCTTCAAAATTTGGGTCCTATATACATTTTGGGCAGCTAACTCAGTCAAGGGAACAGAGATTTTAATTTTGGAAATTTCCCCGCTCCAGTCAAAGGAATTTGATTCTTTGAAGTATTTGTCTCTGGCTTTAATAATGGCTAATTTATCACAAAATCCTATTTACATTTGAAAAATGGTTTAAATAGGAGTAATGCTATCAAGGCCATGTACTACTAAGGTCCCAACTCGTTTTGCACGCTTTATGCCTTTCTCAATTTTGACGAATTCTGCCACCGTTTTGTCCTTCTGTTTGACAACTTTAGGCTTGGTTGCAGTGTTGTTTTGTGAAGATTTGTCAAAGGTTTTGGTGTTGGGAGTTTGTTGATTTATTTTACTTCTATGGTCATATTCTGTTTGAGACTCTATGATGACATTTTCCATGTCTTGATAATAACTTTCATCATCATCTCTTTTGTCATTATAAGGTGTGTAAAGACCTTGTTTTCTATCATAATGAATCTCAAAGTCATCATTATCTACTCCCAGCATGTTGATGTCTTCTTCCTCTGGTATTTCATTTGTTTCCTCAACCTCACTCACATAATTTTGATGAAAGGGAGGATTGATCTGTTGATCATCTTCCCTAGGTCTATTTGGAGGTTGGTTCCTTCTAAAATTCTGATTTTGGTTCTGGTTTCTGTTTTGAGGAGCAGTTTGGTTTTGACTTGCTTGCGCTCTCTCAAGGATGCTCATTTTCGTCATCATCTCCTCCATCATTTTTTCCATCTTTGAGCTGGAAGTGGAAGGGGTATATTCCTCTCTAAAGGATACTCTCTTCTCATTTTTCATTCTTGCTCTCTTCTCCATTAAGTTAACTTCCATAGCAAGAGCTCCTTTTTGCATATCTTCAAGAGTTGCAGGATCTCTCTCGCTCAGCTGATAGGCCATCTCAGGGTCAAACACTTCAGGAAACTTGTTTAGATCTGAGCCTTGTGGAGGTTTTAAATCCGGGGAAAGTGCATTGTACACACTATTAAATCTAGTGCAGTAAGCTTGCACACTCTCCCCAGTGTTTCTATGGAGGTTCTTGTAATCAAAAAGGACTTGGAGAGGATTCTTCTTCACTTCCCACTTGTTTAAGAATGTCTGATGGAAGGCTTGGAGGTCATTGATACTATGGGGGGTTAAGCCTTTAAACCATTTTCTTACTTCTCCCCCCAAACTCTGAGCAAATCATCTAAGCTTGACAGAATCATCATCAATTTAATTTCTGTCAAAGTAGTCATTCATCTTACCCACATGTTGTGATGCAGTCGTAGCATTACCAGCATCATATAATGGAATTTTGGACTGATAGTCCTGTGGAAGATTGACTAATGGTACAGGAAGGACTAAGGGAGCATACCATGTTGCCATGATATGTGGTGGAGGTGGATTTACAAGAGGTGGATTAACAAAAGGGAAAGTGCACTGAAGTGGAGTGGTTTGGACAGTGGATGTTTGGTGAACAGATGTGGATGGAAAAGCAGTAGATTGTTGAGCTGATCTTGGATGAGAGACACCTAAATTTAAAAGGAAATGTGAATCAGGTGGTGTTGTTTCTCTACTACCAGGATGTTCACTTGCTTCCGGGGATGAAAGTGAAGACTCAGAGTCTAGCTGAATTATATCATCAAATGACCTAGTTCTAAATGGATTTACTAAGTCAACTTGTGATTGTTGTAGAGCTTAAATATTTTCAGGAACTGAATTAGCTCTCAAGGGTGATCTGAAAACAGTTGATAATTTAATCCTAGGAGACTCCCTAAGGATGTTTTCCGGGTTATCAACTATCTCTGGTGGGTTAGGGTCAGGATGGGCTCTAGTATGAATCTTTCTAGGAGCCACTATGCTGTGTTTTTCAGACCCAAATAAACAAGAAAAGTTCAACCAGATATGACAGTCTTTAAGAGGTTAACTAATCTATTTTACATAAATTTTAATCCTACAGTCCTCTGACTGAGTTTAAATGATATTATGATGATAAAGGTTCTTCCCAATGGAGTCTTAAGGTATGTTGAGGATTGTGGAGTCACCAAGTGGAATTTTTTAGCTCTTTTGGAGGTAAAAGGTTTTATGGTCCACCACCATGTTTATTGAATTCCAATCTGAAATATTTTTTATTTTTCTGAGTTATTTTCAGTTGTTCAGTTTCTAAGAGTGTCCTAAATCTGTTTCAAAACTTAGCTATAGTTATGAAACAAAGACAGTCTACTCTTATGGCTAAGCCAACTGATTTTTCAAGGTTAGATAAACTTTTTATGAGAATCCTAGGGTCCACCTAGTTTGTCACTGATTCAAACAAGTTTCATCATGGTTACCATTACTTGGTAGTGCTTGAAAAGGCTGCTTTTCAAGGGAACCAGAGATTTTGGGTTCGATCCCCAATGGAGTCGCCAAAAATGTTAGCTCCCTGTAATCAGCAAGATTGGAAAAGACCGACAGCAGGGAGAAACATCATTTCAACCCCTTTGGGATTCTAGGATCTAGCCCTCCTGAATCCGGAGAGCGATCTCTCCAATAAGTGCAAAGATAGGTTTATCTTTAAGGTTTTGGGTAATGACATTAGGCTAGTTATGAAGACTAAGGGTTTTGTTTTGTTTTGGATGGTTGCATGATTATGGCTTGAGTGGAAAGTTTTAAATGGAAAGAGTTTCAAAGGTGAGAAGTTGCAAGCAAATAGAACAAAGCTTTGGCCAAAAAGATGGATAAATGCAGGTTTTAGACCATTGGGCTATGGAGTCATAATAGGGTTTTAATTTAAACAACTGGTTCAAGAGTGGTCTATGGGGCAAGTCATCTATGTCTAAGGATCTCTTTTAAAGTTGATTTATGGAATGAAATGATACAAAAATGAGGGGAATTAAACAAATTATGAACAAAGAGCAGCCCAAGATCTGGTAGGTACTTTGAAACCGGCCATCTTTTGACATACACTTAAGAAAAACATAAAAGCAATCCAGGATCTGGTAAGTACTTCGAAACTAGCTAGCCTTTGATACACTTTCAATAGAAAAACATTTAAACACAAGGGAAACATCAATGATAACAAAGAATGGCCTAAGATCTGGTAAGTACTTCGAAACTAGCCAGCTTTCAACACATTCCAAGGGAAACTTTCAGTCAATCTTTTGGGATAAAACTAGGACCAGGGCTCACCATATCTTCCTTTGTTAATCTCTACTTAACATGAAATGAAAATAACTTTCAAGAATAACAATCAGCTAAACAGGAAGACAAGGGAACGCCAACATTCCTACTGCTTGAACTGAATTAAATCATTCCTAAATAACACAAATTAGAAGAAAACATTAAGATAAATTTTATCAGTCAGAGAAGGGTACTGATATACAGTGTATCCTAACTCTATGCTTGTTGTTATTTATCAGAGAAGATGAACAAAGTGGAAACAGAAATAAATTAATGATTTGCAATAAGAAATAACATCACCGTAGACATAGACCAGGATCCCATAAATCAGCTTGTATTGATGCTTCAAACCAGTTACAGCTTTAAGTCCAGTATTTTAGGTTAGCAATCATCTTCACTACTCAGCCTAAGTATTCTATCACAAGCAGAGCTTCAAGAGCCTTTTAACACTATTTACAATCAGAAGTTTCGAGCACAAGTATATTTCAAAGTTCTGCAACCAATATTTTCTCATCTTCTACAGGAGTATTTATAGAAGGAATGAGGAGGTGGGATCTAATAAAAGATCTCCAAGGTTCAATTAATACAGACTTAATGCTTCTCGGCCTTTGAGGGGCTCGATGAAGAAGCTTACAGATGTTTATCTGTATTGACTTTTAAGTGTGCCTTGCTTTTAGGATAAATAATACGATATTTTTTTACATTGTTCATTGCAGAATTAAATGTTCGGTCGCGTTGAGGCAAATATCAATTTCGATTTTCTAATCAATAATCTCTACTGTCAATGCTTGCATGTAGTATACCATATGGTAGCTGAGAGAACTAATTTGCTCCATTGTGGTAGTGAGGCCTTTCTGCTTAATAAAACACTATGATTTTCTAATCATATTTTTAATTCTGGAGGATTAGGTTTTTGACAATACCCAAATTTTCATCCCCAATACTATCTTTCTTTTTAACCGAAACGGTATTTTTATCGACAGAGGGTGGGATAAGCCAAAGCCAAAAAAAAAAAAAAAAAAACTTTGTGGAACAATTTACTGCTTCATACATTGCAATTCACTGCTTTTACAAGAGCGTCTTGCCCAGTTAGGGAATAGTTGCCATATGCAATGCTCCTGCATTTATGCTGATCATGCTCTTTTCTAGAGTACATCCTGTATTTGCCAATCTGTCTGCTTCTGTTACATTTCTTCCGAGGAGTGTTGGTCGCTTTTTATATGTCCTTTCAAGTCTCAGCCCACTCTTGCAATGCCATTTAGCTACCAGATCCTTGAGTCCTTTCTTGTTTATTAGAGATTTTATCAACAGCTCTGAATCTCCGAAGACTAAAATTTCCCTTGGATTTTCTTTTCTAGCCAGTTGACAAGCTTTTAAAAGACTGAGTACTTCAGCCTGATTGTTGGTTTTTAGCCCAAGTCCCCAACTGAAGTCCTCTTTTTTCCCATTCGGAGAATAAATAACCCCTCCTGCTCCTAACCTGCCTGGATTGCCTTTTGAGGCTCCGTCAAAGAAGATAGTGCATTTTCCTTGTGATTTCCACCACTTTTGAAAACTGTCCAAAGTGTCTCGAATCTGCCATTTTTCCTTGTAATTTGGACGTGTGATTGCTAAAGGTCTAGGCATGGGGGAGAAGCCATCCAGCCATGTCCTTTCTTCAGTTCGGAGGGAACTATCTTCTTTGACTATGGAGTGTCTCAGAGTTTCTAATAGAAGTTTCTTGGCCTGCTCCGCTGCATTATCTGCAGTCATTTCTTTTTGGTTGAAGACAATTTCGTTCCGGGCAAGCCACAACTTCCAGCATACATATTTTGGAGCTGCAATCCACACCTTATGCCAAAGAGATTTGTCAACGATGTTGAAGGGGTACCGAGCTTTCCAAGACGAGAACATGTCTGTGATCGAACAATGTGTTGGGGGTCTCAATGCCTATGAAGCATTGATGAAACATGTTTCCGGACCCTTTATAGTTCTATCCCTTTGATAAACGAAATTCCAGAGGATCGTCACCCTCAGCTTTCATTTCCCTTTGTTATAATGGGAAAATCCTTTGAAACCTGTAAAATGCAAATAATATTAAGAAATCTTGCGTTATTTGGTTTAACTGCTTTGGAGGTTGTGGGAGAAGAGCGTGGCCGTTGAACGGCAACATCCAAAGGTGTAGATCTTTTTGCAGAGGTTAAAGGAAGAGCAGAGGAAGAAACAAGTCGGAAAAATTGATCGCATAGAGATCAACGGTGGGGATCAATCAAGGAAACATAAAGTGGAAAGGCCGCTTTATAATGAAACGAGAGAAAATGCAAAGAAAAAGGTTTAAAACCGTTGCTTTAGAGGAAAAATGGTTAAAAATAAAGGTGGGAGTTCGGGATGATCGTGGGTCGTCATATGAGATTGGCCCATGAGATCAACGGCTGAGGAGGCACGCGAAAAAACTCAAAGGAAAAGAGGGAAAGCAGTTTCGGGGATGAAAACAGTGGTTTTCACGTGAGAAAAAGGCGGGTAGGTGGTATTTCCTTTTGGAACACGATATGCATCCCCGCCCGACACGTGGCATCAGAAAACCACCACGTGCCCTTTGGAAAAATAAACTTCGCGCTAAAAGTCACGCGCAATAGAATGTGGGCCGTCAGATCTGGGGCCTCAGATCTGACGATAGAGAACGGGCATGATATGGGATAGATGCACAGGTGGTAAGAAGATGGGTGATTTTAATCTGGGCCGTTGGATCGAACAGATGAACGGCTAGGATTAAATATGGGGAATAAATGGAATAATACAATGGCAGAAGACGGGTTAATAAGGGTCGTTGATCTGCAGAGATCAATGGCTGCAATTTGCCGAAAAAACGTTAGGATCAGGGCGTATAAAATATAACCAAAGTCGGAGGATTGATCTAGACCGTCCGATCTGGACACGTGGACGGCCCAGATGCAATCGGGGCTCAGCAATCGGCAGGGCAAAGAACTTAGGAGTACGACAGAGTGATTGAGCGTTGGCTGTTGATCTGAGGATCAGATCAATGGTGGGGAATGAATCAGAGGATTTTGAAGCGGAGGATAGGTTAATGATCGGAGTGAATATGGACCGTTAGATCTAGGAAGGCGAGGAGGAGATAAACAACTCCTGATTGATTGGGGAATGACCAATCGGATGGGAGAAATAAATGCACCCAACAGAAAATGTGATGCGATCATGCGCAGGCTTTTGATCAGCTCAAGATCAACGGTTGACATCGTTTTAAAACTCACACCGACGGAAACCCTTTAAAACATAAGAAAAACCCAAAATTAAATGAAAAAAAATGGTTTTATGGTGTCGGGCGGGAATATATATATATGAAATGCATGGCACCCGACTGTGGGGCCTTTGGTCTATATGAAGGATAATAGGCCCGGGGCTTATATATGAAAGGGGCCAATCGCAATTAGAAGGTCGGGCCTTGTCTTTTCAATCTAACCATTTGGAATTTGTGCGATGCAATGGCACTTGGGACTTTAACACTTGGTCCCGGGCGAAGTTATATGGAATGAAGCGCGGGGGGCGGAGTTTATATAATGGGGCTTAATCGCATCATAAACTTTGGTTTGGGTCTTTCAATCTACCCATTTTACATTAAAAAACACTTCATGGGCGCGTGTAGACCAAACTTAGGAAAAAGTGGGTTTTATGACTTTACAAAGGAAAATATGCATCGGAGATGGATTTTTACAAGGTTTTAGCGCCCGATTGCGGGCACTTGGGTTATATAGGGCAGTAATATGATCGGGGGTTATGAACAGAGGGCTTAATCGCATCGGAGCATTTATCATGGAAAAACAGACTTGTGCGCTCGGATTTTGTGATGCGATAAGCGTTAAAAAGGCTTAGCGCCTGGTTCCAGCACCAGGGCGTATGTGAGGAAGTGGTTTAGGACTTAGCCCAAGGGGGCTTAAGTCTGTAATACAAAAAATATGTTTTTAGTGAAATTTTTTCAAGTTTTCAATGGATTTGGGGGTTACGACAGAGTTCAAAAAGGAGTTTTAAACTCTGTAAATGGGATTTCATAAGGGGAAATGGGAAAAAATGAAAAATAGAGGAATTTCATGGGAGTAAAAAGGGTAAAAATGGAGGTTAGTTTTGGAGTGAAGGGAGGGGGAAAATGGATTTGCAGCAGTATTCTCTCTTATGGAATCAGCGGAATTTCTGATTTTACAAATGGAAACAGCAAAGAAGATTTAACAAAGGGCCAGATGCCTTAATGAATCTTCAAGAGATAACATTTTTTGCAATAAAATTTGTTCCTTGAAGGCTCCAAAAATGTTTTAGCCACCATTTGATATGAAAATTTTTATTGGTGGCTAACAGTGGCTCCACTTGCAGATGGTGCCTTCTTGAAGGCATCAATAACTTCAAAGCTGCATTCTCTGGGAGGCTGATCAGTGCCTTATCCATTGGGTTGTCTTTCTTTGCTTGAATGATCTTCTTTTGCTCTGAAAACATGTTAGCAGCCATGGAAAACAATGGATCTTTATCAACACAAGCTTTCTACCTACCCAATCCTACTGATCTAACATTTTTTCTTCTTTAGAGTGCACTTGGATTGGAAAACTCTTTTCACAACATTTTATTCTTTTGAAAGCATAAAACTAATCTAATTCTACTCCTTATTTCTCCATGAACTCATATTAAAAAGTTGAGTCCATATGTTTCTCTACCTAATCTACCAATCTGTTAGGATTAAAACAATCTAACAGATTTTTTATTCTCTAAATTCTACAACAGAAATTTAAAAGCATGCAAGTAAGGATTGAACAGTCTAACTTGATGCTGATCTATGGCATGAAAAACAAGTTGCACATAGATCTTATTTTGCAGAAAATTAAATCAAAATGGAAGGCTTAAGATCTGAAATTTCAAAGCACTTCCTTCATCCTTTTCACAGCTCTGTTTTGACTTTTGTTTGAGCTATTCTTTCTTTTATCAACTGGTTCAGATTTTGAGATGATTAGAACCAGTTATTCCTCTGTTTTTTACTCAGAAATTTGAACAGATTTGAGTCATTCATATTTTGGAAACATAGGTTCAGATTTTGAACAGGTTTGAACCTTTAATTTCTAGCCTAATCTACCTACTGATAAGTCAAGATTAAACAGTTTGGAAAATCAAATTCACTATTCTATCAGTAGTAAATTTAAAACTAATTAGTAAGATTAGGCTGTTTGACTAACTAGAAGTGTGTTTTTCAGGAGTGGCATTTAATCTTGCACACTTTCATATTTGTTTCTCTTTTTGTTGGTATGGGGTTGTACCTTTATTGTTTTTACAATCTACCCTCTTTTCTTTGTTTCACTATTTTTGTATTTTTTATTTTTCTAACTTTGAATGCAATGGTGGATGAAAAATTTATAATGGAAAAGAAATAAAAAAGCTTTCAGAACATGACATGGATTAAGAGAAGTAATGTTTGAGCATCTTGCCATTGACAGGACCCCCAAACAATTCCGCTCCATTCAACTCTTGCAAGAAAAAGACATTATTACCAGCAGTTGAATGAATGAGATAAGGGCCAAGCCATAAGTTTTCAAATTTTCCATGCTTGCCCTTGTCTTCCCTCCTTGAGTCCCACTTTAAAACTTTGTCCCCAACATTAAAATTTTTGGCCTTTGTTCTTCTGTCAAAAAGCTTTTTAATGTTGTCCTGCTTCTGCAATGCTTTGTTATAAACCTCCTCTCTGGTTTGCTGAAGGTGAATAGTCTGATTTATCCTTCTGATCATGTCATTATCTTCAGAATGAACCTCTTGAATCAACTTCAAAACTGGCATACCAAGGCTGGTAGGAAAGATTGCATCAGTGCCATACACAAGCTGGTAGGGTGACATGCCAATATATTTCTTCAAAGTCAATCTGTCAGCCCAAAGTGCATGCACAAGCTTTGTGTTCCAAGACTTTTTGTTGTCCTCCAACAACTTCTTGATTATGTTCACTAAAATCTTGTTTGAGGATTCTGCAAGTCCATTACCTTGAGAGTAATAGGCCGTGGAACGCCCCAATGTTATCTGATACTTATGATAGAACTCAACCATCTTCTTTGATCCAAATGTTGCTGCATTATCAGTGATGATCTTAGTAGGGAAGCCAAATCTAGAGAGAATATTATTCTCCATGTATTTTATGATAACAGAATCATTGGCCTGCCTACACGGGATGGCTTCTATCCACTTAGTGAAGTAGTCTGTGGCAGTGAGAATCCATCTATGCTGAGCTGAAGATGATGGATGGATTTCGCCTATGAAGTCAAGTCCCCACTGTTGAAAAGGGGCTTCAATAGTGATTGGATGTAGAAGCAGAGGTAGCAGCTTCCTTTTGCCTTCAAAAAGTTGACATTTATGACAGGCAATTATCATCTTGTGTACATCAAGGAAGAGAGTAGGCCAATAGTGACCAGCTCTCAAAATTTTGTTGGTTGTTGTCTTCCAGTATAAATGGCCTCCACACTCTCCTTCATGCAACTCGTGCTTAACCTTCTCTGCATCATACTCAGGCAAACATTTAAGCAATATACCGCTTGCATTTTTCCAATAAAGACATCTATCTATAATGCAATAGTTTACAGCTTTCAATTTCAAAAACCTTGCCTTTGTTTTTGTCAAACCAGGAGGTGTATTCAAATTAATAAAAACATAAAGAATATCAGCATACCAAGGGGAATTCATAAAATGATCTTCAACAATGGGTGTTGAGATTTCCTCTTGATCGTCTAAAGCATTAATCATATTAATAGAAAGAACTTCAAAATTGGATTCAGCCATCAAACTAGCTAGACCTTGGCCTTTGATGAGTTTAGTGGGTTTTATCTCTAAATCATATTCAATAATAGCAACAATCCACTTACCCCTCTTACCATCTGGGTCCTGTGTTATAATGTCTTTCACAACTGAATTTGGGACAAAGGAAATGATGTGTGAGTGCAAGATGTATACTCTGAAGTATTTCAAAGCTTTAACCAAAGAAAAGGCTTGCTTTTCCATAATGTTATACTTCAAAGTGGCATCCCTCAAAGCCTTGCTAAAGAATGCAATAGGCTGCTCTTTTCCTCGAGGATTTTTCTGTAGAAGGATATCAACTATTGTATGTTCTGATGCAAATGAAAAAAATATAAAAATATTTTGAAAAATAAAGACTTATTAGAACTGGTGTTTTGTTTAATGCTTGTTTCACCCTCTCAAAGGACTTATTTGCTTCCAAGGTCCATTTTACCCCTTGCTCCTTCTTCAACATGTTTGTAATATTTCTAAGGAGCTCAGCCAAGTTGGGGATGAACCTTCTCAAAAATTTAATATTCCCAATGAAAGATTGCAACTCCTTGATGTTTCAAGGATGAGAGATTTGCAATATGGCCTCAATCATTTTTGGATCTATCTTAATACCCTCTTCTGAAATAATGTGCCCAAGAAGCATACCTTCTTGGAGACCGAAATTTTTTTTCTTAGGGTTCAAAGATATCCCAAACTTTTTGCATCTCTTGAAGACTGTTCTTAAATGTTCCAAGTGCTCTTCATCTGTCTTTGAAAAAACAGTAACATCATCAAGGTATATAATGATGAAGTAGCCTAGTTCTTTGGAAAATGCTATGTCCATGGCTCTCTGAAAATTTTCTCCAGCATTCATTAGACCAAAGGGCATTTTCACATACATGAAAGTGCCCCATGGTGTAGTAAAAGTTGTCTTTGATTGATCATCAGGGTGAACTAAGATCTGATTGTACCCTGAGTAGCCATCAAGCAAAGAAATTCTTCTAGACCCTACCACCCTTTGTAAAATATGATCCATTTTAGGCAAAGGGTAGTTGTCTTTGAGTGAAGCTTTGTTTAAGTCTCTAAAGTCTATACAAAGCTTGATCTCTCCAATTTTCTTCCTAACTGACACCAGATTAGACACCCACTCAGAATATCTAATAGGGACAATAATACCAGCTTCATACATTTTCTTTATTTCCTTCTCAACCAAAGGCAGCTGAACAGGGTTTATTCTGCGGAGCTTCTGTTTGAATGGTTTTTGTTTTTCCTTGAGAGGGATTTTGTGTTGTATTATTTCAGTTTCATAGGATTTAAGATCTTCATAACTCCATGCAAAAACATTAGAAAATTCTTTAAACAGCTCTATGTATTTGAGTTTAATATGAGCTGGTAAAGTCTTAGACAGTTTAATTATCATTGGTTTAAGTTCACTGCCTATATTTCACTCTTCCACTTCAGTCTCTACAGGCTCTAGTTTTGGCTTCTTGGCCATGTCGTTAAAATCAAACAACTCTTCTAAAGGGGCCAGACCTTTAGGCAAACTCTGATCTTTGGACTGCAGGGTTTCTAACTTCTTTGTTTCTAACTCTGCAGTCAATTATGTTTTGTTTTCAAGTTTTCCAGATAGTAGATTAATATTAACAAGTTCAGGAGACGGTTCTTCTTCACCAAGAAAATTTTCTTCACTGTTATAGTCTGTATCATAATCTGAATTTGAACTATATAGTTCGAAACCATTTATGAATTGCATGAAGTCTTCTATTTGTCTGTCTCCGTCGAACACTTGCCAATATTTTTCGTTATCAGGAACGGCTGGTCTAAATTTTATTTGAGTTGTGCAGTCTTTGGTTCCATATGGTGTTAAGCATGTTCTGGCTGCAGAGGCTAAGTTGTGGGCCGCAATATTTCTTTTTCTTGGGACAAAAATTATTTGGTATTTCTCAAAAGTTTTTAAAAGATCCATGACATCGTTTCGATAAGCCCTAAGTCTTGGGTGATTTGCGTTGTATTCCCCGTTGACTTGCCTAATGATTAATTCAGAATCCCCATATGCTTTGATTCTTTTGGCTCCTAACTTTTTCAACAAATGCAAGCCTAAAAGCAGGGATTCATATTCCGCTATGTTGTTTGAACACTGGAATTTTAATCTACAGGAAATGATTTCTGTGTGGTTGTTTTCAGTGTTGCAAATCCAGACACCTGCACCAGCGTTAGTTCTAGTGCATGACCCGTCGAAGTTCATACTCCATAGAGTACTGGTTTCGGTTTCATCTGTTTGGTGTTTGTCCTCTTCAATTAAAGTGCTTTCGGGTTGTTGTGGAAAATCAACACTTAGTTGACTTTGTTTCAACTCCTCAGATTTTTCATCTATTTGAGGAATGCTTTCTTGACTATCAAGGTTAAAAAGCAATGGATGCATGACTTGTAGCTCAAGACCTGTGTTGGGTTTGCTAAGGTTTAAAGGTTCAGCAAACGGTTCTGAGACTTCTGTGGAGTTCACCTCTTCCTCTCTATCGGCCATTAATTCTGTTAGAGTCACTTGTTCACTAAATGATTCATCATTAAACAAAATAAAAGAATCAAGGCCTGTGTTTACAGAATACAGAGGAGAGTTTTGAGGTCCGTCTTGACATTTAACTGTGTATTGCATATGGGACTCCCTGTAAAGTCTTCTAGTCTGATTGAAAACAGGGATAGTCGCATAGGTCATGTCCATTTGCATAGTCCCTTGTAACTTAGCCCCCCAAGATCTTGATAATATCATTCCATACTTTGGGGGGACATCAGCCACAAAAATATCCATGACTAAGCATTTGGCTGGGATCTGTGCTAATTTAATGCAGAGGTCTTTAATTAATCCTAAACATTTTACTCTGCTTGAATCAAAGGAGTAAAGGTCTTTATAAGGTCTGGTGATTTCTAGACCCAGGCTCTCCATCACAGCTTTAGGCATTAAATTATGAGAAGCCCCGGAATCATGCATATCGTTGTGAGAAATCTTGTCATGAATGTTTAAACTTACATAAAAGGGAGGGACAGGTCCCTTTTGATACCTACCTTCAATCTTTGGACCAAAAATAAGCTCTGGTTGGTCATCGTTAAGATTGACTGTGTCATTATTCTCTCCAATGTTTAAAGCCTTCAAAATTTGGGTCCTATATACATTCTGTGCAGTTAACTCAGTCAAGGGAACAGAGATTTTAATTTTGGAAATTTCCTGCTCCAGGCTGAAAGGAATTTGATTCTTTGAAGTACTTGTCTCGGCCTTATTAGCTATCACTCTATCAGCAACATCTTCTTGCTGCTTTTTTCTATTTACATTTGAAAAAATGGTTTTAACAAGAGTACTAGATGAAGTGTTAGTACTACTAAGTTCTACACTCTGTTTTCTAACGTTTTGAGTGCCTTTCTCTCTACCTTTATCAGAATTTATAGCTACTGTTTTGTCCTTCTGTTTGACAACTTTAGGCTTGGTTGCAGTGCTATTTTATGAAGATTTGTCAAAGGTTTTGGTGTTGGGAGTTTGTTGACTAATTTTACTTCTATGGTCATATTCTCTTTGAGACTCTATGATGACATTTTCCATGTCTTGATAATAACTTTCATCATCATCTCTTTTGTCATTATAAGGTGTGTAAAGACCTTGTTTTCTATCATAATGAATCTCAAAGTCATCATTATCTACTCCCAGCATGTTGATGTCTTCTTCCTCTGGTATTTCATTTGTTTCCTCAACCTTACTCACATAGTTTTGATGAAAGGGAGGAGTGATCTGTTGATCATCTTGCCTAGGTCTATTTGGAGGTTGGTTCCTTCTAAAATTCTGATTTTGGTTCTGGTTTCTGTTTTGAGGAGCAGTTTGGTTTTGACTTGCTTGAGCTGGAAGTGGAAGGGGTAGATTCCTCTCTAAAGGATACTCTCTTCTCATTTTTCATTATTGCTCTCTTCTCCATTAAGTTAACTTCCACAGCAAGAGCTCCTTTGTGCATATCTTCAAGAGTTGCAGGATCTCTCTCTCTCAGCTAATAGGCCATCTCAGGGTCAAAACCTTCAGGAAACTTGTTTAGAGCTGAGCCTTGTGGAGGTTTTAAATCTGGGGAAAGTGCATTGTACACACTATTAAATCTAGTGCAGTAAGCTTTCACACTCTCCCCAGTGTTTCTATGGAGGTTCTTGTAATCAGAAAGGACTTGGAGAGGATTCTTCTTCACTTCCCACTTGTTTAAGAATGTCTGATGGAAGGCTACAAGATCATTGATATTATGGGGGGTTAAGCCTTTAAACCATTTTCTTACTTCTCCCCCCAAACTCTAAGCGAATAATCTAAGCTTGACAGAATCATCATCAATTTAATTTTTGTCAAAGTAGTCATTCATCTTATCCACATGTTGTGATGCAGTAGTAGCATTACTAGCATCATATAATGGAATTTTGGACTGATAGTCCTGTGGAAGATTGACTAATGGTACAGGAAGGACTAAGGGAGCATACCATGTTGCCATGATATGTGGTGGAGGTGGATTAACAAAAGGGAAATTGGGCTGAAGTGGAGTGGTTTGGATAGTGGATGTTTGGTGAACAGATGTGGATGGAACAACAGTAGATTGTTGAGCTGATATTGGATGAGAGACACCTAAATTTAAAAGGAAGTATGAATCAGGTGGTGTTGTTTCTCTACTACCAGGATGTTCACTTGCTTCAGGGGATGAAAGTGAAGACTCGGAGTCTAGCTAAATTATATCATCAAATGACCTAGTTCTAAATGGATTTACTAAGTCAACTTATGATTGTTGTAGAGATGAAAGATTTTCAGGAACTGAATTAGCTCTCAAGGGTGATCTGAAAACAGTTGATAATTTAATCCTAGGAGACTCCCTAAGGATATTTTCTGGGTTATCAACTATCTCTGGTGGGTTAGGGCCAGGATGGGCTCTAGTATGAATCTTTCTAGGAGCTACTATGTTGTGTTTTTCAGACCCAAATAAACAAGAAAAGTTCAACCAGATATGATAGTATTTAAGAAGTTAACTAATCTATTTTACATAAAATTTAATCCTACAGTCCTTTGACTGAGTTTAAATGATTTTATGATGATAAAGGTTCTTCCCAGTGGAGTCTTAAGGTCTGTTGAGGATTGTGGAGTTACCAAGTGGAAGTTTTTAGCTCTTTTGGAGGTAAAAGGTTTTATGGTCCACCACCATGTTTATTGAATTCCAATCTGAAATATTTTTTAGTTTTCTGAGTTATTTTCAGTTGTGTGGTTTCTAAGAGTGTCCTAAATCTGTTTCAAAACTTAGCTACGGTTATGAGACAAAGACAGTCTACTCTTATGGCTAAGCTAGCTGATTTTTCAAGGTTAGATAAACTTTTATGAGAATCCTAGGGTCTACCTAGTTTGTCACTGATTCAAACAAGTTTCATCATGGTTACCATTACTTGGTAGTGCTTGAAAAGGCTGTTTTTTACTCACGAAGTTTGTATGAAATTTCAAGGGAACCAGAGATTCTGGGTTCGATCCCTAGTGGAGTCGCCAGAAATGTTAGCTCCCTGTAATTAACAAGATTGGAAAAGTCTGACAGTAGGGAGAAACATCATTTCAACCACTTTCGGATTCTAGGATCTAGCCCTCCTGAAAAGTTAGGTTTATCTTTAAGGTTTTGGGTAATGATATTAGGCTATTTATGAAGGCCAATGGTTTTTTTTTGTTTTGGATGGTTGAGCATGATTATGGCTTGAGTGGAAAGTTTTAAATGGAAAGAGTTTCAAAGGTGAGAAGTTGCAAGCAAATAGAGCAAAGCTTTGGCCAAAAATATGGATAATTGTAGGTTTTAGTCCATTGGGCTATGGAGTCATAATAGGGTTTTAATTTAAACAACTGGTTGAAGAGTGGTCTATGGGGCAAGTCATCTATGTCTAAGGACCTCTTTTAAAGTTTATTTATGGAATGAAATGATACAAAAAGGAGGGGAATTAAACAAATGAAGAAAAAAGAGCAGCCCAAGATCTGGTAGGTACTTTGAAACCAACCAGCTTTTTACATACACTTAAGAAAAACATAAAAGCAATCCAGGATCTGGTAAGTACTTCGAAACTAGCCAACCTTTGATACACTTTCAATAGAAAAACATTTAAACACAAGGGAAACACCAATGATAACAAAGAATGGCGTAAGATATGGTAAGTACTTCGAAACTAGTCAGCTTTCAACACATTCCAAGGGAAACTTTCAGTCAATCTTTTGGGATAAAACTAGGACCAAGCCTCACCATATCTTCCTTAGTTCATCTCTACTTAACATGAAATGAAAATAAATTTCAAGAATAACAATTAACTACACAGGAGGACTAGGGAACGCCAGCATTCCAACTGCTTGAACTGAATTAAATCATTCCTAAATAACACAAATTAGAAGAAAACATTAATATAAAGCTTATCAGTCAGAGAAGGGTACTGATATACAGTGAATCCTAACTCTATGTTTGTTTTTATTTATCAGAGAAGATGAACAAAGTGGAAACTGAAATAAATTAACGATTTACAATAAGAAATAACATCACCGTAGACATAGACCAGGATCCCATAAATCAGCTTGTATTGATGCTTCAAACTAGTTACAGCTTTAAGTCCAGTATTTCAGGTCAGCAATCTTCTTCACTACTTAGCCTATCTATTCTATCACAAGCAGAGCTTCAAGATCCTTTGAACACTATTTACAATCAGAAGTTTCGAGCACAAGTATATTTCAAAGTTCTGTAACCAACATTTTCTCATCTTCTACAGGAGTATTTATAGAATGAATGAGGAGGTGGGATCTAATAAAAGATCTCCAAGGTTCAATTAATACAGACTTAATGCTTCTAGGCCTTTGAGGGGCTTGATGAAGAAGCTTACAGATGTTTATCTGCATTAATTGTTTTACATTTAAGATTAAACTCGGTGGGAGCTTTGTTGACTTTTAAGGCTCTGTTTTAGGATGTAATAACTCTGCTGATATTTTACATTAAATTCATTTGGCAGAATTAATTCTTTGGCTACGTTAAGGCAAATATTTGATTTTCTAATCAATAACTTCGGCCTCTGTTGAATCCTTGTGGCTATAGGTGGCACTGTGGTAGCTAAGAGGAATCAATTGGCCTCCGTTGTGGCGGTGGAGGCATTTTTTTTTAATAAAACACTTATGATTTTCTTTTAACTTTGTTTTAATTTGGAGGATTAGGCTTTTGATAATAAATCTTAGCCGTAATCCCCCAATACTGTCTTCAATCCTCTGTTCTGCTGTATTTTGTCTTCAACACTGATACTCTTTTATTTTTATTTCATTCTCTATGTTTTGTTGATGTGCAGGGCCGCACAGGGCTTATATGGCATCAATGGCTATGAAGCATTGATGAAACGTGTTTCCGGACCCTTTATATTTATTTCCCTTTGATAAACGAAAGCCCAGAGGATCGTCACCCTCGACTTTCATTTCCCTTTGCTATAATGGGAAAATCCTTTGAAACCTGCAAAATGCAAAAAATATTAAGAAATCCTGCGTTATTTGGTTTAACTGCTTTGGAGGCTGTGGGAGAAGAGCGTGGTCATTCGACGGCAACATCCAATGGTGTAGATCTGTTTACGGAGGTTAAAGGAAGAGCAGAGGAAGAAACAAGTCAGAACCATTGATCGCACAGAGATCAACGGTGGGGATCAGTCAGGGAAACATAAAGTGGAAAGGCTGTTTTATAATGAAACGAGAGAAAATGCAGATAAAAAGGTTTAAAACATTTTCTTTGGAGGAAAAATGGTTAAAAATAAAGGTGGGAGTTCGGGATGATCATGGGCACTCGGATGAGATCGGCCCATGAGATCAACAGCTGAGGAGGCGCGTGACAAAACTCAAAGGAAAAGAGGGAAAGCGGTTTCGGGGATGAAAACAGTGGTTTTCACATTAGAAAAAGGCGGGTAGGTGGTATTTCCTTTTGGAACATGATATGCGTCCCCACCCGACACGTGGCATCAGAAAAACATCTATTTCGCGTGCCCTTTGGAAAAATAAACTTCGCGCTGAAAGTCACATGAAATAGAATGTGGGTCGTCAGATCTGGGGCCTCAGATCTGACGGTAGAGAATGGGCGCGATATGGGATAGATGCGCGGGTGGTAAGAAGATGGGTGATTTTAATCTGGGCCGTTGGATCGAACAGATGAACGGTTAGGATTAAATCTAGGGAATAAACGGAATAATACAATGGCAGAAGATGGGTTAATAAGGGTCGTTGATCTGCAGAGATCAACAGCTGCGATTTTCCGAAAAAACATTAGGATCAAGGCGTATAAAATATAACCAAAGTCGGAGGATTGATCCGGACCGTTTGATCTGGACACGTGGACGGCCCAAATGCAATCGGGGCTCAGCAATCGGCGAGGCAAAGAACTTGGAGTGCGACGGAGCAATTGAGCGTTGGCCGTTGATCTGAGGATCAGATCAACGGTGGGGAATGAATCGGAGGATTTTGAAGCGGAGGACAGGTTAATGATCAGACTGAATATGGATTGTTAGATCTGGGAAGGCGGGGAGGAGATCAATGGCTCTCGATTGATCGGGGAATTACCAATCGGAGGGGAGAAACAAATGCACCCAACAGAAAATGCAATGTGATCATGCGTAGGTCGTTGATTGGCTCAAGATCAATGGTCGACATCGTTTTAAAACTCACACCGGTGGAAACCCTTTAAAACATAGGAAAAACCCAAAATTAAATGAAAAACAAAGGTTTTATGGTGTCGGGCAGGAATATATATATATATATATATATATATATATATATATATATATATATGAAATGCATGTCGCCCGACTGCAGGGCCTTTGGTCTATATGAAGAATAATAGGCCCGAGGCTTATATATGAAAGGGTCCAATCGCAATCGGAAGGTTGGGCCTTGTATTTTCAATCTAACCATTTGGAATTTGTGCGATGCGATGGCGCTTGGGACTTTAACACTTGGTCTCGGGCGAAGTTATATGGAATGAAGCGAGGGGGGAGGAGTTTATATAATGGGGCTTAATCGCATCAGAAACTTTGGTTTGGGTCTTTCAATCTACCCATTTTACATTAAAAAACACTTCATGGGCACGTGTAGAAAAAACTTAAGAAAAAGTGGGTTTTACGACTTTACAAAGGAAAATATGCATTGGAGATGGATTTTTACAAAGTTTTACCGCCCAACTGCGGGCACTTGGGTTATATAGGGAGGTAATATGATCGGGGGTTATGAACAGAGGGATTAATTGCATTAGAGCATTTATCATGGCAAAACAGACTTGTGCGCTCGGATTTTGCGATGTGATAAGTGCTAAAAAGGCTTAGCGCCTAGTTCCAGCCCTAGGGCATATGTGGGGAAGTGGTTTAGGACTCACCCCAAAGGGGCTTAGGTCTGTAATACAAAAAAGATGTTTTTAGTGAAATTTTTTCAAGTTTTCAATGGATTTGGGGGTTTCGACAGAGTTCAAAAAGGAGTTTTAAACTCTGTAAAGGGGATTTCATGAAGGGGAAATGGGAAAAAATGAAAAATAGAGGAATTTCATGGGAGTAAAAAGGGTAAAAATGGAGGTTAGTTTTGGAGCGAAGGGAGGGGAAAAATGGATTTGTAGCAGTATTCTCTCTTATGGAATCAGCAGAATTTCTGATTTTACAAATGGAAACAGCAGAGAATATTTGGACAAAGGGCCAGATGCCTTAATGAGTCTTCAAGAGATAACATTTTTTGCAATAAAATTTGTTCCTTGAAGGCTCCAAAAACGTTTTAGCCACCATTTGATATGAAAAATTTTATTGGTGGCTAACAAGTGGCATGAATTTCGACCCCACACACTTACAGGAAAGCCGATGGTATGTTTCAGCAAAAAATTGAGATGGCATTTCAAGCCTGGTTCTCTGTGTTGACCACAACTCTAGTAGATACACTATTGTTATATCTATCAGTAGCTCATGAAATGACTTCACATCTCTTACATTTTTAATTTTGCTTGTATTGCATGCGCTTGTGAACAAGCTTTCCAACATGATACAACCTTCCACGATAAAATGAGATAGCTACATGCCTTTCCATTATTTTACACACTAATTATACAAGTTAGCAACAAGAGATTCATTGTAAGAATAATATTAGTATGATGATGCCACAATTTTTATCATGGTAAATATTAATTTGGAAACGAGAAAAAAGTCAAAGGGGTTTAACATGAGACATTTGTCTTCGGATTTAGACAATGATAATATCAATTTCCTTCATGGTATCTATGATATTCATATATATCATGGCTCCTACTTATCCACCATCATAGTTGATACTACGGTGTGTTTCCTTGTCAAGTTTTAGACGTGACAGGATGAGATAGAACTCTGATTAGGTTTTCTAGCAGACAGAATCTTCACGCAGAGAAGTTAGTCTCCATCACCTGACGAAGAGAAGGA
Source organism: Pinus albicaulis (assembly GCA_034641835.2). Classification (NCBI taxonomy): domain Eukaryota; kingdom Viridiplantae; phylum Streptophyta; class Pinopsida; order Pinales; family Pinaceae; genus Pinus; species Pinus albicaulis. The sequence continues at coordinate 1,050,777,240 of CM076577.1, read as the reverse complement.
CAATGTTAGGTCTACAGGTAAAAGACTCAGGTGCATTTCTGGTAGTCAGAGTTGCATATATGCAGAAAAAGGGCACAATTTTGTTGAAGGTGCCTAGATTGAGGCCACAAAAACTAATAACTTAAACTTGATTAGGGCAGGAATCCGTCTAGCTCTGATACCATGTCAGACACACACATGGAGAAGACAACCAAAATAGGATAAAACATTGAATGCATTTACTATTAGCAATGATACGCATTTATATACTTCCTTGTGACCCTTGGTCTTCACATACCAAGAGGTATCTTTGACTCCCTTTGATTGTTTACGTTCCACACCAACCCTTAGAGGATTAGGTGTCCAACACTCCAAAATGAAAATACACTACCAAAGCATATGCGAGTGTATAAGGTTAATAGAGGTGATGCCATCTCCAAAAGGAGGTGTAAATTCTCCAAAATTCATGCCCATCCGCTAATGGTGCAATGCATCATCAAATGGTCATGTATCATTATCAAAAGGATGCCCAAACACCTTTGCATCAAGATATGTTGGCTCCATAGGTAATCATAGTTCATCATCAAGGTAGTGCTCATCAAATGAGTAACACCCTTTAGCTAGGGTGTTATTTCGTCAATGGAAAAAGTGCTATGCTGGACCCCTCCAAAGGGCTATTCTATCATCATCATGTTCATCATATCATCAAACCAAGCCTCAACAATATCAAGAAGGTGAAACATTATTATGTGCTAGATTCTCTCTAAGTGACATGTTAAGCTCATAGTGCAATGTCCTAGCTCCAAGATGCAATCTCAAGCTCATAGTGCAATGTCTTAGCTCCATGATGCAATGTCCATGGTATTGTGATGGAATTCATGAATAAATATTCCAATCAATCTCATGGTCCAATGCTCATTATCAAGGATCCAACATCTATCATCAAATCCAATCCCCTCCAAAGAGCATGCATCATCATCAATGAAGTGTGGGAGAAACATGATCAAGGTATTCCAAAGGACCATGTATATGCATGTATCATCATGAAGCATGGATTAAGGAACAAAGTGAAATCAAACCAACATGCATACAATTGTAAATGTAATATATAAAGTGTACTATAGTTAATGTAAAAGAAATGTAATTAGATCACGTTAGGTGTCTTCAAAATTCACACTAACTCATGATATTATGTAATTTATGAAATTTAGGAATGGAATGGCCATAAAATACCCCCATTAGGTTCTCCCAAATGATATTCAAAGGAAAATACCCCAGGGGTAGGAAGACTTCCTAGGCCAACCCTTCAATCAGTAGGTGTATGTGGTAAGCAATATTATCAGGGGTGAATTTTTTGAGAGGCGGCATAGTTTATACATGTGTTATTTAAGAGCACCATTCACATGTGCCTTTGTAGACGGAGTGCATGATTTGTGTGTCAGTTACTCTTTCCTCAACCTTTTTTTCCACCCTTATTTAACCTTTTAATTTTCTTTGATTAACTTTTTTTACATGTTTTACAAGTTCTATTGAATTCTTTTAAATTTCCTTTTTAGCATGGGAATTTCGTTTCTCATAGGGCTTGGTATGTTCTTTAAGTCCTTTTTATTTTGATAGGTGTGATATGCACTAGACTAGGGGTGATGACCTCATATGAAGGGCTAAGTTCAATGTAATATTCCTAGATGGAAATAGTTAGCAAAGACCAAAGCAATGTACTAGGAACAACAAGATAAATAAAAATCACAACCGCAATTAGTACACAATCGACACCAGCAAAATACTCTTAGAAATTTTATTAATAAATTGGAAATGGGTACATAGAATGAGTTGTAATGATAGAACTTGGGCTTTCTAAACAAGCTATGCAAAACCCATAATAGATATTTGTGACCCGTATGAGGAATGGACCAAAACAATAAAATTGCACAACCCAATGAGTAATTTGTTGTTTGTTTTTGGCGGGAATAATGATCTCAGGGACAAAACCCACAAAAACCCGGAAAGGACTTGGCTCCACTCCAAGCAATCAGTAAGCACGCAAAATGGTGCATACGACCCAACTAGCCAACTATGCATAATCCTGTGAGAAATATTCTTGCAAGAAATAATTCCCAACACCAACTATGATAAATCTTCCCCAAATCAAAAAATTATCACCTGGAAGGCCCTACTCCTTGGCACCTCAAGCTTCCAACATTCTTAATCCAAGGCATGCGCAGAATTTTCCCAATGAGGTCCATGCATTGCCAAAAAATGGAAAATTTGGCCCTCATAAATGGACCAAATCTACCCTTGCAAAATGCCACCAAAATCTCGGCTCTAAGGAGGGAAATACTCCTTTAAATGTTGTCCACCCAAATCACTAAATTTGGCCCATAAAACTACTAAATCGAGTTGTATTTCGTGCCCAGGAAGTGTGCACAACTGGTTCAATCTATTGCAAATAACGTCCTATTGAAGCCTTAGATTGGACTCCCCAAATTCCTTGCTAGGGAGACACTCAAAGTTCTCTGAAATTGGTGTGGATTTCTCTTGAAATCCTTATGCTTGACAGCACTCCAACCCTTACATTGAACAATGCCGAGAGAGGTAAAGTTATAAATTTTAATAGTCAAAAGATAATGTTGAATTCCTCCATTTTCACATTGTATACTCCTGGTCCATGCGTCACCCTTGGTGACCCCCACATTCCACTAATTTTCACTCTCTCTCTCTCCAAGGGGTGTGTATTGCCTCCTTGTGGTCCCCTTTCTAGTGTGGGACCCATCTATCGACACCTCCTAAGTCCAAAATTCTCCAAAATACCCCCCCCCCCGCCCCCACAACGCCAAAATTACAAAAAAATTCTATACATAAAAACTTCAAGGAATAAGGGATATCATACTCCTCCCCACCAAAGTTTTCTTGTCCTCAAGAAACTACAATGATGGGTGTTGTAACACCTGCTCCCCTTCCCATGTAGTATCCTCCTCTCTCACACCTCTAAGATGGCTTCAAGAACCAATACCAAATGACCCTCATCATCCAGTGGTGATCACTGGGTAGTAACTGTCACCTATTTTCCCAGTGTGTTCTTCAGGAAGGATACATGGAACACATTATGTACTCAACTTCCTAGAGGAAGCTCTAACTCATATGCCACCTCTTCTACTCGCGTAATCACTTTATAGCACCCATTAAAATGTGTCTTGAGCTTCTCATTCCCCTTCTGATTTAGTGTAGAATTGTGGTATGGCTCCAAGCGGAGGTACACCAAGTCCCCATCCTCAAATCTCCTCTCTTTCATGTTGCGGTCTGCATACAACTTTTGTTGATTCCACGTTGTCTGCAAATTATCCTTGAGAGCCCTACGCATCTCTTGGCTTTCTTGGATCCAATCCTTATCCCTTGGGGCTCTACTATCCCCAAACACCATATATGCAAAGGACAAAGCCTCATATCCATAAACTGCTCTAAAATGAGTCATCCCAGTGGACATGTGGAATGAAGTGTGTTGGAAATACTGAGAGGGCGGTAAATCAGTATTTCTTATCAATTATCACTTTTAAATATTTTCAGAGCATTAGTTAACCTTCAATTATTGTTGATGTTTATCCAGTAACAACAGTAAACAATAGAACACAATAAACACAAGAATTTTAGGTGGAAAACCCCCTCCGGGTCAAAAACCACCGAACGCTTTTCTAATATATTTTTTAATCTTCAGCCCCAACTGAAATGAAAGGTACAACTTCCTAGAATTATAGAAAATAATTCTTCTCCAACTCACACTGGAAGGATGCCCCAACACCCTGGTTTATTTAGTGGTCAACTGAATGGATGCCCCAACATCCTAGATCGACCTACCACCTTGAAGTGTTCATAGGCTCCAACCTGTAGGTGACTTCATGCACCAACCTAACACCTCCCTGCCACCCTATAATGATCAGAAATAATACAAGGGTGTGGACTCATGTACCAGCCTGAAAATGATCCACAATACAATATGATTCACAAAGAATTTCTTGAACTAGACCAATCACACAATCACACTATGGCCTGCAACCCAACCATAACATTTTCCAACAATGACTCTTATACTTCCCAACAATGCATCTCCAACTCTAGGAAAATTGAATCTTTTACAATAATAATTATTTTACAATTTTAAAATGATGTTTTTTATAATAATGAATTTTGACACAACCTGATACTTGACTTGACACTGCTTCTTTGAACACTAGTAACTCCTAAGGTATTGTTGTGCTTCCTTCAAGTAATGGTACTGTGGCATCACATTGTCCTTCTAGTATGTGTCTAATTTGTCCTATTGTGTCCTCCTTCCTTCAAATGCATTAATGAACAAGATCCAAAACAATATACAAACAAAATACTTACACTGTCATGCAAACCATATGTCACATAAATATTCAAAATTCGAATGTAAATACGTTCAACATTTATGAACAAAACCCAATCAAACATACATAAAAAATACTTACATTGTTATGCAAAAACACATGTCAGAGATGATATTCAAAGTAAAATTCAAACACTAATCATATATACCTTGTTGTACCAAATGCTATCGCTTGATTTGACCCCAAACTGAAGAAAGGCAAACCAGGGTAACCACAAACCACGCTTAACCTTATAGCTAGCCCTACAAGGCAGGGAGAGGGCTCTCTCCGTAATACTATCTCAATGAAGTATGACTGCAAAATGATTTTAGGCTAGGTATAGTAGCTCGAAATATTTTTATAAATTTTCTAGGTTTTGTGTTGGATCAAATGGAGCTGGGCAGTTTAAATCTGGGGAATTAAAAAAAAAATACAGGGTATTCTATGGGGCAAGGTAGGCATGAATTTTAACAACTTTGATTTAATTATTATGAAATTTTTAAGACTGGTGAGGAGCTGAGGAGGGCATACGAGATGGGTCCTTCTCAAACAACAGAAAACATAAAATATTGAATGATTTTCCCAAGGCAGAGCATTGTAACAATGGATTCTACCTATCTAACTTGAAAACATTCAACAGAAATAGTGGAATGAATGAATGGCATACATAACATTTAACGAATGATTACAAAAGAATATATTGTGCTAAAACTCCATACCATAGGGATCCCATAAAAAATTGTTGCAAGTCTTTATTAATTCCTTGCCAACAGGTTACAAAGATATACAATGAAGCTCAGTGCGTCCCAATGATTTTGATATTTTTCCACACTTACAAACGACTCAGAAATTAAATTAAATACACAAGTTTCAAGGGGGCGAATCCGCAAAAGGAGGAGTTGTTTCACCTGCCCCGAAACCAAAATCTGAAGATAGAAAAGAAACCAACAGTATGCCTCTGAAAGAGAGGAAATAGTATATTTCGACCATTTGGAAGATTTTCTATTACATTTACTCCAACAAATGAGAAGAAAACAACTCTGAAACTGATTTGCTCATTTATGGTTTACTGTCGATGCCAGAATGATCCTGTATTCATATTTAGCTCATGGCCTTAAAATGTCTTTTTCCTTTAACTTTGAAGAAAAACCCCTTTAAGCCAATAAAAATCGAAATTGCCTCTTTAATGGAGAAAAATCCCTTTTCATTTAAAAGAGTTGTGTTGGGCCCAAAATCGCAATCGCAATCGGCATCGGAAGCAGAGGGTATGACTTGGGTGGAGGAAAATTGCAATGAGCGATGAGCGATGAGCGAGGCCGATGGGAGGAATTCCGATGGGGAAAAGGTCGATGAAGCATGACCCGATGAAAAAATGGCTTGATGGAATGAGGGATAGGGGATAAGCCAATGAGATGAGTAAAGGATTGTCGAAGCGATGAAAGAGCGCCAAAGAAATACATTTTAAAACAAACGAAATTGAATTGGGCACTTTATACAGGAAAAGCCCTTTTTCTTTGGAAGGGGCGGAAAGATTTCTGGTGAGACCGGACATATCGCAATCACAAATCGGCGGAGGAACGGGTGTAATGCATGGCAAAGAAATTTTTGATAATGCGATGACGATGTGCGATTCATCGCATCGGGGAAATGAGGAGTGCGGGAGTCAAAGCGCTGGAGGAAACGATCGCCCGATGAGATGTGAAACTTATCGCATCGGCAAAAGGGAGATGGAAATGGTAGTATTGCGGGAATGACCGATATGCGATATGCGATTTATCGCATCGGCGGGGAACGATGAAGCGAGTTTCGGAGTGAAATGCTGCAAAGATTGCGATGCGCGATGGTCGAGTATCGCATTAGCGGAAGGGAGGAGGCAGGGTCCACTGCTATGGGGAGAATGATAATGCGATGGGCGATAGTGCGATGGCATCGCATCGGCGATGGGCCATCGCATCGGGGTCTGGCGATGTATAAACTTTAAGTCGAAGGCCAAAAATTATAAATTTTAAAGGGCCAGCAGAACAACAGAAAAAGGGCAGAATTGTGTTGTGGGGCCCCCCCTTATTCATTTGGGCCTATTTTCCAATCCAAAAGTCATTTTTGGGAGTATGATATACCATTGGAAATATTTTTCTAATATCCTTCTGATGAACATACTTAGAATATGATTTGCACTGAAAATCCTGTGGAAAATACCTTTGAAACCTAGGCAGAGAAAAAGCCCCTTTGGCTTTTTGGAGATAGCAGCTTTCTGAAGTTCAACTTATTACATATGGAGACATAGAATTACATAAAAAATGATAGCAAAAACAAAGTACCCTGTTTCCACCTCAAAACATGTTTTGAGGTGAAAATAACATTCAGCTGAAAGAACAACTCTTTGACTTATCCAGATATTGTGCTTTGAGTTTATTAGGCATCCTCATGTCCTTACTGATATTTATTGACACTTTGATGATAAATTTGACCATGGTGGAACCTTAAGACCTAATGAGACCAACCCTATGATCTAATAAAGTGAAATTTAGAGTGAAAGTGAATCATGACTGAAGACCATAGAGAAGAGACCAGCAAGTATGTTCATGAGGGAAACTAATGAGGTGACCACTACTATCAGTGAATCCATGACCTAACGAAATGATAAAAATTTATAGTATGGGACTCCTACTATGCAAATGCAAAAGAGCAGATTTGATCACTGATGGCAATATGACAAGACTAACACTAACACCAGACTTACCCTTGACTGTTGATGTGTTGTCCTTACTCCAGCGATCCTTGAATGCATATTTTTTCTTGCCTTCTAGAAGCTCAATATTGAATCTGTTGTATCTATATAATTTCAGATCTCCAAGGTCTGAAATTACGCCTTGTGGTAGCCCTCTGAGTCCTCTTTCCAACCCCGCAAGTCTGATTAATATTGGACTCTTCAAGAAATAATTATGCCTAATCTCCTAATATGACCTTATTATAGACTGGTTCAGTAGAGAAAACCTGTACGAAGTGCCACATGTCATTGTTTCAAACTTCGGTCCTGAAAATGATATCCAAAAAACTATAGTCTGTCCTCTTTCTGTCACTTTTTACGAAATTTGAATCCAATGCTCAAAGAGAAAGTTATGATGATTTTCCCAAGGTCACCTGTTTGACATGAAATTTGAGAGCCTGCAAAAACCCTAACTTCCTCAAATCATATCTTTGAAATATAGGGAACCAATATCTAAAATTAGGTCATGCGCTTCATCGTGATTTCAGCTCAAATGAGTTTTTTTTTCATCATCTGAAGCTTCGCATAAAAAAATTTATGGCGATAATGCCACGATGACCTGTTTAAGTACCGAAATCCTTGCGTCAGGAGGATATGAGGGTCACAATTTATATAAATTATTAGGTTGAGAGGGTCTTCAACAAGTGAACATTGGAGGGATTTTAGAAGTTTAAAAACTGATGGATTGTAGATTTCTGTGGTGTAGATTTTTAGAATCACAGCTCGGAATCTCCACAGTTCTCATTTTTAAGTCCGAGCCGTGATTCTAAAAAAGTTTTAAAATTATAAATTATTGACTATTCAATGACCACAACCAATGATTATTGTCATGCCAAAAACCCATGGGGTTTTAGCCCACTAATTGGGATGACTAACTTCAAACATGAATATCTCTCAAATGGTGAAGAATTATGTGGTGTGTCATATATCAAGGGAAACATATCGACAAGTAGAAACCATCCAAAATATCCTTGACTCGGAATAGAGTAAGTTGTCAAGTCAAAATTCCCATGCAAGATCAGGGTAGCACCTGGTGCTGCTTGGGTTTACATCAGTGACAACCACTAATCAACAATATCCCCCTTTGGCATTGATGGAAACACAAGTACTCCCCCTACGATCATCACACCTCTTCCTACAACATTCTCTCCCCCTTTATCATCAATGGAAAAAGGTAACTCACCCTAACAAACGTCATCGTACGGACCTATACACACCTCAACTCCCCTTTTTTTACTTAGTTAGATAAGAGAAAGAGTTTAATGAGAACTTAGGAGAATCCCAAGCTTTAGGCGAAGATACTCAAATGCTTCACCAGGTAATAGTTTGGTAAAGATGTCAGCAATTTGTTCCTTTGTGCCAACATATTCAAGCTTGATATTCTTTCGGTGACTTGCTCTATAAATAAATTATATTTGATCGGAATGTGCTTTGTTTGTGAATGCATCACAGGATTCTTGGATATAATGATGGCACTGGTGTTATCGCAAAATATGGGAATAGGCTCATCAAACTTGACTTGAAGATCTCGCAAAGTTTTCTTCATCCAGAGTACTTGAGTACAAGAAGTTGTTGCCACGATATATTCTGCTTCTGTTGTGGATAACGAGATTGAAGACTGCTTTTTACTTAACCATGAAACAAGGCAACCACCTAGATAGAATGCCTCCCCAGCGATACACTTTCGATCATCAACACTTCCTTCCCAATATGCATCTATATAAGCTTGGATAACTAGATTATTTCCTTTTGGATACCATAAACCATATTCTGTTGTTCCCTTAAGATATCGGAGAATTATTTTGATGACAACAATATGAGATTATTTTGGTGCTGCTTGGAATCTTTCTACTTGTACAACTATTTGCATTATGTTTGGACGAGAAGTTGTCACATATAGAATGTTGCCAGTCATATATCTATATAACCTCTTGTCCACATCCTTTGACGAATATTCTAAACTTAAATATCAACTTGTTACCATTGGGGTAAGGACAGGCATGCAATCTTCCATCTTGAATTTCTTGAGAATTTCCTTGATATACTTGGTTTGATATATAAATATTCCTTTATCCTACTGAGATATCTAAAGCCCTAAAAATTATGTCAGCTCGCCAAGTAGAGACATTTCAAACTCACTTTGGATCTTTTTGGCAAATATTTTACTTAATATTTCATCATTGCTTCCAAAAATTATATCATCCACATATACCTCGATAATTGTTAGGTTATCTTGATCCACTTTCACATAAATAATGTTGTCTGCGCTTCCTTTCTTGAATCCTTGTTCATGTAGATATCCATCAAGATGAGCATACCAAGCTTTAGGAGTTTTCTTGAGACCATATAGTGCCTTCTTTAATCTGCAGACATAGTCTTCCTTCTTCTTACAATTCACCATTTAGAAAGGTGGACTTAAAATCCAATTGGTAGACCTCAATTTTTCTCAAGCATGCATAAGCGAGAAACATGCGGATAGCTTCCATTCGAGCAACGGGAGAAAATGTTTCTTCAAAATCAATTCCTTCAACTTGTGTATATCCTTTGCGGACTAATCTTGCCTTATTATTGGTAACATGTCCATCCTCATTCAATTTGTTTCTGAAGACCCATTTAGTTCCAACAAAAAAATTATCCTTTGGTCATGGAACCAATCCCAAGTGTCGTTCTTCTCAATTTGATCCATTTCTTCATTCATAATTGCTACCCAGTGTTCATCTTGAATAGCTTCCTCAAAATTGCTAGGCTCAAAAGTTGCTAAAAATCAAGGTGGGCTTGTTGTGATGAACAATGCTATCGACTTCTTCTGGTTCCAATTCCTTCATTTATGTTGCTGATTATTTAATGTGACAGATGATTCTTTTCACACCATTCTTTTAAAGATTTTGGAGAATTTTCTTGTACATCCTACTGATCATTTCTTATTTCCTCTTGGTTGACTATTGTTTCCTTATTTGATTAGTCTTGTTCTAGAGCTTCTTCTTCATCCTTCCCAGATTCTCCCTCAAATACCTCAGATTTTCTTGAAGGGACATTCTCATCGTCATCCTTTTTAACACAATCTTCATCAAAAGTAACATTTATGCTTTCCACTATTTGTTTTCGCCTCAAATTGTAGCATCTATAAGCCTTCCTTTTGCATGAATAACCAACACAAATACCTTCATCGACACGGGAATCAAACTTGCCCAATTTTTTATCTTCTCTTTTGATGTAACATTTTCTTCCAAATATTTTGAATTATTTGACGTTAGTCGACCTTCCTTTCCATAATTCGCATGGAGTCATGTTACAATTGTTCCTTGGAAAACCTTTGTTTATAACGAATACAGTTGTATCGATTGCTTGAACCTATAATTTATCATCGAATTTTGAGTCATTTAACATTGTTCTGGAAATTTCATGTACAATTCTGTTTTTTCTTTTAGCAACTCCATTTTGCAGCATTTTTCTAGCTATTGAGAATTGTCTTTTTACTCCATTTTCATCATAGTATTCTTGAAATACCTTGGAAGTGCATTCTTTGCCATTATCTAGTCTCAGACATTTGATCTTCAAATAAGTTTCATTTTCGACCAATTCCTTGTAGATTCTAAAGCACTCGAATGCCTTGGTATTTTTCTTTAAGAAGTTTACGGCTGTCATTCTGGTGTAATCATATATCATTATCATAAAATATAATTCTCCATCTAAACCTTTTGTTCTCATAGGACCACATAAATCAATATGTACTAATTCCAATGGATGTGATGCAAAGTGTTATTTTGTCTTGAACTCAACTTTTTTCTACTTGTCGTGTCACTAAGATTCACATATCGTATTGGTAGGTTTTGAAATTGTAGGCATTTCTCTTACTGCTTCCTTCTTGTTGATCCTAACCAAATTGTCGAAATGTATATGTCCTATTCGTTTGTGCCATAACAAAGTTTTATCTTCTTTCGCCAAAAAGCATCCTTTAGTGTCTCATCCAAAATATATATGTCATTTGGAGCTTGTTGTAACCACAATTTTCCGAAATTGCCTTTCCTGATTTCACATTTCTTAGATTTAAATAGCATTGTGTTTCCTTGATCGCACATTTGTCCAACGTTGAGCAGATTTTGATTCATATTTTCAACCAACAATGCATCTTTCACTAATGCATCCTTGCTTCCAAGTGTCATTGTACCTACTCCTATGACGTTTGAAGACCCGTCATTTCCAAAAGACATTGTTCCGTCCTTCTTTTCCTTCAATAATATGAACTTATTCCTATCTCCAGTCATATGAGTTGAGCAACCACTATCAACATACCAAATGTTTCTGTTTCTTTGAGCCTTAAGAGAGATAGTACATTTTTTAGTCTTCTTTTTCCATATTTGTTCATTCTGATTTTGCGATAATTCCTTTGGAGAACTTCCAAGTCTACAATCTTTGGCAAGGTGTCCAAAATTGTTACATTTGTAACATTCGACATCATTTCTCAAATGATAAAATTTGTTAATATTCTGATGAGTTCTGGAATATCCATTTCTAAAAGATCTCCCAAAACTGTTTTTATTCCAAACATACGTGCGACATTATATAACTCTATGTCCAAACCTTCCACATGAATAACAATGACCATAGAAGATAGGTTGATACCTGGGAGGAAATCTTCTTCGAGGAATTGTCTTCCATGGTTCTTCCTGCGAGTCCTAATCTCTTGAGTTGGTTGGGAGGTCTACCTGCTTGTTATATTTTGCATATCCATCTTATTTTGTTGTCATAGAAGGACTTGGCTTCTTTTCAAATTTTTATTTGTAACCAAGACCATTCTTGTCACTATTTGATCGTTGATTGTTGATGATTTCTTCCAATGCCTTGGAGATGTTGGTGTAGTTTTGAAGAGTATTTCCATTTTTTACTTGCTTTCGTAGAGAAATTATTTCAGCTTCCAATGTTTCTCTTTCCTTATTTCTTTCCTTTAATTCTTCCCTAAGTGATTTTTCAACTCGTTTGTATTCTTCAACCTTGATTTTAAGATTTAGGACATGTTCCCTTTCTATCTTTAATTCTTCTTCAAGAGCGTTGACTTGCTTCTTCTCAGCCTTGAGCTCTTTGATAACCCTAATTACTTCATTTTGAAATTCAACCTTAGTCATCTCTTATTGTTTGTCTCCTTCTTCGGCAGATGCTTCTTGCTTATTATGCTTGGCCATAAACAATACTCTTCCATTGATTTCTTTTTCAGTATCATTGTCTTTATCAAATGAGGAGATATCTTCTTCGGAGAAGAAACTCTTCTTAAACCATTTATTCTTCCCTTGCTTGTTGAGCTTCCTCAGACCTTTCTTTCCTTTCATAACAGCCTCATTTTTGTGAGGACACTTGGCTGCAAAATGCCCAACCTCACCACAATCTAAACATATCAATGGAAGCTTACCTTTGAATTTCCACGTACCTTTTCTCATTTTTCACGTGAATTAGGAAAATTCTTTATCTGAAAATTCTTCTTCATCTTCTTCCTTTTCTTCATCCTTACAACTACAAGTTTTTGCTTTCGGAGTATGCTTGTCCTTACTAGTCTTCTTGGATGTGGCGAATGTTGTTTCTAGGTGAGATGTGTCGTCCTTTTCTTCAATCCTCATTTCATATGACATAAGCACTACATGCAATTCAACTTTTTTGAGATTGGTTAGATTCAAACTATATTCCAAGACAGATACCTTTGGGTTGAATCTAGCCAACAAGGTTCTAAGGATCTTTCGGACAACAATTTTCGTGTCGAAAGGTTCTCCCAAACCTTCCAATTCATTTTTTGTTTCATCAACACGCTCTAATTATGCATCAATAATTTCATCTTCCTTCATTTTGAGTTGCTCAAATTTTTCCCTATAAATTTGAAGCTTTGTTTCTTTCATGTTTGAGTCACCTACATATATATTCTTAAGCTCTCCCCATACTTCTTTAGAAGTTTTTCAACTCAGTACATTAAGATAGACAAATTCGATAAGACCACTAATAATGAGATATTTAGCCTTTGCATCATATACCATATTTTTCTTACCTTGTTCATATTGGGTCGTTGTAAATCCTTTTTCAACAATTTTCCATACTTCGTATCATTGCGCCAAAAAATGAACCTGCATTCTTCCACTCCAAAGTGCGTAGTTATTTCCATTGAACAGAGGAAATCTATTCTTAGTATACTCCATGATCTCCTTCCAGTTGTTAGACTGCTATTGAAGGAACCAAGTTGTGATACCAATTGCTGGAAATACTGAGGGGGGGCGGGGGGGGCGGAGGGCGGTGAATCAATATTTCTATCAATTAGCACTTTTAAATATTTTCAGGGCATTAGTTAATATTCAATTATTCTTGATGTTTATCCAGTAACAATAGTAAACAATAGAACACAATAGGCACACAAATTTTAGGTGGAAAACCTCCTCTGGGTCAAAAACCACCGAATGCTTTTCTAATAAATTATTTAATCTTCAGCCCCAACTAAAATGAAAGGTACAACTTCCTAGAATTATAGAAAAACATTCTTCTCTATCTCCCACTGGAAGGATGCCCCAATGACCTGGTTTCTTCAGTAGTCAACTGAATGGATGCCCCGACATCTTAGACCGACATACCACCTTGATTTGTTCACAGGCTCCAACATGTAGGTGACTTCATGCACCAACCTAGCACCTCCCTGCCACCCTATAATGATCAGAAATAAGACAAGAGTGTGGACACCCATACCAGGGAAAATGATCCACGATACAATACGATTCACAATTATTTTCTTGAACTAGACCAATCACCCAATCACACTATGACCTGCAACCCAACCATAACATTATCCAACAATGACACTTATACCTCCCAACAATGCCTCTCCAAATCTAGGAATATTGACTCTTTTACAATAATGACTCTTTTACAATTTTATAATGATTATTTTTACAATACTGAATTTTGACACGACATGATACTTGACTTGACATTGCTTCTTTGAACACTAGCAACTACTAAGGTATTGTTGTGCTTGCTTCAAGTAATGGTAATTTGGTGTTGCATCGTCCTTATAGTATGTGTATGATTTGTCCTATTATTCTCTCCTTCCTACACATGCATTAATGAACAAGACCCAAACCAATATACAAACAAAATACTTCCACTATCTTGCAAACCATATGTCAGAGAAATATTCAAAATTAAAATGTAAATACGTTCAAAATTTATGAACAAAATCCAATCAAAAATACATACAAAATACTTACAATGTCATTCAAAAACACATGTTAAAGATGATATTCAAATTAAAATTTAAACAATAATCATACATACCTTGTTCTAGCATACTTACCCTTGATTGTTGATGTGTTTTCCTTACTGCAGTGATCCTTGAATGCATATTTTTTCTTGCCTTCTAGAAGCTCCATATTGAATATGATGTATCTATTTAATTTCAGATCTCCAAGGTCTGAAATTGTGCCCTATGGTATCCCTCTGAGTCCTCTTTCCAACACCATAGGTCTGATCAATATTGGATTCTTCTACAAATAGTTATGTTCGATATCCTACGATGAACTAATTATAGAATGGTTCAGTAGAGAGAACTTGTATGAAGTGCCACGTGTCACTGTTTCAACCTTCGGTCCTGAAAATGATATCCAACAAACTATAGTTCGTCCTCTTTTGTCACTTTTTACGAAATTCAAATCCAATATTCAGAGAGAGAGTTATGACAATTTTCCCAAGGTCACCTATTTGACATGAAATTCAGGAGCATGAAAAAACCCTAAGTTCCTCAGATCATATCTCTGAAATTTAACGAACCAATATCTGTAATTCGGTCACGTGCTTCATCAGTATTTCAACTCAAATGGGTTTATTTTCAGCATCTAAAGCTTCGCAGAAAAAAATTTATAGCAATAATTCCATTATGACCGTTTTTAAGTAGCTAAATCCTTGCATCAGGAGGATATGAGGGTCACAATTTAAATAAATGCTTCGGTTGAGAGGGTATTCAACAAGTGAATGGGGATTTTAGGAGTTTAAAAAATTATTAATTATTGACTATTCAATGACCACAACCAATGATTAGTGTCATGCCACAACCCCATGGGGTTTTAGCCCACTAATTGGGGTTAATAACTTCAAACACAAATATCTATTAAGCTGTGAAGAATTACGTGGCGTGCCATATATCAACGGAAATATCTTGACAAGTAGAAACCATCCAAAATATCCTTGACTCGAAATAGAGTATGTTGTCAAGTCAAAATTCCCATGTAAGATCGAGGTAGCCCCTAGTGTTACTCGCCTAGATGTAGCCACTTCACCCATGCCCATTATTGTTGTGTTACATAGTTGCACAAATAACCCTCAAGTCAATTCTTCACAATGTTTGTTTGTTCTTCTGTTTGAGGGTGGTAGCTATTACTGGGTGTGAGGTCAGTACCCACCAATCTAAAAATATCTTGCTGAAAACCCTCCATAAATATGCTATCCATGTCATTCATAATGGTATTTGGAAGACCATGTAGCCTAAACACCTCCCTGAAGAAGAGCTTGGCTAACTGTGAAGTTAAGTACCTAGCTAGAATAGCAAAAAGGTGGGAGAACTTGGTCAACCTGTCCACCACCATGTACATGTAGTCTCGCCTCTGAACAACTATAATCCCTTTGATGAAATCCATGGAGATGCTCTCCCACTTATACTCTATAATAGGTAGAGGTTGAATTAATATTGTTGGGTGTGTTTGTTCTACCTTATTCCTCTGGCACATACTACACTCCTACACTAATTTTAAAACATCCCCTTTGTTGCCCCTCCATGCGTAATGCTCCCTGACATCATGTATGTCTTCAAGAATCCTGGATTCCCTGTAATAGGTGAATCATGTGCTACTCTCAGGATCTTCTCCCAAAGACGAGACCTTGGAACCAGATAAATTTGAACCTTGTAGTATATCATCTCGTCCATGATTTTGTACAAGTCATCTCCAAAGGTGCCATCCAGAATATCACACACATGTTGGTTCTTGTAGTACTCTACCAAAATTTGTGCCCTCCAATCCTATGTGATATCCATGAGAGAGAGTGTCATGGGTCACCCAGAAAGCATATTAATTACGAAAGTATGCTTCCCCTTGGCATACTCTATCTCGAAGTCATATGCTTAGATCTTTTTGACCCACTTTTGTTGTCCATCAATGAGCTCCTTTTGATCCAAGAAGAACCAAAAACTATTGTGATCAGTATTCACCCTGAATCAGTTCCCCATAAGGTATTTTCTGAACTTGGACAATGCATGTATTATGACCAACGACTCTTTGTCATATATGGAATATAGTCCCATAATCCTGGAGTTTATGTCTCACATAAGAAATAGGGTGACCACCCTGCATGAAGAATACTCCAATTCCCTCACCTGTTGCATCATACTCTAGTATGATGGGTTGTGATAAATTTGGTAGTGCTTAGACAGGGAAGGGAGTCATCACTACCTTGAGGCACTCAAAAGCCTCTCATGTTGTATATGTCCACTCAAATGCCTCCTTCTTGGTGAGGTTTGTGAGGGTTGCTACAAACTTAGAGTCTCATCGTTCTTCTTCACCAACACCACAAAAGAAGCGAAAGGAATAGAACTTGGCCTGATATGGATCAAGCCTAGAAACTCATGAATGGCCCTCTCAATCGCATCACAATATTCCATGGGATGTCTATAAGTAGTGGAGATGACCGCCTACACCCCTTCGTCTAGCTCAATGTTGTGCTCAAAACCTATGTCTAGCAGACATCTTGGAGGAATCTCTCGAAAAGATTTCTGATGCCTCTATAAAACTGCTAAAATGTCTAGATTATGTTTTCATGCTTCAGCCCCTATTCCATTCTCAGATATTCGCAACTCCACTGCCCATCCTACACCTCCCTTATGAAAATATTCCTACATCATGTTAGATGTAACAAATTGAGGTGGGTAGGAATTCATTCCCCTCAAAACCACCTTCTACCCATTCATCCCTATGAAATCCATCTGCATCACCCTATATTTTGTAGTGTAGTGCCTTATAGAGTATAGCCAATGAACCCTCAACGCAACATTGGTTTCTGGAAATTTCACCACAAAGAAGTCATTGATGAGTGTGTAGTTCCCCGTCGTCAACCTCATCTTGGGGATCATCTTGGTGCACTCCATATTCTGGTTCCTGGGTATCAAAAATAAGAAGCCCTCAAAAGGATGCATCTTCAAAGCCCTTAATTTTACCAGTTTTGCATCAATGAAGTTGTGGGTGGCTCCACCATCAACCAAAAAAATGAATATTTGACCCTAAATGGTGCCCCTGATCCTTAATGTATGATATCTCAGAATCCCTGTAAGTGAAGCGATGATGCCCCCTTTAGAACCCTAATAATGTGACTCCGCCCATGCATCATGTTTCTCCTCCTCTCCTCCTTCCTGGTCATGCTCGCCCTCCTCCTCAGACTTGTCCTCATAAAATACCTCAATATAGTGGGCCTTGCCCTTGGAAAAATTCTTCCTAGGTGCCTAAGGCTCCTGATATGTAAAACACAACATCCTCCTCTGTAGGTCCCTCTTGGTCTCATCATTCATTTGACCACATCCTATCCACTCCTGAGGAGGTATAGTTTCCTTAACCTTCCGAGGAAAGGTGAGTCTGGGAGGTAATTCGGTCTTAGGGAATATGTCTAGCATGTCACTAGTATGGGTGATCGCATCAGTCCCACCCATGCAATGGGTCTAACATCCCCTCAACAAACAACATAACCAATCTCGCTTATGATATATCTTATACCATCATTGCAAACCTTTGGAACTCTGCAATATATTCTCTACGGTTTTTTCTGCCTCGAATGCGCCAACTCCCTTAAGTGCAATTATGGATCCTTCTTATCAAATTTCTTTATAAGTCTCTGCATGAACTCTATGTACGAAGTAATGAAAGCGTTACCCAGGGTGATCAATCCATGATACCACCATTCACGTGTGTCTCCATCCAGGTGCAAGGTGGAAAAATTTATCACATTCACCTGTCTTATGGGCTTTAGCTGGAAATAGGTGTCCAAATTTTGCACTCACACCCTATCAAAGCTCAAGGTCAATACATCAAAGTTGGGTAGGATTATTTTTCCCATTTTCCTCCATAAATCATAGTTATTCTGACCTACCATATACAATGCCCCAGCTCTAGTTTTATGCTTCTCTTTCAAATGGAAAAAATCCTCAAAATTCATGGCCACCTTAATTCTTGTTTCCAACGCATCATAATCATCAATCCCATCTAAGAATGACCTCATAAAAATTGTGAATGAGTTCGGTTCTCCTGAGGGCCCCTCTATAAATTTGGGCATAGTGGGATGAATAGAATGATTGATTATAGGTGGGGTATCTTGGTGGTTTTTGTGTGCATGTGTTTGGCTCCCTTCACCAATTCGGGATCCACCTTCCCCATGATTTTCCTGTCTCTCATAGTTCTGTAAATGCATGCTAGCCAATTGTGCCAGCATGTCCATCATAAGCCTTTGTTTCCTTGCTAGCTCTGCCAACATCATCTCCTTGCCCCTATGTTGAGGCTCCTTGTCACTCTCCATGGGCTCATCATCCTAGTTATCACAACCTCTTGTGTGCTCTATCTCAGTGTTTGAAAAAGGGCCGGACCCTCGACCTCTACACATCCTCTCCTGCCTCAGCCCCCGCCTTTCCGAAATACTACACCAAAGCAAGTTGGCATCACCAATTCCTGCTCCCATAGCTGGCCAAGAACATTCTTTGATACCATTATAATAATCCTAAATGGAAATTAACATCAAATACCAAAGCAATGTACTAGGAACAACAAGATAAATAAAAATTACAGCCATAATTAGTACACAATAGACACCAACAAAATAATTTGATCCATTTTATTAATAAATTGGAAATGGGTACATAGAATGAGTTGGAATGATAGAACCCCAACTTGCTAAGCAACATATGCAGAACCTAGAAGAGATATCTCTGACCCATATGAGGAATGGTCCGGAACAACAAATGGGCATTTCCTAGTGAGTAATTAGTTGTTGGATGGAACAATGATCTCAAGGTCGTATACTCTTCGAAATTCTCTAAAAATTTATTCCTATGCTGTTCCAAAACCAAAAAAACCCCAAAATAGGTTTGGCTCCACTCTAAGCAGTAAGGAAGTCATCCAACAGGTGCAAATAGCCCAACTCGCCAACTGTTTGTACTCTTGTGAGAAATTTGTCTATTGGAAATAATCCCCAACTCCAACTTGTTATTTTTTGTAGCATCATATATGACTTAGCCACAAAATTTGGTGGAGAGGCCAAAATACATGAGATCTCCAAAACCCATAAATTGTTTGTGTAAATTCCACCTATAAATGGCTTAGTAAGATAATTAACCCATTTTTTAATGTTATAAGTCTAAACTTAGGAAAAAATTTAATTCATCATAAATAATTAATTCAAGGTGAAAATTCTCAAGAAAATATCACAGATCGACTTGTGGATGATCCTAACCACTGATTAAGATTTAATATTGGTCGTTGGACTCCCAACAAAGGATTATAAGAATAAATCAATGGGAGCTTGGAGAACACACACCAACAGTTCAATTTCCTTGGCAGGTCGATTTCTAGAGAGCAATAGTAGTTGTCAAAGAGCTATAGATCGAAGCAGAGTTAGTGAGGGGTAGAGACAGTGATATGGAGGATTTTTTCGGATCCAAAGAGGCAGCAGCAAGGGGTCGAGTTATTCCTATTTAGGCAATGCAAAGGACTGCATAGTTGCTTCAGAAGAGAAATTTGATTTGGCTGGAGGAAAAACCGTTTTCCATTCTAGAGGCCAGGCATAGGTTCCACAGTATTAGAGAAGAAATATCCTCAGTGGTGCAGGAATAAAAACTTCATCAGAGGCAGTTTAGAGACTAGATGTCATAGAGCATGCATAAGTGTTACGTATAGGTTGACGCAGAGGAGTCTAGAGAATGAGTTTTCTGAAGGGAAGTTGTGTCAGGATTTCTTGTGGAGAAAGGGAATTTCCCTTAGGTAGTTTTGGCTACATTTTCTTGATGTTTGGATTTCTAGTTGGGAATCCATAGATTGTACTTATAATTCACTATTGCTTAATAATAAAAACCCTCACTTGTTGCACCGGTTTTCCCAAGTTGGGTTTTCCAGAGGTGATTGTCCAAAAATAACGGTGTCAAAATTTTGTGTATGCTAGAATTTCTCAGTTTTCATGTTTCTATTTTTTTGCAGTATTTCTATGGTGAAAATTGAAGTTATGATTTTATTCGTTTTTTTCATAGCAAATAAACTACACAATTTCATTTACAGTTAGAATAATAATTCCCATTTGCTGCAATAGATGGAATTTTCACATAGCTCTAATATATCCACCCCAAATTATAAAATCATCCCCTGGAATGCCATACTCCTTGACACCTCAAGCTCCCAACAACCCTGCTCCAAGGCCTACATAGACTTTTCCCAGTGAGGTCCACACACTACTAGAAAATGGAAATTTTAGCCCTACAAAATGGCCCAAATCTACCTTTGCAAAATGCAACCAAAATATCGGCTCCAAGAAGGGAATTACTCCTACAGATGTGCCCATAAAACTACTAAGTCAAACTGGCTCTGCACCTAACAGGTGCGCACTACTAGTTCAATATGCTACTAATAACGTCCCGTGGAAGCCCTAGAATTGACTCCCCAAATTCCCAACTAGGGAGACACTCGACATTCTCTGAAGCTAGTGTAGATTTCACTTGAAATCCTTGTGCTCAACGACGCTCCAAACCTTGTGTTGAACAATTGCAATAAAGGTAAAGTTTTTGAGTGTAATAGTCAAAAGATAATGTGGAATGCCTCCCTTTTTGCCTTAAATACTCCTAGTACTTGTGTCCACCTTTGTGGTCCCCACATTCCACTAATTTGCACTCTCTCTCTCCAAGGGGTGGGTATTTCTCCCTTGTGGCCCCCTTTCTAGTGTGGGACCCATCTACTCACCAAAAATCCCCACCCCCAATTCTAAAATTACAAAATTTTGCTATACTTAGCAACTTTAAGGAATATGGGATATCAAATTCAAGCTATCTTGGCTTTTGGATTTATGATCCATCCCTTGCCTTTATTTTTCATTTTCACTTTTTATTATTTTTGGCAACAACATTAACCTTTGGGAATGTCCAATTCCCTTCCTCTCATAGGATGAGACAAGGAACAATACAAGTGATTGAAAACAAGCAAAATAAAAGGAGGGAGAATTGAGAACTTGCACAAGGAAATAAAATCCCTAGGATAATTACACTTTACTAGGAAAACTTGATGACCACCAAGGTGAAATCAGGAAACAAGCATAATTTTTCATGAAATGGTCCAATGTTCCAACATTTGACTTGTTCTAATCTGAATTTTTTTTAAAAAAGGATTTGATCATTTGAAAATCAACATCCCATTCAAAAATTGACTCTTCAATAAAGGCCATGTTCCAATTAATAATGCTTGAACCCAATTCTTTGCAAGGAGATACTTTTAAACGAGGTGTATTTTCTTTGGAAAAATTAAAAATGAGGAGTCAACTCAAATTTTCCCTTTGGCTACCCAATGTTGACTTAGAGGAATCTTCCTTAACCCACACATGTGGCTAGTTGATGTGTTGACCAGTCCCAAATTTAGACTTGTGGATAAAATTCATCAGGAGATAAACCCAACATTTTACTTGAGGAATGTGGGCCATGTCATGATGATTCCAACAAGATATCATATGCCCAATTTGGAGAAGTGCATTTCTTGTAGGACTTGTTACCAAAAAACCTAGTAGGCCTTTAGAGGGTTACCCTACAAGGAAAATACTAGAATAAGTGACAAAAATTAGGTGTGGCCCATTGTCACCATAGCCACTACCCCTTGACATTCTTTATGGATTTTCTCCAATAGGAGGAGTGTTAGTAGATAGGCCATGATCAGAATCTGGATTAGGGGAAAAATTTTGCTCAAAATTCAAAGTGCTCAGAATTGCACCAAACCAGAACCACAGTGATCGACCTGTCGCTAGAAAACCAACGCAACTCGTTTCGTCGAAAATCGACTTCAGATGAAGAAGTTATAGCCTAGTGATTGTCGTTTAGAACAGGATTTTTTTTCAAAAATTGTAGAATAGGTACATGATGATGACATGGTAGCCCAGTCAGCATGCAGAGAATCTTCTTCAGTTTCTGCCCAGTGGTACTATGACAAGTGTCACAACCGAATTCGCCAGGTTTGTTTTGAGAAGGTGGAATTTGCCCAATGTCCTCCAAGATTGAATTTGGGTTCATGAATTTTTCTGTGTTGGAAATTATTTTTTAATTATTAAGGTTGGATATATATATATATATATATATATATGGTCTGGTTTGAGAAGGTGGAATTTGCCCAATGTCCTCCAAGATTGAATTTGGGTTCATGAATTTTTATGTGTTGGAAATTATTTTTTAATTATTAAGGTTGGATATATATATATATATATATATATATATATATATATATATATATATATATATATATATATATATATATATATATATATATATTCCAACCTTATTTTTATAATTAAATTCCGCATATTTTTTATAACCAAAGTTCGATTCATTTATCACAATCCAAAGTTCAAATATATTAATATATAGTGCAGCGCATATGTTATATTAAAGGTTGGCGCAATATATTATCGGTGGGCTATCGAAATATTACATAACCTATGGTATGGGTGTGTTTAAATGGTGCAAATTGTATATAGAATGGGCGGAGGGCATTTCGAACCCGTGACCTCCCCCTCCTATCTCAGTGCCTTGGCCCTTCAACAACAGACCACGCGGGTAAAACTTGTTATCTGTGGCTTCCAACATGCATTTCAATGCAAACTGTTCTCCAGTGGCAGAATGGAGGGGGGTAGCCCTCCTCCCATATGACTTTACCACATGACCTCGCACCAAGCGCCTAAACTAAACGCACTTAGTATGCATCTTATCCCCATTAATCCATTGATTAACTTTAATTAACTCAGAGATTAAAACGATGACATATTTGGAGGCGCCCCCATTTTCAGCAGATTGGCTAGTTTGGCGGAGCTATTTGGAGTCTTCTCCAAATTTGGAGGAGAAATCTAGGGGAAAAAATGTTTTGACCATATCTTGAGCAATTTTCGACCAATTTTGGCTCAGGAAGAGTCATTCTTAGCAGATTGGCTTGCTATGAATCCATTGGAACAGGTTGCAGAGGCAGAGGAGCAATTATACATGTCTTTTTGTCACTTTGGATACTAAACAAGCCCATGGCCACCAAGATGCGAGATCAAATCTAGATTAGCTAGAAACTAATTTCAGAGATTAAATAGTCATTGTTGGGGTTTTTGGGTGTTCTGAAGACAATGGAGAAGGTTTCAAATCTGTTGGATCACTACAAGTGCATGTAATCATATATTTGACTCTTAATCCCAAGAGGGCCTAGCTAGTTGAAGCAGGTCCACGGAGATGTAGCCCAGGAGGGGTGAAATATGTTATCAACCATTGTATTATGTGTATGTTGTGTTTTATTTCTCTGCATTTCATTTGTTGTATATGAGTTTTTAAAATCTAATTAACCCGTAATTTGATCATAAAAGACACATAAAACCCTTCACAATTGGTTAACTTGAGACGATCCTAAACACGCATATTTAATATAGATAAGGGAGCTAGCATAGAAAAACTATTTTTCCCGTATTCAGAGCAAGTTGGTATCAGAGCGAATTTTAGCTCATTTTAGCCAAGGTTAGCTAGAAGAATTAGTTATTGGTTTTTGAATTTGTGCGAGGATAATTTAATTGTGTGTAAGTTTATGTGTGAAGGAGAAGGTCAAGATTGAGAGCTCAGTTCTCAAATCAAAGCAAAGAAGCTTTGTATGCATTGTAGGTGTGATGGAAGCTTCATTAAGCAATGTTTCTAATCCATCTTCCTTAGAAAAACTCTTTGATAAAGAGATGTTACAGAAGCTCTACATCATGATTGATATGGTGCAAGAGAAGTAGGAAGATAAGAGGTAGAAAATTATACTTCAAGAGCATTCGATTGCCATGAAGGAGGAGAAACAACAACTTCTTGAAAAGATGCATGAGATGGAGACTCAACTCCATATTGAAAATGAGAACCTAGCAAGGATGCATGATATGGAGACTCTGCTCCATGATGCCAAGGAAGCCTTATCCATGTATGTGCATGAAAAATAGGTATGCAATTGAATTTTATCTTCAATTTCCTCTCAAAATGAATGTGTAGGTGCTTTTGAAAGACAAATTAGATGAATAGGGTTGAAATTATTGATGAAGATGGGCTATGAAGCTAAAGGATTGGGAAAACATACACAAGGCATAGTTGAGCCAATTTTTGTTGAGGAAAGGCCTAAGTATTTGGGTCTTGGTTATGGACAATAGGATGGGGAAAAATCTAAAGCCAAGGAGGCACATGAAGGTGTTCCAAGAAGGATTTTAATTTCATGTTAATTACCTCAAGCTTGTGAAGATTGTGTTCATGAGGAATGCAAAATTTTTACACCTACTTTGCAAGAAGGTGCTCATAAGCATGCGGCTAATGAGAATGGCGAACAATAGGATGTTTAAAGCTCTAAAGTTATTGAATGCATTTTTGGTATTCAGAAGAGAGCCACTACCTCATCAAATTCACCTTCTCAAGAAGGTGACAAAGGTGAAAGTTCAAGGTATAAATCTACTTTTAATCAAGTTGCTTTTTATTATGATAAACATGGTAAATCTTCACATAAGATTTGGAGAAATTTTTCATGTTCCTTTTGTGGTTTGGATAACCATAATGTTTCAATATGTTGGAAGAAGATATCCATGCACAGGAAACTTTCAAAGAAAAGGAGGCAGGAAGCCAAAGGTCCGTTGGACAAACCGAACCATGTTGAAAAGAAGATACAATTGTTTTGCACTCATTGCCATAAGCAAGGTCATATTGTAGAAAAGTGTTGGACTTTGTATCCAACAAATCATCCACGACATTTGAAGAAAGTGGAGAAAGAGAATGGCAAGAATGGAAAAGAAGATTCCATAATTGATGTGGGTCAAGATGATTCGCATGATGAAGTGCAGTGGAAAGAAGCGCCACTGAAATGGTTTGCTCTTTTGTCTCTACAATGCATGTTGCATGTTTACGCCAAGAAGGTGTTTGAAAGTGCAGTATGTTGACTCAATTTATTGCAGAAATTTTTTTTCATTTCATCTCTTTAAGTACATGTACATATGAATGGGGTTCTTGTACTTATGATTGTACTTGTGAGGGAGTTGAAGAATTGTATACATGCATCAGAGTTTGTGTGTATGAATAGTGGAATTTTTATGGTTTCATTGTGCTTGAACATGTGTGAGTAATTGACTTGTGTTGGTAGATTTATTTATTTAACATATATATTTTCAACTTGAGAGTGTTGATAATTTGCACATGCATGAGTGTCGAATTGTGTTGGTCTATTGTGTGTTACATGCATGTCATATCGACCTGGAAGAGTTGATTTTCTCTCCAAAGTTGAAAAGATGTTGAAGAAGTGTTTCATGAAATGTGAAATTCATTTTGTTTTGGAAAAAGAACAGTCAAATTATTACACATGCTTATGTTTGACTTGAGAGTCAGTCGTTTGAAGAGGCATGTTTTGTCGACTTGTGTTTGGTCGATGAGTTTTGACACCAAGATGTAAGAGTACATGACGATGTTTGCATGATGTCAAATTTGTTTCTTTGAAGGAGCAAGATGATATGTCATCAAGTTTTGTTTCTTGCATGATGTGTTTTTCAAATTGATGGTTGTCTTAATTGTGATGTCAAAAAAAAGTTTGCAGCGATTGTAGACCATTTTATGTGTTGACGCCAAGAAGAGAAAGAGATGGCGAATGCATTCTTTCAGATGTGGAATTTGGAACCGTGGAGGTAAAATAATGGTCATTTATTTTCTTGTTATTACTGATGTTGGAACTCATTATTGTAGTTCACTCAAATGGGCTTAATTTAGAAAAGTGATTTCCAAGGAGAAGCTTGCATTGAATGTATGTTTGTGAAAAGGAGGAACACAAATCTTAGTGGGAAGGAAATCAGTTAGTTTTCCAAGCACCAAGGAATCGATTTGGTACATAAAAGTGTTATATTAGTCAACAAGCAGCCAACAAGTGTTGGATTGGGTCAATAGCAAAAGGAGAACATTGGTTGAAGAGCCAAGCCATTTGCAAGGCAAGGCATGTCAATGAACCCAAGTGGTTGCCATGGAAAATTTTCCAAGTAGAATCAAGATGATAGAACCTGGGAAACATAAGAATATTCATCTTTCTTGAGATAACTAACTTTTGTGGGTCCAAAAGCATGTCAGTGGGAAGGAGTGATCGAAATCTGGATTAGGGGTAGCAAATTTCTCAAAATTCAAAGTGATTAGAATTGCACCAAACCATAACGACAACGACTAGCTCGTCGCCAGGAATCCAATGCAACTCGTTTCATCGAAAATCGACTTCGGATGAAGAAGTTATAGCATGTTGATCACCGTTCAGATCAGGAAATTTTATAAAAAAACTACATAATAGGTACATGCTAATGACATGGCAGCCCAGTTAGCATGTAGGGAATATTATTTAATTTCTGCCTAGTGGCACTGTGACAAGTGTTACAATCGGATTCTTCATGTTTGGTTTGAGAAGGTGGAATTTTCCCAATGTCCTCCAAGGTTGAATTTTGGTTCATGAATTTTTATGTATTGTAAATTATTTTTTAATTATTAAGGTTGGATATATATATATATATATATATATATATATATATATATATAATCCAAACCTTATTATTATAATTAAATTCCGCATATTTTCTATAACCAAAGTTTGATTCATTTATCACAATCCAAAGTTCAAATATATTAATATATGGTGCACCGCATATGTTATATTAAATTTTGGAGCGATATATTATAGGTGGTTTGTTGAAATATTACATAACCCATGGTATGGGCATGTTTAAATGGTGCAAAATGTATATAGAACAGGCGGAGTGTGGGTCAAACTCGTGACCTCCCCCTCTTATCTCAGCGCCTTCACTAACAGACCACGTGGGTAGGACTTGTTAGGTGTGGTTGCCAACATACATTTCAATGCAAACCGTTCTCCGATGGCAGAATGGATGGGGCCAGCCCTCCTCCCATATGACTTTACCACATGACCTCGCACTAAGTGCCCCAACTAAATGCACTTAGTGTGCATCTTATCTCCATTAATCTGCTGATTAAATTTAATTGACTCGGAGATTAAAATGGCGGCATATTTGGAGGCTCCCCATTTTCGGCGAATTAGCTAGTTTTGCATAGCTATGTGGAGTTTCCTCTAGATTTGGAGGAGGAATCTAGGGGAAATTTTGTTTTGATTATATCTTGAGTAATTTTCAACAAATTTTGGCTCAGGAAGAGTCATTATTAATAGATTGGCATGATTTGAATCCATTGGAACAGGTTGCAGAGGCAGAGGAGAAATTCTACAAGTGTTTTTATCACTTTGAAGAAAAGAGAAGCTCAGGACCACCAAGAAGGAAGGTCATGCCTAGATCAACTAAAGACCAAAATTGGCTCAAGAAGAGTCATTTTTATATTATTTTGATGCTTTGAACATAATGGTACATGTTTCAAAGGCATTGGAGCACTTTTGAAAGTGTTTTTGTCACTTTGGAGATGAAACAAGCTCATGGCCACTAGGATGGGAGGTCAAGTCTAGATCAGCTCGAAACCAATTTCAGAGATTGAATATTCATTTTGTTGTTTTTGGATGTTCGGAAGACAATGTAGCAGGTTGAAAACCCATTGGAGCACTACAGGTGCATGTAATTATACTTCTGACTCTTAATCCCAAGATGGCCTAGCTAGTTGAAGCAGGTACATGGAGATGTAGCCCAGGAGGGGTGAACTCTATTATCAGCCATTGTATTATGTGTATGATGTGTGTTATTTCTCTACATTTATTTTTTTGTACATGAGTTGTAAAAATCCAATTAACTCATAATTTTATCATCAAAGACACATAAACCCCTTCACGATTGGTTAACTTGAGGAGATCCTAAATTCACACATTTTTAATATTGATGAGGGAGCTAGCATAGAAAAACTAGTTTTCCCATATTCAGATCAGGTCACCTACAAGAGATATTATAGGCTTAAAGGTGTAAGGCGACATAATAGGCTTCTAAGGATGACACAACTTAAGTACAAGGATGTATCAATGAATAAGAGGAAATTCACTTCCCTTAGATAGTCCAATTTCGCGCACACTAGACCTAGGGCTTGATTAATAGCCTAGAAAATGGAATGACTCAAAGTCAAGGTATTAAGAAAAGGTTTCCAACCATATATTCTAGCAATACATTGGCACATGAAACTTTCAAGAAGCCCTAAAATTGAAGCTTAACCAAACTAGGGTTTCTCCTAGGGAGAATTAGCTAGGGCAAGAGAGATTATGGAGAAAAATGGATAGATTGGCCGCCAAGAGGAGTGATTTTGAAGAAACCACTTCTCCTCTTGTTGTTAAATCATTCCAAGACCAAATATCTCTCTCCTATCACAATTCGCACTAAGCCCCAATTAGGTCACTTATCCTTGAGATGGTCAGAAGGAGAAAGGAGGAGTGAAATTCAATGTGGATAAAAGAAAGATTGATCACCTACGAGACAAGGCCAATGCCAGTCCTTGGGTGGATGGAGTCTATGGATTCTTAAGATTGGCTACAACTTGCAAAGAAGGATAGATGCCCTAACAAAAAAACCCTAAATATCACCTTTGTGAGGGATCAAAATTCACTTGGAAGAGATAATGTAGGATTCACCAAGGGGATTTCTGTTCACATATCATACATCAGTAATGCATGCAATAATGAGACTTGGATTCCATACAATTTATCTTGAATAACAATAGTGAAATATAAAATCCTATATCATCAATTTATTTCATACATTAGACATAATATCATAATTTTTCAATAATAAAGCTCACTTGCAAGACAATATGCACGAAAAATCCAATTATTAATCAATGGCAACTTCTCCAAAAATAAGTCCAAAGTGATGATGATTTTCTACAATAATCCTCTCTTCTATTAATATGAGGAGGATGATTTCTAATTTTAGCCTAAAATCACCCTAATGACAAGTTAAATCACATAAGTGCCTTGGATTATAGGCCAACCCACTGGCTCTCAGCATAACTTCTAAGAAAATCCCACATGTGTGAGTCTTGAGGCTCCTAGGTTTGATGTCATCCATAAAGAAGGCTCCAAATGTCATACTTTGGTCTTATAAGCTGCCAATTGTGGTGTATTAGCATCTAAAGATCATGATTTGAGGTTTGTACCTAAAATTCACATCAATAGCTCTCTGTGGTCCCAAAATATGGTTGGGGCACTACAAAGAGGTCTCCATGGGTCTCCAACTGTGAAAAGTGTCCATCTCCACTCCAGTGTTGAAGGCTTTCCAAGTTCTACTAACCCTCCCAAGTCACATAAGGTGAGACCATCCTCATCTCGACCCTAGATCAGATATCTTCCATTGTATGGTGCTAAGGTCTGCCTGAGAGCATGCCTAGTCTAAGTGTGACATATTGAAAAATCCTAAATTCAAGTGTAAAGATGCACAATGTTCTAGGTGAAAGGAGTTCTTTGTTACATCTGTGATATGTTGGTGTTGCTCAGAGACCCAAGGCTCTCAATGATTCATTTTTTAGTTCCAATATGATCCTCTAATGGTATGGGTAATAGTGGGAAAAATTCCCAAGACATGGGCTACTGAACCACCTAAAAATCACAACATAGATTCTAGTGAAAGCAACCAGTCACCAGGGGAAAAAAACCCAGTTATTGTATCTAAGTGAACGAAGCTTGACTGTAATGGGTTATTGAATTCTTCAAATAAGGATTCCCTTAAAAAATTAGGGCCTTGAACTCGCAATGGCGTTTTCTCCCTAAGTAGGAGTGGCTAATGGGAAACCCTATTAAGTGTTTTCAACCCGTAAATGGAAGTAGCATTTCCTCAATCCTTCAATTGATAGGTGTTAGAGAATAATAATAATGGTACGGAGGGAATAGGGCTGCATGGACAAGTTCCATGGTCAAATGGACCGACATGTTTGGCATCCACATCATGTGTGTATAGATGTGAGGAGGGAGAAATTGTGGATGCATGAGTTAGCAACTCAACCCTTGTTTTTCCATTTTTCTCGTCTGACTTTTACTTTTGCTTAATATTTTCCTTATATTATTGATCATATATCAATGGTTAGAGCTTGCTTTCAATAAATAATATAGTTGTTAATTACCCCTTAATGATGAGTCAATTCATCGCTAATTAGGGTTGGGACATGCAAGGGTTCATTTTTATGATATAATGGAGCAACAAGTGATTGTCATATGAGTGAGGTAGAGATCATGCTATGATTTTTCCCATGTGCTAATGTGTATGTTTATGTACCTCGCCATATTTTTCATTTTGACATTTTTTTCTTTTGATTTTGTTTTGTGGCCATCACATGATTTTTCATTTTCTTGCAAATGCATCAACCTCCCAAGGAAAATTTTTTGATCCCTACCTATGTATGAGGATGTATGGGTGCCAAATACCAAAGAACTGATGGCCAATTGAACCAGAAGAGTGGATGTGAGATAAGGGCTTGTAATGTGCAATGTAAAGTGTTAAGTATGACATAGGGATATATGGAACTACATTATCTTAATCAAGGCTTCCTAGGTAGTGCCCCTCCTATACCCATTGGGCCATTAGGGGAGGTCACACTAGGCTAGGATTGAACATTAACCCCCCATTTAAGGTGAGAGAAAAAGATCACGGTCAAAATCCCTCCTTCTTCTAGGTCACCCCAAAATCCATACCAAATGTCCAAACACAAACAAGCATAAGCACCTAATCGCAAAATCATTAATGCAGCTTTTGATCGGAAGCCCACCTTTGTTCATGTGAGCATGTCAAATGGGAAAGAAGTATATGGTTGATGCAAGTGGCAGAGATATAATGGCATGTCATCATCTAGTGGTGGTTGTTAGGTGTTGATGGACGGTCGACTATCTGTCAGGTATGGGATAAATTTTTTCTGCTAGGGGTTACCCATTTTAGTGGGTAACAAGACCAATTAAAATTTACCATGTATGAGGTAGGAATGATCAGTTTTTGTTGCATGGGTAATTACTTGCTTTATTGATGGATTTGGCATTTGGGTTTTGTATGGTGCATGATTTTATTAAACTTTTACATAAATGTTTCCCATGCAAGTCAAGGAATGACATTCTTTGGCCATTTTTACCCACCACGTGGTTAGGGGAGATTAAGACCACCTTGGAGGAGTGATTTTTCTTGAAATAAAGTATTTTCGCCAAAATTTCAATGTGCCATGTCAAGAGGCATACGATGAACATTTTTATCCACCGTTGATTTTTGGTCTTGGGAGCCTAGTGTATTGGGATCTATGAAGTGCCTCGAGAAACATGAAAAATTCCAATAATAGTCTTAACTCTAACCTACTATGTTGAATAAAAATGAAGACGTTACCTATATGTACCATTTCTCTCTGGAGGGGGTGGTACACTTTTCTCCAGAATGACATCATGCCATAACACTCTAACATCTCCTTCATGATGTTTGGATTGATGGCGTGGAGTGTATGAAAATGGAGTCAATGATGTTTTAATTGATGATTTGGAACCCATTTAATTAGGACATGACTTTTAGATGACATTGATGATGTGGAGTGTAGGAAGATGGAGTCAATGAAGTATTACTTGATGATTTTGAACCCATTTAATGAGTACATGACTTTTGGATGAGATGCACCACTTTGGAATGAAGTTTTACTTGATGATTTGGAACCCATTTAATGAGGACACTACTTTTGGATGATATGCACCACTTTGGAGCCATCCATCTCTCTCTTGTGGATTGATTACCTTTTTGGAGTATGAAATCTCCCTGGCATGGAATTTAACTCACATGTGTGGGTTAAATAAGGAATATTTTTATGTTTTATCATTGGGTTCATTATCATCGAGGGTCATATTGTGACCTATCCAACTTGTAATCATGATTCAATATCATTTTATTGATTTAAGGCTAAAATTAGAGTAAATAGACTTGGTTTCCTCATATAAATAGAGGGAAGTTGATCTTTCTTGATTCATTTGTAACACTTGGGGATCACATGCACTAGCTACTTTTCTTTTCTCTCATGTGTTCTATAGAGCATTAGTTGAGTGAACTTATTATGGAGGTTTTTCATTGGATGGTTATTGGTGATCTTATAATGATATGTGTTAATTCATTCTTCCATTTTTTACATGTTGATGAATTAGGGTTTAATGAAATTTTCACCAAAGTTTCATTTAAATTTATGGCTCTAAATTCTCCTTGCACAATATTTTCATCAAGTTACTCTTGAGGAACTTAGGTTTAGCTTTCTCCCTTTGAATCTCCAAGATGGAATAATGTTAGGGTTAAAGGTGTGAGAAAAACAAGTTCTCTTTAAATCCACTTACATCTTTATCCTTCCATTTGTTTTTAATGCTAAACTCCATTAGTCCTTGAATGAAAAAGACACTAGTCTTATCTCTTGTACCAATCATTTAAAATAAATAAACCTTTTATTTTATGATTTTTAGGGTAAACTTAGGGTTATGTTACAACAAAAATATCAATTTTCACGAATGTACCACAACTCGGCAAGTACTTGTCGTGTGGGTTGAGTATGGTCGAGTCCTCATACTTGGAATTGGCCTCACTCGGCCATACTTGGCCTGACGTGGCGATACTCGCCATATTCGACATTCCCTCCCTTTTTTTCTTAAAGAGGACCTCTGCTTGCTCACAAGTCGCACTTCATTTGAATTCGCTCCTCTAGCATCCAACGGAAATCTAGTAGCGAATTCACTTCCCTCTCCTCCAACATGCAGTGATTGTCTTGTAGCAAGCAAGGTAAGCATCGAATCTCAATCGATCGTTTCATTTTGAGTTTTTAAAAAAAAATTTAACTACCTATAAACTATGGATAGTGCAAGCCCCTGTGGGATTGCTCAGGGCCGCCGAAGCCTTTGCAACCGTAAGACAGGTCTGCATGGGCCTTTAACAACCATGGTGCCACACTCTGGATGTTACGGTCCCTCGTTAGCCTATAACATTAGTGCCACAATATGACTGTTACAATGACGTAGAGGCCCGCAACAAGCCCCCTATCTATAGAGGCCTGTAATAGGCCCCAAATCCAAGCACAAGGCATTTTTCAGGCCTATGTAGCCCTGAGA
Organism: Pinus albicaulis; assembly: GCA_034641835.2. Lineage (NCBI taxonomy): Eukaryota > Viridiplantae > Streptophyta > Pinopsida > Pinales > Pinaceae > Pinus > Pinus albicaulis. Next base: position 1,050,743,779 of record CM076577.1, on the reverse strand, counting down.
TAGGCCCACAGTGGCCTACAATAGCCACAGTGTGGTTTTTGTAGCCACACTATGGATTTTATAGGACTCTGTGGAGCATTCCTTTTGTTGCAGGTCTCTGTAATTAAAAAAAATTATATTTTTTAATATAGTTTTTTTTAGTCTAAAATCATATTGTCATCTTGATTCATGATTCTTAATCCATAATTTCATGGATCCTCAGGATAAATCAAATTCTATAGGGGCTATTGATGTTGCTTGGGAATATGGTACCCGTGAAGATCTTGATTTTTACGAGAGAGTCAAATGCAAATTTTCTCCCATTGTAGTGTCCGGGGGCATAAATAGACTGAAATACCAATTGACTATAACAATGGGGTAGAGATGCAACAATTTGTGGTCATTTCCCTCCAAAAGTCACTGTCAAAATTCAAGCTAATTTGGATGTTATTCAGGAACAAAATGCTAAGACAGCAAGAATGAAGCATGAGACTGCAACGATGGGTGGATCTCAGACACAGTCACAAGTTCAACATGTTTCTGTAGGTTCTACCTCGTCAAATGTTGTAGGAAATTCATCTTATATAACATCTCCTTTCTTCTTCCTAACACTGGTCAGGGATCTCATCCAAGCTCAGAAAGTTTTAATGAAAAAAAGAGGTAGATATGGCAGTGAAGAGATTTTGATATCATGATAACCTCTCATTTAACTATGCAAATTCACCTTTCTTTTAGCCCATGGTAGATGCAATTACATGTGTTGAACCTAGCTACAAAGCACCTTCTTATAATTCACATAGGGAAAAATACCTTAATGAGGAGTTTGAATGTGTCAAGGCACAATTGGAGAACATTAAAACACGTGGAAGACCACTAGGTGCACAATTATGTCAAATTGGTGGACAGAATAGAGCGGTAGAACAATCATCAACTTTGTTGTCGTTGGCTCTAAAGGAACCATGTTCCTAAATTCCATTGATACGTATTCACATCTGAATGATGAAAATCTGATTTTTTCAATGTTTCCAGAGGTTGTGGAGGAATTTGGGGTAAAAAATGTTGTCTAAATAATCATGGACAATGCTGCAAATTATGTGGCAGTTGGATGAATGCTAACCAAAAAATATCCTGCCACTTTTTTTGGATTCGATGTGTTTCCCATTGCATAGACCATATTTTGGAGGACATCAAAAAGTTGTTGTGGATGCAAGATGTTGTTATAGAGTGAAAACAGATACCCAGGTACATTTATAACCATGCTTGAATGATGAGTTGTATGAGAGAATTGATAGAGGGTGAGCTCAATCATCCCATTGTCACATAGTTTGCTACTAATCTCCTCTACCTCCAAAGCCTTTTGAATGAGTACCAAGCTTTGAGACAGATGTTTTGTAGTTGACAATGGCTATTTTGGAAAGATTGCACAAAACCAGATGCCATGGTTGTGAAGGCTTTTTTCCTTCAAAGAGGACTTGTGGGAGAAAGTCATTGAGATTGTTAGCTTAACCAAGCCCCTTGTGAAATTCTTGACAAGCCTCCAATGGGCTACATTTATGAGGGTATGGACAAGGGCCAAAGAGACCATCAAGGCTTTTTATAGGGGAGATTCATCTAAATATCTCCCTATATGGGAAATTATTCATTCCAAGTGGGATACACATATGCATTCATCGTTGCATGAAACATGAACATATATAAATTCAAGCATATTCTATAATGAGGGGACTATGATTCAAAGGTATCACCCATGTGATGAGAGGTGTCATAATATGCATTGAGAGGATGTTCTTGAGCCAATAAATTCAAGACAAAATTAGTTTGCAAAGGGACATGTACAAGGAAGCATCTGGAATGTTTGGATTTAGCTCAACCATATGGCTTAGGAACAAGAAAATTTCATGTAAAAGTCAAATTTTAAATTCTATAAATTCTTTTAAGTTTGGCAATGCAATTTGCAACCCTCTAAACTTTTTTGTTGTTTTTTTACAACCAATTGGTACATAGATTATGAAACTAAGGTACTAGAATTGCAGGAATTTTCAATTAGAGTTCAAATCCATCCTTGCAATGCTTCAACATGTGAGCACAATTAGTATTGTTTGAGCACATCCATAGAAAAAAGTGTAATAGGTTCGATTCCACATCCAATGAGTACCCACTCTGCATACTTCTGAGTAGATCCACATCGGAAAAAATTGAAAATACATGAAAAAAATGTGTAAGAACACGTTTTTTTTAACTGTATTTTCAGTTTTTTTAGATGTGGATTTACTCATAAGTATGTAGAGTGAGTACTTGTTCGGTCTCTTTTTTGGCATATTCATGTCACACGAAAGAACGCATGTTGAAATTATTGGATCAAAATCTGAGAGCATATTTTAATACCCATTCGGGAGTTTTACAAGTGGTTTGGATTGCATGAAGTGACACATCATTCTTGAGGGTCCTATTAGATCTCCTAAGAACAAGTTCATATGAACATTTATCAATTGTGAATTAAGTGTTGATACTATATATTTATACCATCTCATATTTTTTACTTATTTTCTTGTATGTTTACTCAAATTTCAAATGTGTACACGTGTTGGATGTGGAATTAGATTTCACATCCAATGAGTACCGACGCTGCATACTTTTGAGCAGAGTTACTTGAGAGCGGGAAGTGAGAGTGGGGAGCAACATTTTCAAAATCTCCCGGGTTGGGAGTGAATCGAGAGCGAATTTTATAAAATATTCATTTATATATATATTGATGCATATATGTCAATAAAGCATGTATAATGATGAATTAGTGATAAAAAACAAAAAATATGGATTAAACAATGTAACATCATTCATCTAGTATTTATAATTGTCATCAATCACAGGTTCACAAATTATAAGTTCTCATTTATATAACATTTAAGGGTACACATGACCAAAATAACATAGAGTGAAATACATCTTTGAACCAAAAATACATCAACAAATAGGTTGTAGATGGCCTCTAGCATCCAAAAAAAATCATGCTACAACAAATACCTGCATATCATCAAAATCATTGCCTATCTTGGGATCTTTGTCATTGATATAACCCTCTAAGCATCAAGTCAAGATTTTGTTTGAGTGATGGATACATTTTTAGTAAGTTTGTGATACATGAGTTCAACAACCAATGTCACTAACATCAAGGTACATAGAGGGTTTGGTGCTCTTGATTAAATACAATTTCCATACCATAGTACATGATAAAATCCAATGGAAACGTTGCAATCCCCCAATATTGAAATCTTGAAAAACTGATAAGTTTGTTGGATTTTGAATGAGATCTAAAACTCTACTTTCTCCACATGAAATCCAATGAGGTCGGAGCCACTCTCAAACATCCTGCATCATTTCATGGTAATGTTAAAATATTTAAGTAAAAATATGAAGATGAAATATAAAAGAGAATGTCACTTACTATTCAGAAAATCCTTTTCTAATTTGAATAATGTCATTATAGGAGGAGATTTAAATTTTTCTTTGGTCCCTTCAAAATCCTAGGGTCCTCGTGCCAAGTCAGATCCTTAAACTAAATAGTTCAAGAATATGCTCATCCATAATTACATTCACTTACTATTTAAAAAATCCTTTTTCAGTTTGAATAATGTCATTATAGGAGGAGATTTAAATTTTTCCTTGGGCCTTTCAGAATCCTAGGATCCTCATGTTAAAATTATGCAACTGCGGTCGAATTCCACTTTGGACAGCTCATATTATAAAGATAATCATTTCAATATATTCCTCTTTCCGAGAGGACCAAAATCGATATAAATATCACCCTATTTGGTTAAGCGGAAGTTGATTTTTGAATTATTTTATTCATACATGTATAATGGAATGGGTCGGTCCTAAGCACATGTGAAATTGGTTAAGTCGGCCCCAACCCCAAGTGGACCCTCATGAAATCCTTTAAATAGAAGATACCTCTAGCTCATTTGGACACAATGATCAAGCACTATTTTCTCTCTTTTGTTGTTTGGTTCGCACAAGTCTAATGGAGGAAATCTCGCACAAAGGTTTTGAAACTTCAAGGTCAAATATCGCACGTGTCTAGGGTTTCTGAGTCTCGAACGCTCCCATGTGATTGAAGTTTTCCATCCCTGGACGTTGGCACAAAATCTTATGGGTGCATCCAGGAATCCATAGAAGCAGGCACAAAGGCCTATGGGTGCGTCTGGGAGTCTGGGGCTTCCGCAGTCCAAATCGGTCCCTAGACGCATGCACAGTAAGGTCTAGGGAGCGTCTGGGGTGCCATAGACACAAGCACAAAGGGATATGGGTGCATCCATGAGGTTGAAGCTTCTGCAGTCCAGTTTAGTCTCCAGACGCATGCACAGTATGGTTGGGTAGTGTCCAAATCTGCCACAGACGCATGCATAGAATGATCTGGTAGCATCCAGATCTATCATAGACACTCGCACTCGGTATATTTGCATGCATCCAGAGCCTTAAGAAGATTTATCAGTATGTTGTAGTGTTTATCACAGTGACAACAATATCCAACAATTAACTACATTCAGTGATAGTGCATTACATTTCTCTAAATCAGGATCTTTCAGTAGAAGTATGTTCAAGGTTATATTATGGATGTGCTAGTTTTTTTATTGCATTAGAGAGATATGGATCAATGGATAATTGTACTCTTGTTTGTTGGATCATTTTATGACGATCTAAGAATAATAATTTGCAAGGATTTTTCCCATAGTGGGTTTCCCTGGTCTCGGACCAATCATGGTGTCTCTATGTGTGCATGCTTTTCTTCCATTTGTTCCTTATGTTCCAATGCAGAGATGATGATGATGTTATTGTTCTTTCTACATATTTTCATACGTTGATGGATAATAGTGTAAACCTGATTAATGAGATAATTATATGGGGTGAACTTAATGTGTTAATGAAGAAATTCAACTATCAAAGCAAAGATCAATGTATCCCTATGAAAAAATAACATGGAATTAGAGCTGGGCTGAAGAAAAGCCATGGAGATCACCCCCATGGAGACACTTTTGATGGAAGAAAGAAGAGGATGGTGGAGACATAAATAATTATAGGGTGTGAAGAAAACCCTAGGCATCCAGTGCATAAGGGTTTGATGGCTAGGGTTTGAGAGAAACCTTGGCCTATGGATGGCTCTTAAAGGTTGGTTCAAGAGGGATATGATCATCTCTCATTGAAGATAAGTATCCCTTGACTTATGACTTTACTCTTGTTTAGAATTATGGATCTGATTATGATGATTATTGCTTATACTTCCTACATGTATATTTTGAGTATATTTTTAGTAACTGGATGTTTCTAACCTCCTTGATGAGATGTGATAAGTGTATCATTTTTAAGGATCATTTGAGATGCAGGAAGATAAGCTATATCTACAAAAGGTAAAGAGGCACCTGATAAAAAGATGACAAGCTTCTTATGTGACGCTGCACATGTATCTGAATACTACAAGGTATGCATGGCATGGTGTATTTCAGCAGTAACATTGATGGCTAGGTTAGCCCTATGATATTTTGAGAATGTCTCCTCCTCATATAGGTCATGCATGCATATGAAATTGATTCGGAAATATGGTTTGTATGATGAAATGGTACTCCTGTTATTGAACATTTTGATCATGAAGATCTTCTTGAAAGCTGCTTATTGTTGATCTTGGACATAATGGTATACTTGATGTATGCCTAACATCTATATCTTGGATAATTTGAATAAGGCTAAGACCTTAACTCTATTATATGATAGTATTGATGATGGATTCACATGGTAGGATAGCTCATTAATTTTTTTACATGATATTATTGATAATGCTTTTGGAAAGAGAGATTGACACTCTTTTGGAAAATATTTATTGAAGGACCTAACTTGTGTTGAGATTCAACAAGAAGATCCTAGTGAAAATTAAGAACCTACACTAGGATGGGGCCTCAGACTATTTTTAGGTGTATGTATATTTATAGATGTATGTGCATGTCTATCTTTAGATGCATGTCCATTTTTATTATCACTTAATATTAGATGGAAAATAAACTATAATATGTTATCAATGAGCACTTGGAAATAGTTAACTGAAGTGGAAAATCAATTAGCTAAGTGAATTTCGAGTTAAGAGGTTGGTTGGTGGGACATGAAGGTTGACTTGAGTTTTAAATGCATGATTTGAGTTGTAACAGAGTTGGAAGTGCAGTTGTGCAAGTTGCGAAGTAGTTTAACTCAGTTAAGTGAGTTAAACTCAGTTGTGCTAGTTGTAACTGAAGATACACTAGTGAGAGATCAAGTGACTTAGTTATTAACTAATTCACAATCAGTGGTCTCACATGTAACTGAAGATTTACTATTATTAACTGCATGCATGCCAGATCTAGTAGAGACCCAGTTGAGTTCTAGGTGAAAGGAAAGTAAAATATCACTTGTGACATTATCTGCTTACACCAATGCAAGCACACACACATTGGATGTGCCCATGAGGATTGCGCAGTCGCAGGCAAGAAGACATCAATTCAGGTATTTCTTTCAGCAGGGATTGCACAATGGAGGAAGGTTGTCTAGAGATAGTTAATTGAGCAAGTGATTTGCCAATTTTTGTATGATAGTGTGAGACAGTTAGCTGATGTACTAAGAGCTCTTGCGATTGGAGTTTTTGTATGTAATCGTTTCATGATCCATGATATAATATACAATAGAAGATAGTGGGGTTTTTACTTGTAAGCTTTCCCCAGGAAATTATCTGTGTTGTGTGTGATTGATCTTTCTTCATGATATTGTAATTGGCAATTGTGTTTTTAATTCTACAAATATTTGTAGAAGCGATTCAGTATTTAACTTTAGCATATTTTTATATCGAGTGAATCCAAGATATACATGCATATTGTATAATTTCTACATCGTATCGGAGCACAGGAAATTTCAAAAGTGAAGCAGAAGCTGAGTTTTTTGGTGGATAGAATTCGAATTTGCAAAAAGACTTTCTTGGTGCTACAGCTGATTCAAGATCGAAATGGATTTCAATGGCTTGAGGTTAGAGTATGCACTCGAGGGCAGCTCAAACTACATTTCTTGTAAGGACAGGATGGAGGCAATGCTTGAAGATAATGGCTTGAAGGAATTCATTGACAATGATGTTCCTAAGCTCGTTGTGATAGATGCTGCCAATATTGATGCATGGCAAAAGAAAGTGGAAAAGGAAAGGAGGATCATGTTGGAGGGAGTACGAGACCACATTGTCTCAATCCTCCATGGGAAAGCCACACCATATTCTATGTGGAAGGCTTTGACGGATCTATTCCAAAGCAACAACGACCATAGGAAATTAGCGCTCAAAGATAAACTAAGGAAGATCAAGATGGAAGAGGGTGACACAATTCCAAAGTATCTCACAAAGTTTGTCCAATGTTGGGATGAACTGGGGAGTGTGGGAATAACAGTCGTTGATGATGATTTGGTGAGTTTGGCTCTCTTGGGACTTCCTAAGAGTTGGCATAGTTATGAAGACTCTGTCAACGGACAGGAAAAATTGCCGGATTGGGAACGACTGTGGTCGGATCTGGTGCAGGAGGAGTTCACGCGGACACCAAAGATGGATCTTCATCAAATCATGATGATGAAGAGGATTGTGCTTTGGATACCAAGGCAAATAAGGGGAAGGGGAAGAAATTCCATTCTAAATTTGAGTCTAAAGACAAGAGGTTGGACATGTCTAAAGTGAAGTGTTTTCATTGTCACGAACATGGGAATTTTGCTACTAACTGTCCACAAAAGAATAAGAACAAGAAGGTTGTTATAGCTACAGATAGTCAGGCCCTTGCCTCGCAACTTGAGCTTGAATTCTCCTTGATTTTGTTGAAAATGCAACAAGATGATGGAGCTTAGTGAAAAGAAGTCGCCTTCACTAAGTGGGCCCGCAAGCTATTTTTGGCGCAAAGTCTATTTTTAGACTATGTCTATTTTTAGACATATGGATCATGGTCTATGAGTTGCAGGATGCTATTTATGGATGATTGGTCGAGTTGGTAAAAATAGATGGACCTCTATTTTTAGACATTGGGTGGTTTCTATTTTTAGACTGCCGGGCTAAAAATAGAACAGTCAAATATTATTAACCCTTAATAATATTTAGACTATAAACATTATCTTTTCCTCTTGGAGCACTTCAGTTTGATGCTTGGATGTGGCACATACAGCTGACAGAAGGAAATACGCTTTTCCTAAGGGTTAGTTGAGCTATTGCATGGTTGACTTCAGTTAGAACTCATGTGGCAGAGTTTGGTGGAGTTGATGAGACAGTTGGTGGAGTTGTGTTCGGTTTAACTTAGTTGAACTAGTTGTATTTAGTCTAATTGATAAATACACTAGTGATGAGTGGTGTGAATTGATTATTAATTAATTCACTAATTATTAACTCATAAATCAACTAAATAATACATCAGTTAACTGCAATGCATGGACAGTTCAGTGGAGACCAGTGTTAGAGGTGGGTGAAAGGGTGAGTCTACTATCAGTTGTGACTATAGTTGTGCATGGGATTTGCACACACATTGATTGAGATTGCCAATGAGGATTGCGCAGTACAAGCCAGTGGGATTCGAACTTGGATCTCATCATTATTCATCTTGGATTGCGCAGTAGAGGCAGGCAGACTTGTGGAGGAGATTTGAACTTGTGACTTGTTCATATCTGAGCTAGTTTGTGTGTAGCATGTGAGATAGTGCTGAGAGCTGTGAGGGGCTTTGTGCTATTTATTGTTACTATTCTCTATCATTATAATATACAGATAGTTGGGGGTTTTCAGCTATTAGCTTTCCCCATTACATACTGTGTTATATGTGTGCTTGATTATGTTTTAATGTGCGCATGCGACTGCTTCTATTTCCGCAAATTGATGATAAATTGTAGAAGAGGTTATGTATTATGCATGAAGCTTAAATAGTGTGTAATCAGGATAATCTTGGTGAATAATTCAGCTATTATTCAAATTTCTACATGGTATCAGAGCTAAATTGATCATCGGATCTATTACAGTGATTACAATTTATTTCGGTAAACAGAGTCTGTAAGCGGGCCAGGTAGCCTCTGGATCCATCCTTTCATTGAAAGGTGATATATCCAGTAAATGCCCCTACAGTCGATCTCTATGCTAGAAATACTTTGTTCTCACAGATCAGAAGCGGTTGAGTTTTGAGCTGGTGGAATTCGAATTTGCAGCAGTATTTTCTTAGTGTCGAAGTTGAAATGTCTTTCAATGGATTGCGATTGGAGTATGCCCTTGAGGGCAGCTCGAATTATGTTGCATGGAAGGACGGGATGGAGGCGGTGTTAGATGAAAATGGGCTGAAGGATTTCATAGATGCTGAAGTCCCAAAGCCTACTGATGCTGCTCAAGTTGAGGCTTGGCAAAAGAAGACAGCAAAATGTCGAAGGATTCTGTTGGAGGGCGTGAAGGATCACATTGTATCCAGCCTGCATGGAAAAACTTCTCCATACTTGATGTGGAAAGCGTTGACAGATTTATTCCAAAGCAAGAGCGACCAGAGGAAGTTGGCGCTCAAGGATAAACTTAGAAACATAAAGATGGAGAAAGGCGACAGTATACCCAAGTACCTCACGAAGTTCACCCAATGCAGGGATGAGCTGGGAAGTGTGGGGGTGACTGTAGATGAGGAGGACTTGGTGGACCTGGCTCTCCTTGGTCTTCCGAAGAGTTGGCATTCCTATCAGGACTTTGTCAATGGTCGGGAGAAATTTCCAGGATGGGAGCGACTTTGGTTGGATCTCATGCAAGAGGAGATAAGACAGAGCACTAGGGACGGATCTTCATCAAAGGCATCTGATGAAGAAAATTTCGCTTTAGCTGCCAAAGAAAAGAAGGGGAAGAGCAAGAAAGCTTCTCATTCCGGTGCGAAAGGCAAGAAGCAGGACATGTCCAAGGTGAAGTGCTTTCACTGTCACCAGCACGGACATTATGCCACAAATTGTCCGCAAAAGAAGAAAAATAAGCATGCTGCTGGATCTGCAACGGGAGAGGCCTTAGCCTCGTAGTTTGAGCTGGATTTTTCGTTGATCGTATGCTTGGTCTCAAGTGTGATGGGATCAGTTTGGTTCTTGGACAGTGGTGCGTCTTTTCACATGACTGGAGATCGAGATTTGTTTTCCGATCTGGATGAGAAATATCTTGGAGTGCACATCGAGATGGGCGATGATGGTAGATACAGTGCGACCTGTATTGGTACCATTTCCTTTGAGAGGAGTACGAGTAAACCCTTTGTATTGAAGGAAGTGATCGCTGTTCCGGGATTGAAGAAAAAGAATCTTCTCTCTGTGACGATGTTAGAACACAAGGTATGATGTTGTCTTCGGCGAGGGAAAGGCTACTGCTTGTGATAAGACAATTGGGAGAAACCCGAGAATATAGGGTTCGAGTCAAGAACCTTTATCAATTGCAAGTAGATGGGCTGCGAAGCTGTGGCATGCAAGGCGAGAAGGAGTGGTGAGCCGGGATGATGGCGGTATTAGCACCGGAGGGTGGGCCACCTTCACCATGGAGCTTTGAAGATGCACGGCCGATTTCTCTTTGGGCTTCCTAAGGGCACTCTTTGGTCAGTTAGTGTAAGGGTGTACATGGGAAAATTTGTGAAGACCAATTGTCATGAGAAGGATAGTCGTGCTTTGACGTCCTTGAGAGAATTCACACATACTTGTGTGGACCTTTCTCGATTGCTTCAACAGAAAAGCACAGGTATTATATGATATTTGTTGATGACTTTTCTCGTAAGTGCTGGATCTTCTTCATGCAGAAGAAGAGTGAGACATACTCAAAGTTATATGAGTTCAAGGCACTGGTTGAGAAAGAGTTGGGGAAGCAAGTGAAAGCTCTTAGGAGGAGGAAGAAGCGAAAATGGTGGTGAATTCATCTCTGTGAATTCAAGGACTTTTGCGGTGCAGGAGGTGCGAAGGTCGCGGAGGAAAGCTCATAGCACCTCATAACCCACAGCAGAACGGGGTTGTTGAGCGGAAGAACAAAACGATCGTGGGTGCTGCACGGGCGATGTTGCATGATCAAGGCCTACCCATTCACTTGTGGGCGGAGGCATGCAATACTGCAGTATATGTGCAGAACCGTTGTCCTCACAATATACTTGGCATGAGTACACCCAAGGAGGTGTTTTTTGGTAAGAGGCCTGATATTTCCCATTTGAGAATTTTTGGTTCACCTGTCTACATGCATGTGACGAAGGATTCCACGAAGAAAGGTTGGAGGCGGCCCCGCGAGAGGTTGGGATATTTGTGGGGTACACTGATACACCCCACAACTATCGTGTGTATTTTCCAGACAGTCGCAAGACTGGTGTGCGACGGGATATCAAATTTCAGGAGGAGAAAGCCATGAAGTGTTCGCTTGAGAGGGAGCCACACTTGCATGCAGATGAGGAGCTATTAGTTCCTAAGGATGAGCTTCAAGATGTGGATCAGCCACAAGAGGAAGTTCATGGAGTGGTAGAGACCACTCATGCAGCGCCAACCATCAGAGGGCGGAAGCGCACTACAGAAGCTGAGCGACTGGCTCAAGATGCAGAGAAGGTTGTAGGACCACCTACAGCACAGCGCAGACAGAGACAGTCACCGGACCGGTACATTGGATACATGGCTCTTGTGAGCAAATGTGTCGTGACAGAGCCATCCTCTTTCGAGGAAGCTGTGGAGGACCCCGCATGGGTAGATGCCATGGTGGAAGAGTATGATTCGATTGTCAGAAACAGTGCATGGGAGATTGTCCCAAGGCCGGAGGGGAAATCAGTGGTGGGTTCTAGATGGATCTACAAAGTGAAGCAGGCGGCTGACGGGAGTGTGGAGAAGTACAAGGCAAGATTTGTTGCTCGAGGCTTCTCACAGATAGAGGGGATCGATTATGAGGAGACCTTTGTACCTGTCGCAAGATATTCTTCCATAAGGACGATCCTGGCTCTCTCAGCGCAGATGGGGTGGCACATTCATCAGATGGATGTGAAGACTGTGTTCCTCAACGGAGTCATTGAGGAGGAGGTGTACATAGAGCAGCCTAAAGGTTTCAAGATCTTCAGCAGTGAGTCGCATGTGTGCCGACTCAAGAGAGCATTGTACGGGCTGAAGCAAGCACCTCGTGCTTGGTACACACGGATAGACGGTTATTTCCTGGGACTTGGATTCTCCAAGAGTGAGGCTGGATCTAACACTGTACTTGATTGTGGTGGAGGGTAAGTTAGCGATCATTGTACTTTATGTAGATTATTTGATTTTGACGGGTGATGTTTGTTGATACTTTCATGCGGAAGATCTTGCTAGAGAGTTTGAGATGAAGGACTTGGGCCTCCTTCATTATTTCTGGGATTGGAAATTTGGTAGCGCGGTGATGGATTGTTTGTTTCTCGGGGGTAATTATGCCGGGAGATGCGGAAGTTCAACATGCATGGCTGCAAGCCTGTTGATACTCCTCTTCCAGGTGGTTGGAGGAAGGAGGATGCTACTTCAGCGGAGGTAGTGGATGCCACTGTTTATCGAGAGTTGGTGGGGTCGCTTATGTATCTGGTCAATACATGACCCGATATATGCTATGCAGTTAACCAGCTTTCTCCAGCTATGGTTAAGCCTACCAAGCTCTTCTGGAAGGCGGGCAAGCATGTATTGTGTTATCTCAGAGGCACATCGGGATATGGATTGTGGTACAGACAGTCGGATGAGGTGAGGCTATGTGGCTTCATGGATGCAGATTGGACGAGCCTTAGGACGAAGAGCACATCTGGAGGGATCTTGATGTCCCGGGTCGACAACGGTTTCTTGGTACGGCGGACGAGAGATCAAGTGGCACTCGGTCAGAAGGAGGCTGGTATAGCGTAGCTTGGGCGCATGCGGAGCCATATGGATGAGGAAGATCTGGTCGGGTTGTTGTTGTTGGTCACACTTGGAGCCTGCGCGGTTATTGTGATAACCGAGTTGTATTAAACTCTCGGCTAATCCAGTATTTCATGATAGATCCAAACACATCGACATCAGGTACCATCATATCAGAGATTGTGTTCAGCGGAGAATCATGATGCTTTCATATGTTCCCACGGAGGATCAGGATGCCGACATCCCGACGAAGGCGCTCACCAGGAGCAAGTTCGAATTCCACAGAGGCAGGATAGGGGTTGCAGATAATCCATATCTTGCTGAGAGGGAGTGTTGAAAATGCATCAAGATGATGGAGCTTAGTGAAATGAAGTCGCCTTCACTAAGTGGGCCCGCAGGCTATTTTTTGGCGCAAAGTCTATTTTTAGACTATGTCTATTTTTAGACATATGGATCATGGTCTATGAGTTGCAGGATGCTATTTATGGATGATTGGTCGATTTGGTAAAAAATAGATGGACCTCTATTTTTAGACATTGGGCGGTTTCTATTTTTAGACTGTCGAGCTAAAAATAGAACAGTCAAATATTATTAACCCTTAATAATATTTAGACTATAAGCATTATCTTATCCTCTTGGAGCACTTCAGTTTGATGCTTGGATGTGGCACATGCAGCTGACAGAAGGAAATACGCTTTTCCTAAGGGTTAGTTGAGATATTGCATGGTTGACTTCAGTTAGAACTCATGTGGCAGAGTTTGGTGGAGTTGATGAGACAGTTGGTGGAGTTGTGTTCGGTTTAACTTAGTTGAACTAGTTGTATTTAGTCTAACTGATAAATACAATAGTGATGAGTGGTGTGAATTAATTATTAATTAATTCACTAATTATTAACTCATAAATCAACTAAAGAATACATCAGTTAACTGCAGTGCATGGACAGTTCAGTGGAGACCAGTGTTAGAGGTGGGTGAAAGGGTGAGTCTACTATCAGTTGTGACTATAGCTGTGCATGATATTTGCACACACATTGATTGATATTTCCAATGAGGATTTCGCAATACAAGCCAGTGGGATTCGAACTTGGATCTAATCATTCTTCATCTTGAGTTGTAACGATGAGCGAGGGCGGAGACTTGTGGAGAGATTTGAACTTGGTGACTTGTTCATATACGAGCTAGTTTGTGTACATATAGGAATAGTCTTGAGGGCGCAGAGAGCTTTGTACTATTATTGTTACATGTTCTCTATCATTATAATATACAGATAGTTGGGGGTTTTCAGCTGTATGCTTTCCCCATTACATACTGTGTTATATGTGTGCTTGATTATGTTTTACTGTGCGCATGCGACTGCTTCTATTTCCGCAAATTGATGATCAATTGTAGAAGAGGTTATGTATTATGCATGAAGCTTAAATAGTGTGTAATCAGAATAATCTCGGTGAATAATTCAGCTATTATTCAAAATTTCTACAGATTTCATGCATGGTGTCAAGTGCATTGGGATCGGTGTGGTATTTGGATAGTGGCGCTTCCTTTCACATGACGGGAGATAAGGAAATTTTTAGTGACTTGGAGGAGAAATATCTCCAGATGCATATTGAGATGGGTGATGAAGGATGGTACAATGCTACAAGGATTTGTACCATTACATTTCAGACGGATTTGGGTAAACCATTTCAATTAAAAGATGTTATGCATGTTCCAAGTCTGAAGAAAATTTTGGTCTCAGCCGGAATGTTGGAGGACAGAGGCTATGACATTGTTTTTAGTGATGGAAAAGCTTTCCTGCAACATAAAACAATGGGTCAAGCTAAGAGGATAGGGATTTGAGTTAAGAATCTCTACAAGCTAGAGGTAGATGGTTGCGCTACCATGACGGGCAAGGAAGAAAAAGTGGTGAGTCGAGATGAAGGCGAATTATGACACAGGCGATTGGGCCATCTTCATCATGGAGCCTTGAAATTCATGCAGCAAATATATACTAGACTTCCAATGGGAACACTTTCTCAGTTATATTAGTGCAAGGGTTGCACCATGGGGAAGTATGTAAAGTCCAACTTTCATGAGAAGGAGAACCATGCTTCAGGGATCCTTGAGAGAGTTCACACAGACATGTGTGGACCATTCTCGGTTGCTTCAACAGAAAAACATAAGTACTATGTAATATTTTTTTTTGATGACATTTCTTGTAAATGTTGGATCTTCATGCAGAAGAAAGATCAAACATTCTCTAAGTTCTGTGAGTTTAAGGAATTGGTGGAGAAAGAGTCGGGGAAGCAAGTGAAGGCTCTTAGGAGAAATAATGGTGGAGAATACATCTCTAATGAATTCAAGAACTTTTGTAGCAAAGAAGGAATTCGAAGAGAACTCATAGCTCTTCATAACCCATAGCAGAATGGGGTCGCGAAGAGGAAGAATAGAACAATCATGGGTGCAGCATGAGCGATGTTGCATGATCAAGGCCTACCAATGCATTTGTGGGTAGAAGCATGCAACACTGCATTTTATGTGCAAAATCGTTGTCCTCATAGAGTACTTGGCATGAGTACACTTGAATGAGCTTTCATTGGTAAGAAACTGGATGTTTCACACTTTAAGATTTTTGGCTCATTTATTTATGTGCATGTGACCAAGGACGCCAAGAAGAAGCTGGAGCCGACTGCTGAAGTTGAGATTTTTGTGGGGTACACATAAACACCCCATAATTATCATGTGTATTTTCCAAACAGAAAAATGATTGTTGTGCGACAGGATATAAAATTTGATGAGGGGAAAGCTGTTGGGTTTGTGTTATATTCTTTCCACGACTAATCACGCGTGTATCGCCCCCCCTATACGTTGCACTGGGCGCAACTTCGGGGGGGTCACAGGGGGGGCGGTATCCCCCCCTGTTGGGGTCTGGGGCAGCGCCCTGGAAAAAAATTTTGGTCCTTATTTTCCAGTGGGGGGACCCGCCCATGGTTTTGTGCATGGGTTTGCACATGATTTTGGGGCATGATGGTTTTCGTCCCTTGGTATTTTGTAGATCCGGTCAAGGGAACTACGGTTATGTTCTAATCCAGGGTTAATGGATTGGGGTTTATGTATGCTTCGGCATGTATATATATGTGTTGTAACACTAAAAGGAATATAATGAAAAATCAAGTTGGTCGTCCTGATTTTGGATCCAAGGGAAAATCTCTGTGTTTATATGTTTTATGTTTTATGCTCTCGCTATTGTTTATTTTCTGTTTTAAAGATTCATTCGTAGATAATTTCGTTACAGGGTTAAAACTTTCAAAAGCCATGCAGTTGTCCCTTGAGAAGGAGTTGGACTTGCATGCGGAGGAGGAACTGCGGGTTCCCAAAGATGAGTCTCTAGATGTGGATCAGCCATAGGAGGAGGTTCATGGAGTGGAGGAAGCCACTCATGCACAACCATCCATAAAAAATGGCAAAAGGCACACCACGGAAGCTGATAGGCTGAGACTTGATGTACCACAGAATGTAGGAGCCCCTACTTCACAGCGCAGACAAAGACAGACTCCTGACCAATTTACTGGATACATGTCTCTTATGAGAAAATGTATTATGACTGGACCATCTTCCTTTCAGGAAGCAGTGCAGTAGCCTACTTGGGTTGATGTAATGGTGGAGGATTATGACTCCATTCTCAAAAACAGTGCTTGGGAAATTGCTCCAAGACCGATTGATAAATCAGTGGTAGGTTCGAGGTGGATCTACAAGGTAAAGCAAGTTGTTGATGGGAGTGTGGAGAAATACAAGGCCAGATTTGTGGCCCAGGGCTTCTCACATATAGATGGGATAGATTATGATGAGACCTTTGCACCTGTCACAAGGTACTCTTCCATAAGGACCATCCTTGCACTCTCAGCACAGATAGGGTGGTGCATTCATCAGATGGATGCGAAAACTGTGTTTCTCAATGGGATCATTGAGGAAGAGGTGTACATAGAGAAGCCTGAAGTTTTTTATATCTTCAACAACGAGTCGCATGTGTGCCGACTCAAAAGAGCGATGTATGGGCTGAAGCAAGCACCTCGTGCTTGGTACACTCGGATAGACAGCTCTTTCACCGAACTGGGCTTCACCAAAAGTAAAGCATATGCAAACTTGTACCAAATTGTCTTGGAGGGTAAGCTTTTAATCATTTTTCTTTATGTTGATGATTTAATATTGACTGGTGATGAGCAGCTGATACACTCATTCAAGGAGGATCTTGCAAGGGAGTTTGAAATGAAGGATATGGGCCTCCTTCATTATTTCCTTGGATTGGAAATATGGCAGCGAGATGATGAAATTTTTGTGTCTCAAGGAAAGTATGCAAGGGAAATACTGGGTAAGTTTGACATGGAGGGCTGCAAACCCATGGATACTCCTCTTTCAGGAAACTGGAGGAAAGAGGATGCTACTTCTGGAGAGGTAGTGGATGCTATTGTCTATCGAAAATTAGTGGGTTCGCTAATGTATCTAGTGAACACGAGACCGGACATTTTCTATGTGGTTAACCAGCTAAGTCAAGCTATGGTTAAGCCTACCAAGCTCTTTTGGAAGGCAGGGAAGCATGTCCTGAGATACCTGAGGGGCACATAAGAGTATGGTTTATGGTATAGACAGACGGATGGAGTGAAGTTGCATGGCTTCATGGATGAAGATTGGGTTGGAAGTCCAACGGACAGAAAGAGCACATCAGGGGGGATCTTTAGCATTGGATCTACAGTTGTTTCTTGGTACATCAGGAAGCATAGATCCATGGCACTCAGTTCAGCAGAATCGGAATACATGGAAGCGAGTAAAGCTGCATGTGAAGCTATCTGGACGAGAAAGATCTTGGTTGGTTTGTTTGGTTCTCATATGGATCCGACAATGATTCATTGTGATAATCAAAGTTGCATTAAACTCTCAATTAATCTTGTGTTTCATGATAGATCCAAGCATATAGATATCTGGTACCATCATCTCAGAGATTGTGTGCAGAGGAGAATCATGTTGCTTTAGTACATTCCCACAAAATATTAGGATGCAGATATTCTGACGAAGGCACTCACAAGGAGAAAATTTGAATACCATAGAGATAGGATCGGGGTGAAGGATAATCCATTTCTTGTTGAGAGGTAGTGTTGAGATTTAACAAGGAGATCCTAGTGAAAATTAAGCACCTACACTAGGATGGGGCCTCAGGCTATTTTAGGTGTATGTATATTTATAGATGTATGTGCATATCTATTTTTAGATGCATGTTTATTTATAGATGCATGTCCATTTTTATTATCCCTTAATATTAGATGGACAATAAACTATAATCTATTCTCAATGAGCACTTGGAAATAGTTAACTGAAGTGGCAAATCAGTTAGCTAAGTAAATTTTGAGTTAAGAGGTTAGTTGGTGGGACATGCAGGTTGACTTGAGTTGTACCTGAGTGATTCGAGTTGTAACAGAGTTGGAAGTGCAGTTGTGTAAGTTGTAAAGTAGTTTAACTCAGTTAAGTGAGTTAAAATCTGTTGTACTAGTTGTAACTAAAGAGTGAGAGATCAAGTGAATTAATTATTAATTAATTCACAATCAATGGTATCACATGCAACTGAAGATTTACTATTATTAATTGCATCCATGTCAGATCCAGTAGAGACCCAGTTGAGTTATAGGTGAAATGGAAGTAAACTATCACTTGTGACATTATCCGCTTGCACCAATGCAAGCACACACACATTGGATGTGCCCATGAGGATTGTGCAATCAAGGCAGGCAAGAAGGGATCAATTCAGGGATTTATTTCAGTAGGGATTGCGCATTGGAGGAAGGCTATCTAGAGACAGTAAATTGAGCATGTGATTCGCCAATTTTTATATGACAGTGTGAGACAATTAGTTGATGTATTGAGATCTCTTGTGATTGGAGTTTTTGTATGTAATTGTTTCATGATCCATGATATATTATACAATAGAATATAGTGGGGTTTTTAGCTGTAAGATTTCCCCGAGAAATTATATGTGTTATGTGTGATTGATCTTTCTTCATGATATTGTAATTGGCGATTGTGTTTTTAATTCCGCAAATATTTGTAGAAGCGATTCAGTATTTAACTTTAGCATATTGTTAGATCGGGTGAATCCAAGATATACATGCATATTGTATAATTTCTACAACTTGATCCTATTAATCATGATAATCATGGTAACCATGATAATAGAGCTATAACTATGAGATTGATATTTTAGATCTCCTACTACTTGTGGTCATGTATTGATGGCATATGGTGAAATTGAATGCCCTCACTTGATGGATTGTATCGATAGAAAGTGTTATTGTGTTCATGATGTGACATATTTATGTTTCCCTAATCTTTCAAGTCTAACCCTTGATGAAATATTGATGACATGATGTTGATGACCATGATTGATATATGATCTAGCAGATTTGTTGTTGCATGACACTAGTAGATACAGGATGGTGAAGCGGATCCCCAGTCAGAGGGAGAATATCTTCTCAAGATTCTTACTCACATTGTTATTTTATTTATGTATTGTTGAAGTACGATCTATGTGCATCTGATAATACTGAGTTGAAAAAAAAATTTGATCTGAAGCACGTAAAAAATTAGGGTCCCTATTCTAGACGTAGGCACAGAAATGGGAGTTTTGTCCCTAGACGCATCCATGCTAAGGCCTAGGTAGCATCCATGAAGATAAAGATGCTCCCATGCTAACCTGAAGGGAGCGTCCAGGGATCTGACTACAGTGGATCATCATCCAATTTTTTCTGAATAAGTATGTACTTAGAATCAAGGTGTCTCTGACATATTTTGCCACTGTGAATTGAATTCTGAAGTTGTTGGGTTAAATTGTTGATCACAAAAAAATGAAGGATTGTGCATGGAATTAGATGGTCACCTGGAAGATGTCAGGAATTTAGATGTGTTGAAGATAACAGTAATATCTATAAGCATGAAAAGCTTGTATGTTTTCAGTTTCCAGGTGACTGGGACATACATATAGATATGTCATCATGTTTGAAGTTTTTGCTACAAAATTTTGACATGATTTGGTTGATTAATATAGATGGGTTGTGTTTGGAACTTTGACATGATTCTTAACAATGACTTAGAACTTTCAATTGATTATTGAGACATGTTTTTGGACTATATATCTCGCTATGATAACAAATTTGGACTTGAAATCATGTCTAATGATTTGATCTAGTGATTGTTGATTTTCCTCGATGTCTATGCTATGTGGGCATAGTGACCCTCGATGACTTATGTGGGAAGCCTCTTTTTTCATATCATAATGGTTGGAAGTATTGATAGTTGTGATTATGTATGAAGATGGAACCTGCATGACTCATCCGTGGTGTATGAATTTGCATCTAGTGACAGAAATTAATTGTAATGGCATGATAGAAGTTGACTTGTTGGCTTCACAATAAATGAAGTCAAGACTTGATATGAGCTCTACCTGTCACCTGGTCAAAATAACTGATACTATGATATCAATGACTATGATAATAGTTTTGGTCTGGCTTCTAAACTCTGATGAGATGATTTTTTTTATACAACATTGATTTATGTAAGGTTGATTATGTTGGCTTGGTAAGGCATTATGTTTGAGGAGAGCGTTGCGTGATGCAAGCTCCTCGATTCATATTTTTCCATATTTGACAGTTATATGACAAAGTCAGGATAATGAGTTCCAAGGTATGGCCTTGATTTTGATTATGGTTTTGGTTTCGGTTTTACAAACTAATGGTATATCGTTGACAAATGAAGAGCCTATGATGAACTAAGTAAGTGAGAAATGACTCCTGAAGCTCGAAATGATGTATTATAGCATGATGAATCGATTTCTGAAATTTTGGGAAAGAAAACCTATATTGCAAAGTTGTTGAAATTTTTTTTTGAATAATGGAAATGTAAATCCTTGGACACTCCAATTTTGTAATATTTCATTTTTTATAAGGTCAAAGTAGACGGAATCATCCCATGTTATTTACCGTGGTATTTTCCCATGGTATCTGCCTTCATTTTTCGAAGGAAAACAATAAAACAAGGTCCATATAACCTATAAAAAGGGATAAGGGTGAGATAGAGGGATCATCTTGAACTTGTCTATCTATTTGTGTTTTTTTGAGAACATGGTGTGGCCAGTTCTAGCTTGATCTTGGGACGAAAACCCCGTGGTGACATTGTTGGTGGATCCATCCAAGGTCCATGATTATGCTTTAGTGTTTGTTTTATGTTTTAATGAGCAGCCAAGCATGCCATTTGCAGGAACTCCAGATTCATTGTATCGGCATTTATTTTATATTTAGCTAATAATATAAATAAAATGGTTGCATTTCTAGATCGTGTTTGTGTTCTTGTTCTTGATGAGAAGTTGTTTTAAATCAGAACAGTAATATGTTCTAGATCTATCGAAATTTTTACTATGGGGAATATTACAGTGGAATCAGAGTTGTGCATCATGCCAGCCTGAGGGTTTTATGCAGGGAACTTCGATGGGAATTATTCACCCTAACCTGCAATCCCATCTTTGGTAGTATTTAATATCACCCTAGTTGGCCTTTATTGGAAGTTTTTCTAATACAAGGATCTTCATCTATTTTTGGAAAAGGGTTATTCGTATTAATCATTTTTGGATTTGGGAACACGAGAATATTGCAAGACAAGCCAATCATGATTCATCGATGGTGTAGGAATTGGGTCGAAGGGCCATAAATATCCGCTGCAAGGACATAAGACCGATTGGCCACACTACTTTGCATGCAGGCCTTCCTGGTGTGCAATCATTTGCATTATAGGTTTCATTCTTGCTGCTATTGGATATTCATCACTGCATTGGAATCAAAGGCCATAAGTCCACTCTTCATAGAGTTGTGGGTCCGTCGAGGAGCCATAACCCACCAGTCTGAAACCATCATTTTATGCCAGCAAAGCATCAAAATATAAATTAAAGGCATCGAAGGAAGGTCCAAGTCATAGCACACACAGTGATCTGGATCAACCAATCATCCATTGAGGGTTGCAGATCACAGAGGGTCACCTTCATCGTGATCGCTTGAGCACAAGGAGGGCCGACCAACAACCTTGTAAAACTAGAGAACGCCAAGCTAAAAAGTGGTGGTGCACGCTATCTGAAACAGGGTTGGACGTATATTACAATGGGAAGGCACATACATAGTCTTTGAGCGCAGTATGCCACTCATCATCCAAATGAGGCATGTTGTCCATATAAAATTTTAGGGGCGAATTTTCGCCCATGGACGAAATTAAAGGGTTTTAAATTTTTATTGGGCAAATTTTTTGTATCATAGTATATTATTTCAAATCGCCCCAAATTTATTTTATAAAAAAATCAAGTCTAGAGGTTAGCCCACCTTATTTTAAGGGAGGGGGTAAAAGAAAGTAAATTTATATTTCAAATCGCCCCAAATTTATTTTATAAAAAAATTAGGACTAGAGGTTAGCCCACCTTATTTTAAGGGAGAGGGGGAATTAAAACAACTTATATACATCTTAACTCTGAATCTAGTGGATCAAATCTGCTTTCACTCTAAAGAGGTTTTCATCTCAAGAGATTTGATCCCTTTAGGCCCTTGATTGTTAATCTAGGTTGTTATTGATGTCAATAGTTGATGTCAGTGGTTGGGATGGAAAATATTCTTGAAGATGCCAGAGGATGATTACAATGGAAGACTACCATATCACTGCACTTGATGAAGGACTAGAAGACATACGCATGATTACATGTCCTACCTCCGATAATTTGATGATGACATGACAAATCTCCAATGGTGTGAAGCTTGATGTCTTAATGATGAAGACTACATAATGATGCTCCATTTGATTGATGAAATATCTCTACACCATCTTAAGGACATCTGACCTAGTGACCCTATATTGAAGAAGGCAACGACATGATGATGGTGATCCTATGTTGAATAAGTCTAGGACATGATTATGAAGACAATAAACGAAGAAATCAAACCATGAAGAAGCCCTTCACTCAAAGGAATTCTGCTCTGCCTCCAACTTTGCACTAATAAATGACCAGACACATTAAAAAAAATATTTTCACCATCTTAGAAGTAGCATCTCATTATGAAACCTTCACCATCCTATAGAGCATAATTTTATCTTTCCAACAAGCTCTTACACGTCCCAAAACTCCCAACAGTCGATGAGATATTGAATTTTTAAGTTAATAAAAATTAATTCTGAGCCGACCTGTGCTAGCCTACTCATGTCGGCCCTTCACCCAACATTCACGACTTTTCGTGAGGACAGACTACTATAAATATGTGGCTAGGGTACTCGCATTTCTACAGAACAGAGAACTTGGATTCTTCTGAAGTTTCGGTGAAAAATCACAGAGAAGAGGGACTGTGCTAGATCTGAAACCGAGGAGGATTTTTTGGAGAAATATTTTCTTGGTTTAAAATTTGAATTAATCATATATACAGTTCAGACTTATTTCAGATTATAGGAAAGTGTAAAAGTTCAGACTTTTTACCTGTGGAATTGCTATGATCAAACTTGGATATGTGGTTAAGAAACCAGCAAACAACAATGGAGAACATGGACAATGGCCACCTGTGATAGCAACCAGTGAACAGTTGACTCGGAATTGCAGACTTATACAAGCTCGGGCTATTCTGGCATGATTGCAGATTTAGATACCTCGGACTTGCTGGAAAAGCTACAAAATTGTGTTCATCTAATGTGGCTCGGATCTATGTGTGGCAGCTCATATTTAAGGCATTACAACTAGCTATGGAGATCGGACGACAGTCCTGTAGATGCATTTTAGACAGAACAATAACGGATTTTGTGCACACCTGTGGTAATTAAGCTGTGTCTTGGACAACTACTTGGAGGCTGGAACTGTAACATATCTCCAATTTGAACAATCACCATAGAGGCTCAGATTTGGACTTAAGAAATTGTTAAATTGTCTTAAGCCCAGACCTTCAGTTCTATGGATTAGTGTGACTTTCACCACAAACCTGTGGGACAGTCATAATTGAAGAGAACTTGGACCTATTTCAAGTTCGGTAGCTACCTTGTGAACAAGCTTGTGATAATCCTTTGGAGACACAGTTGTTAGACTCATTAATTTCCTAGGAACAAGTTGTTGCTGAATTGCAAGGACATGTGACACACAAGAAGTTCAGATTTGTGGTAATCAAATTGCGGTATAAAAGATTCAGTGATTGAGAGCAGTATATCAAGCATCTTTGAAATATTGTTTGGAGCTCATCTTTGAGTAGCATATCTGAAGTGTTTTTGGAAGAAATCTTTGAAAAAGCTTAAAGTAGGTGCAGAGTTCAATGCAATTCATTGTAGACACCTTGAAGAATTTGTGGAGACCTTGTTTGAAGTCTTTCTGAAGTGATATTGAAGAAGATCCCAGATTGGAGCGTTCTTGTTGAGTAGCCTTGCCTAACCTTGGAGACATTGTTGAAGACATTTTGGTGAGTTTTCATGAATATAACATTGAAGACCATGAAGCATCACTGATGACATCATGAGGTGACCTTGGAGAAAGTGTTTGGGTGATATGAAGAGCAATGGAGACACATTCATGAGAAGACAAGTGTTGTCATTGATGACGTAACGTGGAGACTAAGTGAGGAGATAGTTGAAGATTTGCATGGCTCATTGAAGAAGACTCTGGGAGCCGTGAAGAATAACAAAACATATTTTGACGAAGTGAAATTGAGGGTTGGAGCCCAAGAGGTTGGAGCCTCATAGATACAAGGTTGGTGCCTTGGAAGATAGGTTTGGAGCCCTAGAGGTTGGTGCCTCAAAGTGACAAGGTTGGAGCCTTGGAAGATAGGGTTGGGGCCCAAGAAGTTGGTGCCTCAAATCGATAAGGTTGGAGCCTTGGAAAGACCAAGTCGGTGCTTGGCACAATACAGGTTGGAGCCTGGAAGATTGGAGTCTTCATCTAGGGTTGGAGCCCTATATCATTATTGTACTTTACTTATTATAAAGAAGAAAATAATAATAGTATATATTCCATCATTGTTTATTTTGTGTTCTAAATATAAGTGAACTAACTGATAAAATTAACAATTAAAAGGAAATATTGATTCACCCCCCTCTCAGTATTTCCAACATTGATAGCTATGAATTTAAGATGGATCTAGGTTGGTTGTAATGTAATATAACGTGTTGTTTATCCCTAAAAGAAAAAATCAAACTATGTGAAAACAATTTCACCTGATCAAAATAAAATAAAGATAATAATAAAATAACATTAAAATAAAAATAATTGCATGTTGTTGACACATGGTATGAGAACCCGTGGTATTCATGTCGAACATAACATATTTAAAGGGTAAAATTAAACCAACCTAGATCCATCTTAACTTAGGATCTACCAAGTCGAGAGAGAGATATCAAATAGCTTGTGACGCAGACCTATTTTCACTAAGTGAAAAGAAATTTGAACCCTTTTGAGTTTTGGTGGATCTAAAGTTAAAATGGATTTACACTGGTTACATTTTGTAAGCCTAGATGATGCTTCAAAAGTGGGTATGTTTTTTATGTTATACATTCCTAGATGAGGCTTTAGAAGTGGGTATGTTTTTTATGTTATACGTTTTAGATGTGGGTATGTTTTTTATGTTATACATTATATTTTAAATATTGTTAGGAGTGGTAAATAATTTATTTCCCCATTAAGCTAGAGATTTAAAGATAATAGGGCAATTGACATTATGGATTGTGTGAATTTGAAGATGATGTTTATATAAATAGTTGTTTTCTTTATCTAAGTGAGTTATAGCTTAGAGAGAATATTTTAGTATTTTTTTGTATCAATGCTTCAAATTAAAAATCACTTGGACTATTGTTCCAACACTATAATGTGTGGCAAATTCTGATATCTCGAGGGTAGACATTTTTTTAACAAAATCTTCTTGAAATTTCCTCAGAATGTTTGATTGGAATATTTTCTCTCCTCCATGGAATTCCTATAATGTGTGGCAAATTCTAATATCTCGAGGGTAGACATTTTTTTAACAAAATCTTCTTGTAATTTTCTCAGAATGTTCGATTCATGGAATATTTTCTCTCCTCCATGGAATTCCTGCAAGACGAGACTCCTCTTTTAACTGAGCCTCATGAGTAGCAGACTCTTCTCTGGGGAAGGATTCATCGTAACTTCAATAAGTTCAACTGACCTTTACTTTCATTTGAATACCTTTATTGACAATATCTAATATCAACACGTTAAACATCATTTTAGCAAAATATTATTGAAATTTAAACTAAAATGTTATATTTTCTGAAAAATAAATCTAATTAAAAATGAAACTTTGGAAATTTATTTTTAGCAATGGCACGTTGTTTTTCACCCTAATCTCTTCAAAGTTTAAGTGCATTGGCTTCAATATTTGTAGGTATACTTTGTGTTTTTTTTTTACTTTTAACTTAGATGAAACTCAAAGGAAATGCTAAAAGTGATATGAAGGGTTGTTTAAAAATGAGATCATCATAAAAAAGTTCTATGATGGGTAGGAGGACCTGTCAAATTTAACCCCTGAAGCCACAGATTATAAACCTTCACAATTTTGAAATAAGTCTAGGTGGTGTTATTAACTTTTTTTTTACTTTATTCTTAGTTTCTTTTAATAAGTATGAAAACATTTTCTTTGAGAAGTAAGTAAATTGTCTCATATATATATATATATATATATATATATATATATATATATATATATATAATGAAAATTGTGAAAAAATTTCCTTAGAAAGTAAAGAAATTATGATTCTACATATTTATTTTTAATTCTACCTATTTTTCATTTCTTGAAATGTATTTTTAAATACATACAAAGCTAGATTCTACAATTCCAAAAAAAATACTCAAAAAATAAAAACTAAAAAATGGTTTTATCATAAATAATAATAAAACAAACAAAAAAATTTATGGGTTATAATTAACACACGGGTTACTTTTAATTCAAATAAAATATAACCTCAATCCACACATAAAGTTATCTGAAAAAATTAAAAAAGAAAATTAAAATATGTTAACCAATTCCGCTAAAATTTGTAAGGAAAATATATAATACTTTTAACACAACCTTAGTCTTATAAAAACAAAAAACAAAATAATACAATCACAAAAGAACACTGAGTTTCAAAAAATGAACCCTATTTGAGGTTTTCACCACTTCTACCTAATTTGATAACCAACATGGGAGGGAATCCCACATTTTTCTTCCAATACCATCGTAAAGTCTGTTACTAATAATTTTAGAGGTTATTACATTAACAAGCATGACTTTTTAAGGAAAAATCTTCCAAATCCCACGACAATCTTATCATTCATACAGACACATTCTTAAAAAAAAAAAGAATTACTTGAAACAAACATTTCAATATTGCATACAAAACTTCCCAGTTACTGCAGGATCAAACGTAGGCATAAACTCAATAACGAAGTTGTACAGTTACACAAGAGATCTAAGTTATTACAGAATCGAACGTAGGCATAAATTCAATAACGTAGTTGTCTAGTTACACAAGAGATCTATGATAATACATAATCTCTGAATAGCCGCATACTAAAGATTCACTGAATAAGGCAAAAATGAGATAGCTTTAATTATTTGAGTCTTCACCACCTTCCTTTTATCTAAATATCTGCAGTAGTAAGAGTGATTTATCCATCACCTCCCTTTCTTTTTAGCGTTGGTGGCCTTAGGTTCCCATCTGGGTGCAGAGGGAACAATTCGAGCAATTCTCCCCTCTTTTTATATTCTGTTGAAATTGCTAGTCCCTGCCCATTAAATAAAATGTAACTTAAATTAGAATTTGAACAACGTACTTGAGAACTTTGAAAACTAAAATATGAACAATGTATTCGAAAATTTTGAAAATTGGTTACTGAATGGGGAAAATTCATGTGCATATATGTTTGAAATCAATAATAAAAGCGAAGGAATTTGGATGTAAATGTAATATCTGGCAGCTGAAGAGGAAAAATATGTAACAAAATAAAATATTTGATTTAGCTTTTAACACTAAAGGCTCATTGAAATTCTTGAATAGGTTGTAAATCTACTAAAGAAGAACTAGCCTAGCCAATTATTTAACTTGGATTTTCATTGTAATTGTAGTTTTCTCAATATTTTGGTAATATGATAGATGTGAACAAAGTTAATTGTTAATTGTTTAACTTTGTGCATATCCATCAAAATTTGGAGAACATTTCAAAACCTGAAATGAGTTATGCTCAAATCCCTTTGAAAACAACTTTGATTGCTTTCTTATTCATTTAACAAAATATTTCCCTATTAATATCCAAATCATAGAAATTGAGAATCGATAATCTACTTACTTGAGATAAAAATGTAGTTATATTCATCGAAGTCTCGCAAATAATGTTGCGGGTTGGGGTTGAACACAGACAACGCCACAAAATAAGAATTTGTTAGGAAAATAGTTAAAATTATTGAAAAACATAAACAAACAATGTAGATTTTACCGGGGTTGAAGGGGTGCAGGGTGGCCCCAAAGAAAGCTCTGTGATTTCCTTCTCATATTGAGAGGACTCTTGCATGGAAATGTTTTGTTCTTTCCGTCTCTTGGTGCAGTGGGTGTTTTGAAATCAATAAAAAACAATCTTTTCTTCCACATCTCTGTAGGTTTTGAGTAAACTCACAATATCTGTGACCTCATCTGGAGTAGGGTTAGTACAGACGCATTTTGTGCATAATTCTTCTTGAAGCTTCTTATGCTTTTGGGTTGGATTCTTCTAGAAGTATATTATGCTTTTGGGTTGGTCTCTAGCGAGGCAATACATGTGCTTTATTTCTTCACTCTGAACTTCTAATATGTGGAGATCCAGTATTAAGAAAGCCTGACCAATTTTTCTATAACGAACTTCGAGATTTGACATCTATGGGTGGAAAGAAGTGGAGGGAAGGAACGAGGTGCCATACTTATTTTTATTTCTTTACTGAAAGATAATAAAAACCCCAAATCAACCAAAATTAACTTGTTATTGACTTATATCATATAATATTATATATATCTGTGTGTGTGTGTGTGTGTGTGTGTGTGTGTGTGTGTAATGAAGCTTCAATAGATATATGAGCAGGAAGTGGACGATTTTAAATGATTTTTTGGGCAACATTAAGAATCTGAATTTGGACTCATGATAAATTCTTTAATTAATGAGGGTATATGGTAAGAAAATCGTGTATCTGATAAAAATACAATTTATTCAATGTACTTGTATTTCAATTTTTTTTTTTTTTTTTTTCTAGTAACTTGTATAACCCATGAAATGTTTTAAAACATTTTTTTCCTTATTTTAAAATTGATAATTATTGTATTTTTTTTTTAATTCTAGAATTTGTATAACCATGCAATGTTTTAAAACATTTTTTTCTTATTTTAAAATTGATATTAGTTTTTTTTTCATTTGAGTAAATTATTTGATTGTAATTTTGATAATATAATTTAATAAGCATATTGAGTGAGATTCAAAATATCCACTTAATTATGATTATAAAAAATAAAATAAAAGTGTAATTTATTTATATTTATAGTTATAATTAATCCAAAAAAAATATTATCAATATACATCTATTATATATGAGATAATGTAATAAATTTTTTTTTTCTCTATATTCTCAATCAAATATGAAATTTGTTATATATATATATATATATATATATATATATATCATGTCATAACAATGACCTTCCTTCGATCTTCAATAGCCATCACTTATCATGTATCATACACATACAATTACTATATATATATATATATATATACAACTTATAAATTCCAAGTCTAATTCATAAATTTCATAAGTATGAGATTCCTTCTCATGGTGTTTGGCTCTTGTGTAGGGTAGTACCTAATATTTCTTATAGAATTACACTCATTTTCATATTTGAGACCATTCCACCTATAACCTAAATTTTTTAATCAACCAAATAAAAGTGATTATCTATGCTTATAATCCTTTCTTTCAATATTTATTACCATCTATGAGGTGTTCTCAGAATAATATTAACAAACTAATAATTCAATCATTTTTAGTTGTTAATCATACTCAATTAACTAGAAATATGTTTCAATTACATGTGTTACTTAGCATACCTACCATTACAAGATGAAACTAAATATTTATTCCAATAAACCGATGTGTCGATACTCATGATCACCTCTACTCGATCCATCCCTGTCGCTTGATTTCAAAATCCTACATTTCTATATCATGTGTTCCACCATCATCAATTGGAAGGTCTAACCAATACCTCAACACATCATCTAGTCACCCCCCATATGTACCTCGAACATACTACAAGGAAATTCCTTTCTCTACTATATATTACCTTAGGAATCCTCTCCTTTATAGGTTCTCCTCACTCTTTTCCATAAGGTTATAGTCTACAATGACAATATAAGAAGGGAGACAAGTGGACATTTGTGTAGTTCTATATCCTTCCATATCCATCAACAATATGGTCTCACACATTAGCTCTATTGGAATTCACTATTATGTGTTATACAAATTCATAACATGATTTGTTAACCGTTCACTCATTATAAGTGAATCAATCATGAGATACTAATTCATGGTTGAATCAAAAGGACTATAAAAATCTTGTCATACCAAAAGATTCTTCACTCATCATATCCAACCTAGGTATCATTATCATATATGCATTCAATCATAAACAAATAAATGAATATATAAAGTATGCATAAAGGAATTCTTACTCCAATCATTACAAGTCATATATATTGGCATGATTAATTTTCATATTTGGATAGTTTCCTTCATCATTCCTAATGTTAATTGATTATTTGATGTCTCCTCGGAACTCGGATGATTCCTTAATCAACCTCTTGACAAACATCCTATCATCTTTATCATTTTCACAAGCTTTTCTATCATAGACTACTTCATCATCAACATTTTCAATGACATTTTCAACCATCGTTGAGATTTTTTTTTGGAATAAACTATCTGTCAATATTTGAAATGTCTAATGTTTCAAGTGGAAACTCCACCCATCATCAAGGAAAAGAAAAAGAAATAAAATATGAGGTGGGTTTAGTAATGAAAAGAGAATATAAAGGTAACAAAGGAGTTAACCATGAAATAAGAAAATGGGTTCCAAGGAATGGAAAAGATCTTTAAATAATATAAAGAATAAAATATACCTCAGGAGAAATTTGAGGCATAAATTATTAAGCCAATGAAGACAAATATTTATAAACTAATTAAAGGTTTCAAAAAATTATTAAAATATGGATTAAAAATATTAAATTATTATTTTTTAAATTCAAGGTATTTTGGATTCATCAAAATTGTTTCAACAAGCCATGCGCTTTGTTGAAACAATGTGGAAACAATTTCATGTTGTGGAGAATCCTCTAGAATATGGTGTGATAACAAGATTATGGAATATTTTAGATGCTAGCTAATACTTACAAGAAAATATATCATAATTTTTCAAATTAGAATATTTGTTTCAAACCATGATTTTGTGATCAATATAGGATGAGAGGATGTTTAGTGCACTATCATATTTGAAGTCAAATTTGAGGAACAAACTTGATAAACATATGGATATATGTCTAAAATTATATGTAACAAAGTATGACATTAACAATTTTCCATATGAAAGAACACTAGCTCTTTGGCGATCATATTGTGATAGAAGGGGCGAAGACAATACAACAAACTTCTCTAATAAAATTGATATGGAATATGATATTTTAGAGGATCAAAATTACAGTTCATGTGGAAAAGATTTTGTTCAGAACGAAGCAAATGAGGACCAAATTGAGAAGTGGAAAATTGATATACCACAATATTTTATCTATTCCAATATATATGAAGTCCCAAAGGACACTTATTTTGGTATACATGTTCCATAGGTTGTGTAAGAAAAATTGAATGTAATAGTACAAATGAGCTGATTACTTTTATTTGATTAAATTTGTTGTTCCTCTATTTTTGGTGCAGGTTCTAAATTATTTATCACAACAACATTACTAATAATATATGCCAATTTGACATTTCATTTGAGGTAATAACAGGGTTTATACTTTTTATTCTTTATTGTAACATTGAATCCATATTTACTTGCTGCAATGTTTTTTAAGATTGATGTCTTGATAATTAACTATTGCTTTATCCATTTCTTGTATGTGATAGAAAATGAAGCAATAATTTTATGAGGCGAGGATCTATGTTTTGACATAGGTAGTGTCTTTGTATTAAAGGATAAATAAGTACTTTAACAACGCTTTTACTAAGCAAGAATGGGTTCGTTTCAATTAGATGAGATTTTTTTTTTTGTAGCTCTAATATCTTGGTCACTCTTAATGCTTTGTTTGTTTGTTGCATTTGGATCATTTTTCCAAGTTTGAAAATTTTGGATTTATTTTGGTTAAAAATTATGATCTCCTAAATTCTTCTAGTTTTTATTTGATGTTTAATTGATCCTTTTGTTAAGGCATGATTTGTTTCATCTTATTTTACTAATTTAAGGGGTTCAGTTAAAGTTAAAGACCTTTGTTGAGTAAAACTGTATTTTGTCTGTTTTCTTCGCATGTTCATTTGAGAATGATATGGTATTAGGATTAATATATGACTTCACTTATTATCTAGGCATTCAATATGTTTTCCATAATTATTATTATTTTCTTTATATATTTGATTATCGAAGTATATGTTTTATTTTATTTCCTCTCACGTTATCGTGTCACAAAATAATATTCACCTTTTAGAATCTACTATTTTATTTTATATTTTCTTTTAAAATACTTATTGTTTGTTAAGAGAGGAAAATGAGCTCTGCTTAGTTAAGTGAAGAAAAAAATGGTCTATGCACTAGGATCCTATGTGTTCATCATAGAAGTCATATTATTATGAGAAGGACATTCATCTAATGCAATTATACTTTGATACTAATACAAAAAAACATCACATGTGGTTAGTTGAGAACAATAGATTGTTTAGTGTAGTATTATTCTTGAAGTGAAAAGCCCCTTGATGATCATTGTTTTGTGACATATTATTCTAAGTAATTAACATGCATAGACTATTTTTTATATTTGTGTTAGATTTTTTTAACTCACTCATTGTAGATTTTCAATGAGTTTGTGTTATTACTTTTTTTCCATCATGTAGGAAATTAAGTTTCAATGCATATTCATCTTCCATTCATTCTCATTTTTTATTTTGTGTGATTTCAAATAATTTTTTACCAAGTCAACATTGTTAGAGTTGTTAACTGTAGAAAGAATGCAACAACGACTACAATAGTTATGATCCAAAAGTAGGTGAAAAACCTACATATTATGATGAAATGCCATATTTTAAAGTTGTTGGTTTATTTGAACTTGAGGAATTAGAGAAGTATCTACCTTTTAGAAAAGTGATGTATAAGAAAACAAAAGAATTTTATGTAAATATTCATGATTTTGATACAACTATTCATAGACCTTATTTTCATGTGAAGCCTATAGAATATAAATTACATAGAATATGGCAGGATTATCTAGATGCGTAAAGACCAAGGTTGAGCAAAAGAATTTATTTGGTTCAACATCACATGCCTTTGGGTGTGCCTTTCCAATTAATTTCCCCTTGGGATGTGATAAGACATTTGTGGTAAAACATAATAAAAAGATGCAAAAATATTTTCAATAGTGTATAACAAGAACCTAGAGCAACATTACCTGTGATTTTTCTTTTCCAAAACATGGAAAATTGTATATCATAGTTTTTAAATAAATATTTTTCTTGTTATTACATATGTTTCTATACCGTTATTCACTAATATTTTACAATGTTTTCTAATTTTGTAGAAGATTGACCAATAATTTTCAATACTTTATAAGCTAGTGAAAAATTCGCCAATATTTAAGAAAATTTTAAAATTTAGTGAAAGGCTCGCCAAAAAATTATATATGTATATTATATTAATGAAAAAATAGCCTATATATTTTTCTATATATCATGGGGATTCGCCCATTTACTATACATATAAATTTGGGGGGTTTCTTAAAATTTTCCTTGATGTTGTCTAAGAAAAAATACGAGGACTAGGTTGGACGCACACAAGATTGGGCAAGGGAAGGGTTGGACATGACCTTTATGCGTAGAAAGGAAGGGTGCAGCTCATTATTCGGAGGCTGCCAGGCAAAGGTTGCACAAGCCTGCAATGCAATCCTACAATCTGTCTTCACCGATCCATTGCTCCATGACTGTCGTGGTCGCATTAAGCCAGTGATTATATTTCGTTGTTTGTAGTAGGACTTGACCCCTTCAATAAGCTAAGATCCCAAGCCATCAGGCCATATTCCTATGCGAAAAGGTTACTATGTTCGCCAGTAAGAGTGTCGATGTTGTGGATGTAGGAGTGGTGAATTGCAACAGTTGAAAACCCTAACGATATCGTTGAGGAGAAGGGATGAGCACGGTTGGTTGTGGGCCATCTAGGTATCCAATCGAGACACTGCAACAAATTTCATCTACAACTATCACATAAATAACATTCGCAAAAACCAAGATCAATCCATACGCCGGTCTTGAGAGCTAAATGTTCATATTCATGTACGAATAAATATTGCTCAAGGTCGAGCGGCCTTAGTCGTCAGCGCTAGACAGTTGGTTGTGAAGGCTGAAAATAAACACAATAACATCGTATAGAGGGACCTTACAATCGGGCATCTACAAATGGCGATAAAATTGATGTGGAAGGCGTGCCATTCTCATGGTCAATCACCAAACTTGGACGTTATCTAGTTAATAGGGTGTCTTTCACCGGAATATCGCTACTATTCTCAAACCAGAAACATACGTTTGGAGGAAGTTTTTGATCAACTATATAAAGCAAGAGGCATCGTGGCTTTCCATTTTGTGGAATTTGGGTTGATTTCAAGACCCATAGGCATTACAATCTCTGCAACTCGTCATTGAGATAGAGGCATCATGGCTTAAGCCAAAAAAAGGGTAAGTCATATACCTCAGATCTGCATGGAAAACAACACAAAAATCTGACTGATCCAACCGAGTCCACCGACCCTTGCTTGATTACTAGACCCATTGAGCATTGGATGCGCTAATGCCAAACAAGTGGAAGGAGGGATTAAGCTACACCGAGGCTCAGCTACCGAATCTTACAAGTCGTGAATTATGAACATAGAGGCAAGGCGTGGCAGCATGCATTGCCTATTTAATTGCAATAATGTTTGGTCAAGGTCACCATTCATATGTGGTGGACAACCGATCTGAATACACCACGAGGTTGCTGAATTATGTGCGGCAGGAGGGGAAAATCATAGGAGCATCACTTCTGTCACTCCATCAAATTGTCAACTTGTTTTGGTCACATAATTACATAACGAAAGTTGTAGGTGGAAAAAACTTGTTTAACATCGTGGATCTAATTAAAATTTACGTTGTTATAATAATCTCAGGGTATCATATATAGCGCCTGGAGATTTTGACCAGTATGGTCAAAATGTTGTAATAAGTTGGCCAAGCTCATTAATGTGGGGTTGTTGTTTGATTATGGACTATGGTATTTGCAATAAGATTCAAATGCATGGAGAATAATTTATTATTAGGTCTACAAGGGTTTATTATCTCTTCTCAAAGGAGGTAAATCAATTTTATTGAAGAAAGCTGAGGAGAGAGAAGGAGTAAGTATTGAGATCCAATGATGTCAACCACAATGTCATCATTTTACTTTTGGAAACGCCACAAGAATCAGCATAATGATACATCAGTCGATTCTCTGGGTTGAAATACTTTTTTGGATCATATATGGCAACAACATATAGATCATAAGCAAGAGCAAAAAAAAAAACTTTCTCTTGAAAGATCCATGTTATCCTTCAACAATCAAAAGATATTCGAAAAGAAGATGTAAAAAGCAAGTGTCTCCTTGAACTTGGATCCAAATTGTAGGGTACAAAGTCAGAAGATATCCTCCTATGGTTGGACACATTAGATATGGTTATGAGCCTGATAGAACAATCCGAATGGAAAGGGGCAAGTTGGGCCTTGAAGCCATCCATGTTTGCTTTGATACAACCTGGTTTCTTGGAGCATTCTTGTGAAAGGGTTAGACTCACAATCGCCTCTTGTCTTAGTAAAATCATAGCCCTAAAAACACCACTACTGCCCTACAATCATGACATCATGAGGAGAACTTTCTGGGTAATGGTAGAAGCACTCCAAGGGTTGTACAACACCACCCTTCTTAATTTTTTTCAGAAGAGAACAATTTTGGAACTCATGGCGAAATTCAGATTTGGTATACTTATGCTGGATCTGGAGCATGATGACTTAATATTTCATATGCTTTAATACTTTTGCATTGGAATTTCAACATCTCATCCAAGCTTCATCAAAACAAACATGAAATATATCAAGTCTTCGATCTTAGGAGAAGATAGGGCCATCTGCGAACAATTGAGATCCAAATTGTTCGCCATTTGGGGGAAGGGGCTAATTGTATCACCTACTGCTTATGAACTAGCTGAAGGGTTGATCGAACAGAACATCAAACTACGTAGAAAGAATTAACAAAGGAGGAACTTACAATTTTTTATGGAGATAGCAAGAATGAACTAAGGAGTAAAGGCTTATGCTTTGTATGCAAGGGAGTTTGGGCACTTGACCATTCATGTCAAGATGATAAGGAGGCGACAAGGGCAGAATAGTTGGAGACTTCTTCATATCATGGGTTCACTGGTTTTCAGGAGAGGGCCTATGAATAATATGAGCATTCAAGTACAAATGGTGAGCAGCAACACCATGCTCTTCAGAGAAACTTGCAGGACAAGCTAATCAGTGAGCTTGACAAATTACATGGCGAAAGGAAGGAGAAAATTCCTCCTGATGATGTGGTAGTTGGATCTATAGATACCCTAGAGAACATCCATAAAAAGTATGGGCAATCAGGTATAGACAACAGTCCACCAGTACATCCATGTTTGACAACCAGAGAGGATGGACAACTTATCCTCACATGTAAAGAGGTTCAGGAAGAATACACTCAAGGAGAATCAAATGAGGAGTCAGTAGTAATAAATCGATATGATGAGCATGATCATGTAGTTCAGCATGAAAAATATAGTATGTAGGATGAGTCATTTCTGGAGGGCCAATCAATGGTTCAAGTTGAAGCAGTGGTCATGCGGCATCCGGTGCAGTCAGATACAGATACATTCAGCAGGTCACTAGAATTTCCAATAGAAGACTTTTGGGAAAGGATCATGCATTTCAAGACATATCATATGTTGTTGAAGCAGAGAATCTGGACAGTCTGAGAAACTGTCTTACAGGAGAATTGAAACTTTGAGGAACTCATAGGGGTATGTGTTGAATCTAGAGTGTGATGACTTAATCTTTCAAATGCCCCAATACTTCTTCACTAGAATTTCAACATCTCATCCAAGTTGTCTAGTGTTGAATGATTCAAGTCCCTCATAAGGCAACAAAAGGAGTACAATTGGGAGTTCCAGAGAAACCCTCTACAAGAATACATAGATAAGGCTTGCAACACCAACAACCCACCTTTATACATTGGGAAGAGCATGGCAGATTTCTCCAAATGTATCATGTTGAGTAACCAAGTAGAGCAACATGAATTGAGCATCAAACAACATCAACGTAGTAAATTTGCAGATATTCATCCTTCCCCAAGGATGGATTGGCGAGAGATTATGAGTTGGTATTCTATTGATGGGTTGATTCTTTGGAGGCTACTCACAACCAAGGGCATATTACAGCTTGGGCCCTTTGGCGCAAGCAGTGATGGAGGGCTAAAATGGTACCATAACCCACAGGTCCCAAGATTTAGGTGGCATTGGGATCCAGGGGAATCCATTGGGGACGGAATTGGACAAAGGATTGTTTGGGGTCCAGGTAAATCTATCGAGGGAAGGATTGGTTGGAGGATTTTTTGGGATCCATGTATCGGAGGATCCATTGAGGACCATTCGACATGGAGGGATGGAACAGTACATCGGGTTGTATGGGATCCCAGTATCAATCTACAAATTCTTATGTTGTGGATAGAAGTGGATCGCTTGAGGACAAGCAATCTTTGCGTGGGAGGATTTATAATATTCCATTTTTTTTATGGTCAAAGTTGACGAAATCAGCCCATGGTATTTACCGTGGCATTCGCCCATGGTATCCGCCTTTGATTTTTCGAAGGAAAACAATAAAATAAGGTCCATCTAACCCATAAAAATGCATAAGGGCGAGTAGAGGGATCATCCTGAACTTGTCTATCTATTTTTGTTTTGTTGGGAACTTGGTGTGGCCAGTTCTAGCTTGATCCCGAGACGAAAACCCCGTGGTGACATTGTTGGTGGATCCATCCAAGGTCCATGATTATGCTTCAGTGTTTGTTTTATGTTTTAATGAGCAGCCAAGCATGCCATTTGCAGGAGCTCCAGTTTCATTATATGGGCATGTATTTTAATTTTAGCTAATAATATAAATAAAATGGATGCATTTCTAGATCATGTTTGTGTTCTTGTTTTTAACGAGAAGTTGTTTTAAATTAGAACACTAAGATGTTCTAGATCTATCAAAATTTTTACTATTTGGAATCTTACAAATTTAAAGTTCAAAATGTTGTTAAACTTGTTATGGAATCTAACAGTTGATTGAAGCATTGATGTTATTTTTTTAACATCCATCTGTATATATATGATGTGCATAGAACCTGAATAAATTCATGATTGAGCTGCTTCACTGACATAAAGTTTCCACCAAACATCCTTTGAAATATTTGCATGAAACGTTCTATTTTTAAGGATGAGATATTTCTCCTATGATATGTGACTGCGTGGATGTATTGTTGATTATTAAGCACATTTGGATGATGCCTTAATATGAGATCTTCCATGATATATTAGGTGAGAGGTCCATAGCACGACCGAGGTTAAGTACGATGATGCTAGCATGGCTAGTTGTGACGCGGGATGAAGAGTTCCTTAGAGATTTTTATGAGCTCCTAGGGTGAGGAATTGAGATAGAGGGCTCCTGGGGTTGGGGGAACTATGGACAATAGGGTATGACCCCTATCTGTTACCCAAAGGGTTAGAGATGCTACTCCCTTATCTTCATATGGTCGGAGACTGTTGCTCCCTTGTCTAGTCTTTACAGAGTATGCCCCAGTTTGTATCATACCCACAAGTAGGGCCTGTCGGGAATATCTCTCCTCGTGTGGCCAACAGATTGAGAGTGTACTTGGGGTGTACAACCCAAAGTCGATTATGATGCAGTTTTTCTACCACATGACTGTTCATGATCATCGATGGGAAAGATCAGTAGGCAATAAGATTGGTTGAGATAACCCTATGTGGTTCCAGGTTGAGATTGAGCTCCCCGATGTAATCCCACGGTTGAGATGGGCTCCCCTACATCTTTGGGTATCCTATTTCTCGATATGGGGTTGTAGATGTATAACTCCCCATGAGATTTCGGGTCAAGATCTACTCCCCGATGTGGTTACAGGTTGAGATGCGCTCCTTGATGATTTTCTCTTTGATGATGATTGATAATGATATTCTGAGTAGTATCCTAATGGATAAAGGGTGGTAGCCTAAGCTCCCCTCCAGTGAAAATTTCTTCTTCTTCTAAATCTAAGAATGTTTAGCATAAGAGCAAAAACAATCATGAGATAAGCGGGAATAAGCATGAGAAGTACATTGATGATTTGTAATGATGTGAGATCACAGCATGACCACTACATGACAAAAATGATCAATGATGATACGTGATTATGCTTGAAGATACCAGAATGGCATATTGATCGATGAAAAAATATTGGTAGGTGGAATTCTCCCTAGTTGAGAGGGAGTGTTAAAATTATGCAATTGTGTTCAAATTCCACTTTGTACAACTCATATGAGGAATATAATAATTGCAATAGATTCCTCTTTTTTAGAGGACCAAAATCAATCTAAATATCACCCTATTTGGTTAAGCGGAAGTTGATTTTTGAATTATTTTATTCATACATGTATAATGGAATGGGTCAGTCCTAAGCACATGTGAAATTCGTTAAGTCGGCCCCAACCCCAAGTGGACCCCCATGAAATCCTATAAATAAAAGAGACATTAAGCTCATTTGGACACAATGATCAAGCACTATTTTTTCTCTTCTATTGTTTGGTTCGCACATGTCTAATGGAGTAAATCTCGCGCAAAGGGTCTGAAACTTCAAGGTCAAAGCTTGCACATGTCTAGGGTTTCTGAGTCTTGGGTGCTTGCACGTAACTGAAGTTTTACATCCTTGGATGCTAGCACATAAGCTTATGGGTGCATCCGTGACTTGGGGGCTTTCGTAGTCCATATCGGTCCCTAGATGCATGCACAGTATTTTCTAGGGAGCGTCCAGGTTGCCATAGATGCAAGCATAGAGGCCTATGGGTGCGTCCGGGAGGATGAGGCTTCTGCAGTCTAGTTTGGTCTCCAGACGCACGCACTATATGGTCTGGTAGCATCCAGATATGCCATGGACGCATGCATAGAATGATTTGGTAGCATCCAGATCTGTCATAGATGCCAACACTCAATATCTCTACATGTGTCCAGAGCCTTGAGAAGATTTATCAGTATGCTACATTGTTCAACACAGTCACAGCAATATCCAGCAATTAACTACAGTCAGTGATAGTGCATTATAGTTCTCGTAATCAGGATATTTTATTAGAAGTGTGTTTAAGGTTATATTATGGATGTGCTTATTGTTTTATTGCATTATGAATATATGGATCAATGGATCATTGTACTCTTGTTTGCTAAATCATTGATGAGGATCCAAGAAGAATATTTTGCAATGGTTTTCCCCATAGTTGGTTTTTCCCTGGTCTCGGGCCAATCATGGTGTCTCTATGTGTGCACGCTTTTCTTTCGTTTGTTCCTTATGTTCCGATGCAGAGATGACGATGATGTTATTTTTCTTTCTACATAGTTGCATATGTTGATGGATAATAGTGTAAATCTAAATAATTATATAATGATATGGGGTGAACTTAATTTTTTAATGAAGAAATGAAACTATCAAAGAAAATATCAATGTAGCCCTATGAAAAATTAACACCCCGTGCCAAGTCAGATCTTCAAACTGAATATTTCAAGAATATGCTCATCCAGAATTCGTTTGTTGATGTGGATCCATCAAATTTATTATAGACCTAGAGGAATAAGAGATCGAGATATGATTGGATCACTAAGAGAATAGATATATACTTAATTGTTGAGTCCCTTTTGGACTCTCTTCCTATGGTCAGAGAGTGGATTGGTCAGGAGGGGATTTCAGGCCATTCTTCCATTTTTCTGGAGTTCAAATATTTTCCCAACAAAACTACTCTTCCTTTTAAATTAAATTCAAAGTCATTGAAAGATGTGTTGAAAATGGCACCAAGAAATATTGTAATTTAATTTTCCCTTGAATTAAATTAGAATAAAAATGTAATTCCACATCTCATGAAAGCTTGTACGAGTTAACTAAGTTAGTAATTGGTTAAGTTAATTCAAGTTGGGGGTTTAAGTTGAGTCATGTAGAGTAGTTCCTACTTTTTAAGAGCCCTGGTTGAGTTTATTTTGAGTTGTAATTAATTAATTTAGTTTAACTAGTTCCAACTGTTGGAGGAACTAGTGAGAGGTCTAGTAGTGAGTTCTCTACTTCATGATCAACCAGTTAACTGTTAAATCAACCATAAATAACTCATGCATGCAAAATCTATGAGTTACCTAGTTGAGATTGGAGTTCAAGGGAAGTGTACTATCAGTTGTATAATGATCCGGGTTGTATAGATGGTGCATGCAGTCAGAGGAAGGCCCTAGATGTATTGTGCAATTCATATTGGGAATTTCCCTAACTAATAGGGAATAATTACCCAAGGAAACAACACAAGGAAATATGGATCCTAGAAGGCTAGGAAATTTGCTAAGTGTTGGCCAAAGTCAGTCTAGGAAGCAGTGAGATAGATAGATATAGTGCAAAGGTTTCTCTGGTTGAAAAAAAAACATTGTAATCTTCTCATATTTTCTGACTTATGTGATATACGAATAGCGAGGGTTTTAGCTGAGGCATTCCCCAGGAAATCTTTGTGTAACATGTGATTGAAATTCTCTCTTTTATGCTTTGTGATTTCGCGATCGTAATTGGTAGAGTAGATTCAAGTCTATTGTTTTAGCATATTACAATTAGCAATTTGAATCTACGTGGATTTTCTACAAGATGAGTTTATTTCTTTCATAAAATATTTATGGATACCTTATGTCCCTTCTTTGGAGTTTATGCAGCGTTTCAATTTGAAGATAACTAAAAAAGAGTCCAGGCTAAAAAATAAGGAACTAGGCTAAGCGGAAATCTCATGATTTGGAGATTATTGAAAGAGAAGTTGAATCCATTTTTTTCTTTTCTGGAGAAGGTTTCTCCTCCGAAGAATCAGCTATTATCGCATATTTGTAGAAAGCAGAAGGATTAACACTTTAAAATCTAGGGTGGAGGAATGGCCTCTCAAAAGTAGAGTAATTTGGCTTTAAAGCAGTGACGAGAACACCATTTTTCCAAACCTTTCCTAAAGGTAAGAAAGTGACAAAAAATATATGGAGTTTACAGGATGAGCATGGTACCACATTCTCATCTTTTAATTGTTTGGCAAATTTGGGTAAGAGGTATTTTGAAAATATTTACAGAGCTCCTCAAGAATCTTCCTTTGCAAAAGTTATTCAAATTGCACAAGTTTTTCTAAGGATGGAGTATGGTTGATGATGATTAATGTAAGAATTTAATGGAATAAATTTTTTTGGATGAATTAAACGCAGGGTTGAAAAGCTTTCAGAAAGACAAAAGAAGTCCAAGGACAGATGGATGAGGTGTTGAATTCTTTCTTGAATTGTTTGATATTTTTGGTCATGATCTAGTTGTAATTGAAAAATCTACAAAGGATGGATGCATTTATCTGAATTTAATTCTACATTTATTTCCCTTATCCCTAAATCGATGATTAATGTAAGAATTTATGGAAGATATTTTTGTGGATGAATTAAATGTAAGGTTGCAAATATTTTAGAGAGACAAAAGTCCAAGCACGGATGAAGTGTTGAATTCTTCCTTGAATTGTTTGATATATTTGGTCATGATCCAGTTGTTGTAATTGAAGAATCTACAAAGGATGGATACATTTATCTGAATTTAAATTCTACATTTATTTCCCTTATCCCTAAATCAAATCAACCTCTTACTTTCTCTAACTTCCAACCAATCTCCCTCTGTAATTCTATCTACAAGGTCATTCCAAAAGTATTTATTCTTGGCTTCAACCTATTCTTTCTAGATACATTTTCTCTAAACAGTTCGTTTTTCTTATAGGCAGACAGATTCATGAGGCTGTTGGTGTGGCCCAGGAAACCTAATGTTATCTACAAGGTCATTGCAAAATTATTGCTTCTTGGTTTCAACCTATTCTTTCTAGATACATTTCCTCTAAACAGTTCTCTTTTCTTATAGGAAAACATATTCATAAGG
The DNA here is from genome assembly GCA_034641835.2 of Pinus albicaulis. Classification (NCBI taxonomy): domain Eukaryota; kingdom Viridiplantae; phylum Streptophyta; class Pinopsida; order Pinales; family Pinaceae; genus Pinus; species Pinus albicaulis. The sequence goes on along the minus strand of CM076577.1, from coordinate 1,050,700,352 downwards.
CTGTTGGTATGGCCCAAAAAATCTTACACTATAAAAACTAAAAAATTGAGGGACTGCTATTAAAATTGACTTATCTAAAGCTTATGACCATGTAAACTAGATCTATATTCAACTCCTCCTCACTCACTCACCTTATTTTCTATATTGATTTCATAAACTAGGTTATGTATACAATCTGTGTCGTTTGTTGTTTTGATAAATGGTTCAGCCTCTTCATTATTTAGTGCTCAAAGAGGTATTCATAAGTTTTTTTCCTCTTTCCCCGTTAACTTTCCTTCTGGTAAGCTTCTACTAGATGTTCGGAACAAAGGGGATTCCCAGGGCATCGAGCAAGTTGACTATCACAAATTTATTTGTTGATGACAATTTGATTTTTAGTTGTGGTGATGTCAATGACACTTAAATTTTGGTGGGTTTCCTTTCAGTGTTTCGATGAGCTATAAGCATGTCAATTAATATTAAAAAATCCATAATATCCCATCACAACCTCTCTGAAGAGGAGATGCATCATATGTTTGTGTCTCTCCCACATGTTTTAACGCCTTTGGAACAAGGCTTAAAATATTTAGGTTTTCAATTGAAGCCAAGTTGTTATATAAATGAACATTGGGTCTCGTTGGTTGCTAAGGTTGATATATTATTAGGTTGATAAATTATTGAAATTGTTATATAAATGAATGTTGGGTCTGGTTGGTTGCTAAGGTTGATAAATTATTGAATAGTTGGTGTAAAATATGGCTTTCTCGTGCTGGTTGCCTGGTCTTTACAAAATCAGTGCCTGGTCCTTACAAAATCAGTGTTAGAGGTCATTTTAGTGTATTGGGCCTCCTTAGAGTGGATTGCCAAAAATATTTTTGAAAAGATTCAAAATTTATGCTCCTCTTCTCTAAGGTTCATGGAAAAATAAAAAGGTTTTAAACCCCAGGCTATCGGTGCCTAGGGTTTAAAAAATTTACATTTATTTTCCAAGGATTTGGTTGCCAAATGTGGGTGGTGTTGATCTCTTTGGACAATTTATGAACTTAAATGGCGAATCAAAAATACATTGAAAATTGGTGATTCAAAAATGCATTGATCCTTTATCCATTGAAAATTGGATTGTCGAATAAACCAAGATCAAACATATTTATTTATTATTTGTCATGTTTCAACAGATTTGATATTATTGGTATTGATTTAGCACAGGTTTTGGAAAAAGTGATAGTTCATTTGGGTATTGATCCATGGCCTCGGAGTGGCCTACGTCATGACCTGCCTTCCGCCCTTTGATTGACTCACTTGAAGACCGAGGATTGCAATCTCAGATCTTTCTTCATTTTGGCATCAAGGATGGTTGTTCGCTGAAGATTTGGATATGGATGATGACTTCAAAGTTTCTTGACTGAATTAATTACATTCAAGCCTTGGTGATGGTCATATTCATCTGAAAGACAAACTGGATGAACTAATTTTGGTTTTCTCCATTAATGGTTCTTATAAATCCAAAACTATGTTTTGTTTATTTGACTATTTTCAAACCTTTGGTGATTTTTCATATTGGGTCTTGATCCATGGCCTCAAAGTGGGCCTACGTCATATCCTACCTTCTGTCGTTTGATTGACTCACTTGAAGACCGAGGATTGCAATCTCAGATCTTTCTTCATTTTGGCATCAAGGATGTTTGTTGGCTCAAGATTTGGGTATGGGTGATGACTTTCAAATCTTCTTGGTTGAATTGCATTCAAACCTTTGGTGATGGTCATATTCATCTAACAAACAAATTGGATGAACTAATTTGGGTTTTCTCCATTAATGGTTCTTATAATCCAAAACTATGCTTTGTTTATTTGAATATTTTCAAGCCTTTGGTGATGGTCATATTCATCTGACAGACTTCTCCATTAATGGTTCTTATAATCCAAAACTATGTTTTGTTTATTTGAATATTTTCAAGCCTTTTGGTGATGGTAGACAAACTAGATGAACTAATTTGGGTTTTCTCCATTAATGGTTCTTATAATCCAAAACTATGTTTTGTTTATTTGAATATTTTGAGATAAAGCCAAAACGGTGGAGGAAGGCAAGTAATCTGGAAATCAAAATGCCCTCCAAAATCTAAAATATTTGTGGTATCTCATGATGAATAAGGTACCTACATGGGAAGTCCTCCAACAAAGGTTTAAATGTGATCTTGGGTGGTGTTCCCTTCGTCAAAAAAATGGAAGGTTTAAATGTGATACTGGGTGGTGTCCCCCCTTTGTCAAAACAATAAGAAATGTTCTTGGCATGTTTTCCTAGAATGTTCTTTCTTTCAAAATGTTTGGAATATGTAAAATTCGTATTAGGTCATTCAATATTGGTCTAGTTCAAATCTGGAGGTGACCTAGCATTTGTGGAAATCATCTAAAGACCTGTAGGTCTTCAGAGGCTCTTCTGATGGGGGATTTTGACTCGCTAAGGACAAGGTTTCCTTTTAAAAGAAAGATATGATCCTTCACACACTAACAATTTCTTAGCCATTTGCTTCAAGGAAAATAGTCTAATGCCCCAGTAATTATCCCTCCATAAAAGATTGATCAATTCAAATCCATGGAGTTGCAAATGGCCATAAAAATAGGGGTTGAATTATTTTATTTCTATCTTCAAATCACTTGCAAAAATCGACCACTATTTACAAACGAAAAAGAGTTCAAAAATTCACATTTTTGGAAACTCAAAGCTTACAATCAACTAGCTATACAGGGAAAAAAGGAAAAGAAAAGAATCAAGACAGAAAGAATTTATCTAAAATTGGCATCCATCTAGAAAAGGATATTTGAACAATAGTTGAAAGGATATTTGAACGATCCATCTAAAAAAGGATATTTGAATGATAGTTGAAGAGGACATAGAGAAGGATATTTGAGCCAAAGAACAATGGACATATTGAAGGAGTTTAGAAAAAGATATTTGAACAATAGTTGAAGAGGAGGACATAGAGAAGGATATTTGAACCAAAAAACAATGAACATATTGAAGGAGTTTCAATGGTGCATGCTACAAGTTTATCCCTCCATAAAGTATTGATCAATCCAAAGCCATGGAGTTTTACTTTGACAGTGCATCAATTCAAATGACCATTGGAGTTTTACTTTGACAGTGCATCAATTCAAATGACCATAAAAATAGGGGCCCAATTATTTTATTTCTATCTTCAAATCAAAGCTTCTTGCGTGCAAAAATCGACCATTGTTTACAGACAAGAGTTTTCACAAATTCATATTTTTGGAAACTCAAGTTTACAATCAACTGGCTATACAAGAAAAATAAAGGAAAAGAATCAAGACACAAAGAATTTAGAAGTTGGCATGCATGTAGAAAATGATATTTGAACTATAGTTGAAGAGAAAGACATAGAGAAGGATATTTGAACCATAGTTGAAGAGAATAACAATACACATTCAGATTTTTGGAAACTTTACAATCATAGTTGAAGAGAAGAACAATAGACATATTCAGATTTTTGGAAACTCAAATTTTACAATCAACTAGCTATACAAGAAAAAAGGAAAAAGAATAAAGACACGAAAAATTTAGAAGTTGGAAGAAAAAGAATCAAGACACAGAGAATTTAGAAGTTTGGCATCCATATAGAAAAAGGATATTTGAACTATAGGAATTTAGAAGTTGGCATCCATGTAGAAAACGATATTTAAACTATTGTTGAAGAGAAGGATATTTTAACTATAGTTATAGAGAAGGAGGACGAATTTAGAAGTTGGCATCCATGTAGAAAAGGATATTTGAACTATAGTTGAAGAGAAGGAATAGGATATTTGAACTATATTTGAAGAGAAGGATAAGGATATTTGAACCATAGTTGAAGAGGAGGAGGACATATAGCTGAAGAGAAGGATAAGGATATTTGAAGAGAAGGAGGACATATAGTTGAAGAGAAGGATAAGGATATTTGAAGAGAAGTTGAAGAGAAAGACAAGGATATTTGAACTATAGTTGAAGAGGACATAGAGAAGGATATTTGAACTATAGTTGAAGAGAAGGGCATAGAAGGATAGTTGAACCATATAGTTGAAGAGAAAAATAAGGATATTTGAACCATAGTTGATATTTGAACTATAGTTGAAGAGAAGGACATAGAGAAGGATAGTTGAACCATATTCAAGAGGACATAGAGAAGGATAGTTGAACCATAGTTTAAGAGAAGAATATTTGAACGATAGTTGAAGAAAAGGATATTTGAACTATAGTTGAAGAAGAGAATCTCTGAACTATAGTTGAAGAGAAGGACATAGAAAAGTATAGTTGAACCATAGAAGGATATTTGAACTATAGTTGAAGAGGACATAGAGAAGGATAGTTGAACCATAGTTGAAGAGAAGAACAATGGACATATTGAAGGAGAAGGATATTTGAACTATAGATGAAAAGAAGGATATTTGAACTTTATTTGAAGAGTAGGACATATAGTTGAAAAGAAGGATATCTTAACTATAGTTAAAGAGGACATAGAAAAGGATAGTTGAACCATAGAAGGATATTTGAACTATAGTTGAAGAGGAGGACAAAGAAGGATAGTTGAACCATAGTTGAAGAGAAAAACAATGGACATATTGAAGGGGTTTCAATGGTGCATGCTACAAGTTCAACTCACATATTGGAGTTTCAATGGTGCATACTACAGGTTCAACTCACTAGGCCAACAATCCCAATACATGATTTCAATATTTTTTGCAAAATTGAACATGAAGCTTCTCTGGTATTTTTTACAAAATTAAATATGAAGCTTTTCCATAGTTGTCTTTTTTTTCTTTTGATAAAAGATTTTATGAAACTTTTCACTGTGTTTATTATGGGTTAATATTCTCTATCTCCATTTGCAAATTATGGCATTGTCTAGAAAGCTGATCTAGTTAGGAATTATGCTGGTCTAGTTAGGAATAGGTCTTCCTCCTCAAATATTTTGATTATGAGTCAATGGACTTACTCCTCTATCTACATGTGCAAATTATGGCATTGTCTAGATTGTTGGTCTAGTTAGGAATTGGTCTCCCTCCTCTAATATTTTGACTATGGCAATGTCTAGATATGTGCAAATTATGGCATTGTCTAGATTGATGGTCTAGTTAGGAATTGGTCTTCCTGCTCTAATATTTTGATTATGGCATTTGTCTAGATTACTGGTCTAATTAATGTGCAGATTATGGCATTGTCTAGATTGATGGTCTAGTTAGATATTGGTCTTTCTCCTCTAATATTTTGATTATGGCATTGTCTAAATTGCTGGTCTAGTTAGGAATTGGTCTTCCTCCTCTAATATTTTGATTATGGCATTGTCTAGATTGCTGGTCTAGTTAGGAATTGGTCTTTCTCCTCTAATATTTTGATTATGGCATTGTCTAGCTTGCTGGTCTAGTTAGGAATTGGTCTTCCTCCTCTAATATTTTGATTATGGCATTGTCTAGCTTGCTGGTCTAGAATTCGTCTGCCTCCTCTAAAATTATGATTATGGCATTATTTAGAATGCTGATCTCTTTAGGTTTTGATCTTCCTCCCCTAATATTATGGCATTATTTAAATCGCTGATCTCTTTAGGAATTGGTCTTCCTCCCCTAATATCTTGATGCATCTTTTTATTTTGATTATGGCATTTTTTTTATTATAGTATTGTCTAAATTGCACGCTAAATGCTAAATGTATTGATTACATTAGAAATAATTAAAAAAAAAAATTGAGGATTAGATATTAAAATTCCATAAAAACACCATTCTTTTAGACTTCAAGACAAACAAAACTTTATTATTATAATAATATGTGAATTATTAGAATAATATCATCATCCCACCATATTAAAGGGCTAAAAAAAAATCCCAATCACTCCAAAATTTACAAAGAAGAATACAAAATTGAATTGTCATTCACAGAAGATTATAGACACATGCGTACAAAATTGTATTTTCATTTTGATTCCAGCCCATAAGCAAACAAAGAGTTCTGCGAGCGAGCTAACAGTGGGCACTGAAGACGAAGTGTTGTTTCCCTCGTCATTCCCCAATCACTCCAAATTTTACAAGATTCGCAGGTGCGCATTTCACCAGAGGTTACAAAAATACGAGCGCGCAAAAACAACGACTATACACAGGAACACAAACGATTCAGCTTGCAGGTATCTTCCAACTAAGGTTTGGTGATAAGGTAGTCTTCTTAGATGTTTTTAAGTCTTATTCTAATGTGGCTGTGCATTTGTTTCTCTCGATTATCTTTGGATTATTTAAGAATCGGATTATTTGTTCCAATGTACCCCGCAAATGGCTAACTATCATATTACATCGAAAACCATATTGCTGTTAGAATGTCAAAGAATACTATTAGAAATCTTCAGGATATATTGCTGTTAAAAAGTTACATATTACATTAGAAACCATGATACCATGATGATTAATCTATAAAGAAAATATGTATATAATCATATTACAATGAAAACCATAACTACAATGAAAACCATAATATCATTATACAACACCTACAACGCAAACGGGAGAACTTTATATATCCGCTAACATCGTGACAATACCAAATTAGAAGGCCAGTGGCAAATACCAAGTTAAGAAAAGAATGATCACTGGGGCATGCAGACAGGGACCATGACACACTAATACTGATGATGAGGGCGTGTGTAAATCACACAGTACAGAAGGCCACTCCGAATGGTCATGATCGAAGCCAAGTTACACAGACCCATTCATAGCAGATGCAGAAACAATAGCGTGCACGCCAAGATCTATAACAGTCTAGTGAACAGTCAGCCTGAAAGAAAGGGAAAATCACAAGTATAAATTGCCACGACGAACATGCTCAGGTCGAAGCCACAATTAGCTTTTAAATAAAATACAAAGCCCGCTGCCTCCTTATCCATTTCATCACAGAAAGGGCGAGCAAAACATTCTGAAAAATCATAGAAGGCAGCTCTGAAAAATAACAGTACAAAATATACAAGCCACCTCAAGAATGGTCCTTGTTGCGACATATTCACTTATTAGAAATAGCTATGCAATCCAGAATGACACGCTCGCTTGAAAGAGTGAAAACGAAGCCCTCACTTTGCTCAGAAACCCATCTTGAAGATGTAACCATACCACGCAGCCAAGAGCCGATCCAGAGAATTGAAGACCATGTCCAGAAAAGTGTTTCCATGCACAGCGGAATCCAGAAGTGAAAAATTGATTGAAGATGCAACCATACCATGTAGGTAAGAGCTAATCTAGAAATCTGAGGCCCGTGTCCTGATATGTGTGTTCAATGCACAGCGGAAGCCAGAGGTGAAAAGAATACACAGCCAAAGAAACAAGAAAGAGTGAAGACTATTAAAGACAGTGGCCTATGCAACAAATTAAGGAAGATTTGAAAAGGTAACAGAAAGAACCCACTCCGAAGAACAATCCGTTACAACCACAACTGGAAAAGTCATCCACAAGCCTATTGTGTCAACTCAGCCGATGCTGCAACATCTGTTGAAGTTTTGGGCTTGCAGAAAACAGAAGCAGAAACAGATAACGAGTTTAGGGCAAGCGAGGGGAAATAAAGATGTAATTTGAGAGAAATTAGAACAAACGGTTTCCTATGTCTTGCAAGTACTAAAAGATATATGTCTAACTCTAAATCATAAAAGTATCCATACAATACTGCCATGGAGCAGTTAAAAACAAGCAAAACATGAGCTACATCCAAAGCCTTACAGGTACCGGAGAGAAGAGCTCTCAGAGCTTTCAGAAATTGACCATTAAATGGAAAACATATCATTAGAAGCCACTGATATTTTATTTTGCCGCGTCAAGCTGACCCACTACAGCACAACATTCAGATATCGCTTGATCCATTACACCATCAGAAACAGAATATCGCTCGTCTCAAAGACGCTACATCATACAACAATTACACCTTCAAGATACAGGCTCAAAAGTGAAATAATATCCATTTACAGAGTGAAATAAAATCCATTTGGAATTGTAATCCTTACAATATGACAACTAGGTGTTAAAAGCAGTATTAAGATATTGAAAACACACTAAATTTCAACTAAAGGAGCGATCAAGATGTAAGATGACCCTATTTATCCTCTTCTTCTAGTTTCACATGAATGGCTCAATTAATCTTGCACCTCTAACAAACAGAGAATATTTACATATATCTGCAACTAAATATTTACATATATCTGCAACTAAAAATCACTTATAACTTAGCAAACCTCCTGGACGATGCTTTCGACCTAAATATGCCTGCTAGCCCACCTTTCAATCCACTGTCCTGCACAATTTATGCATGGCTGCAGATTGTGGAGAAATCATAAAATATCGACGGACTAATCCCCTAAAGTTATCAACACTACAAAGTACACACTCGAAAGGAGTCTTAGATACATAGACCTGCGATACTTTATGATGTCTGTTTGTTGAAATGTTGATAAAAATTTCAAGACAGTATTCTGTTTTCGATGATCAACTCGTTGCCCTGCAGCCGAAAGACCAGTTCTTTCCCAAATCAGGCATAGCAATGATTAGAGACATCGTTAATGCCAAATCGGCTCAACTAAACGAAAATAACACAACAAATATTCAACACCAAACCCCTATATAGATCCCAGATCCTGTAACAGATCCCTAATTAAGTCCTCGTGAAGAAGTTGCGAAGTACCAATCCGCTTCCTATGGTTGAATTCAAATTTTAGATGAAATGCCCGGCAGCCCAACGATCCACTGTCCTGCACAATTTATGCATGTCTGCAAATTGTGGAGAACATCATAAAATATCGACGGACTAATCCTCTAAAGTTATCCAACACTACAAAGTACACACTCGAAAGGAGTCTTAGATACATAGACCTGCGATACTTTATCATGTCTGTTTGTTGATAAAAGCTTCAAGTCAAAATTCTGCTTTTCATGATCAACTCGTTGCCCTGCAGCCCAAGGACCAATTCTTTCAGGCAAAGCAATGATTAGAGACATCGTTAATGCCAAAGACTACACTAAGCGAAAATAACACAAGCAAATACTCAACACCAAACCCCTATATAGACCCCAGATCTTGTAACAGATCCCTAATTAAGTATTCGGAAAGAAGTTGCGAGGTATCGATAAGCTTCCTATGGTTGAATTCCAATTTTAGATGAAACGCCGTGCAGCCCAACGATCCACTCTCCTGCACAATTTATGCATGTCTGCAGATTGTGGAGAATTCATAGAATATCGACGGACTAATCCTCTAAAGTTATCCAGCATTATACACACTCAAAAGGAGTCCTAGATTCATAGACCTGTGATACTTTATCAAGTCTGTTTGTTGATAAAAACTTCAAGAGAATGTTCTGCTTCCCATGATCAACTCGTTGCCCTGCAGCCCAAGGACCAATTCTTACCCAAATCAGGCATAGCAATGATTAGAGACATCGTTAACGCCAAATAGCCTACGAAAATAACACAACAAATACTCAAAACCAAACCCCCATATAGATCCCAGATCCTGTAACAGATCCTCAATTAAGTATTCGGGAAGAAGTTGACAAGTATCGATCAGCTTCCTATGGTTGGATTCCAACTTTGGATTAAATGCACTGCAGCCCAACGATCAATCATGTCTGGAATCTCACGCATACCAAGGACCAATATCACCAATGCTAAATACTTAGCAAAATAAAAATAACACCAACAAATACTCAATCATTATCCCTTTATATCGATTCTCTAGCCACTGAGCCCTCATTGCCTTGCCACTAAATATGTAAAGCATCTGAACAAGGGCAGCATAAGCATTGAAGGAAACGAAATGATTCAGATAATACTATCGATTACAATAGGCAATCGTGTGGACGGCCTCGTAGTGTCTAATATCCCACCTTCAGATCTAGTCAACCAGACCAACAGAAAACATAATTAACCTAATTATTACAAAGCCTACACAACCCACAGACAAAGGAAATATAATTAACCTAATTACTTACAGAGTGAAGCTTCCACTGATCTACTTTGATCCTCAAACCAAAGCAGGAAAAACGCATTTAACCTAATCACTTACAGAGTGAAACTATACAAAAATACCTGAAAGAATGCCCTAAAGTAGATTGAAATGGGTCGCTTGTTATCTCCATAGACTCTGAAAAACCAATGCCCAATCCACATCCCATCCCCAGTTCATATCTCAACATAAGCGGATTTAGTTTATCAACCAAAAAAAAGGATTTAGTTTATCAGATAAAGAAAAAAGTTCATAAATAAAGGATAGAGAGCAGCAATAAAAGATATAGAGAGGAAAAATAAGATGTTAAGAACAATACAAAGTACTGAAATTAGGGACGTAGGGCACCATTGCTGAAAAACCATACGCCTCGCCTCTGTATCATGTGAGGAAAGACACAGCGCGATTTAGGGACAGATGGCACCACTGATGAAAAACCATATGCCTCTGTATCATGTGAGGAAAGACAGGGCACGACTGATCAAAATCCACAAGCCTCTATAACCTGGGAGGAAAAATACCAACTAGTAACGCTATTTTAAAAAAGACAGAGCTTGACTGATGAAAAACCGCACGCCTCTGTAACATGGAGGAAAAATACCAACCAACATGGAGGAAAAATACCAACCAGTAATGCTATTATTTTAAAACTGCCGGGAGACAACCACAGGCAAGACGCGAAAGAGATGAAAAACCCTATTATCCCTTGGTTACATGAGAACGTGAAAAACCCTATCATCCCTGAGGACATCCATCGCATCGCATTTCCCTTCCATCCCTGTAAAGGGAGGAAGGGTGGGAAAGAAGCGAATGAATGTGATTTCATAACTCTAGAACTCGTCAATATATTCGGGGGATGTGGTTAAATGGAGGGTCAAGATGAAACGGTGGTAGATGGACGAAGGCGATCAAAACTCCAGCTGGTAAAGGAAAAAGAAGGCATCGCGTGTATTGGATTCCTATCTTTTTGTACCACCGACTTACTTATTTTAAGATATCTTACGTGGTGCGTTGAGCATGTCTCATTGCCATTGTTTAAGGGTATAAAGGTCCGTGCGTGCACGTAACCTCCATAGTTAGTTGGAATAAGAGGCTAAATTGGAAATTAGTATATGTTAATGGAATAAACTAGCACTTGATCATTTTAACAAATGACCAATGCCGAAGGCAGGACGATGTGACACCAGCTCGGATGCGAGGAAGGACCAGACGCGCACGGGAAGGAGATGATCGCAGGAGGGTGCAGCAACTGCCAAGTGTCGAATTTTGAGAGGGTGGAAGGGCGATAAGTGGAGCACAGAGATTCGCTGGGAGCACTGTCCATCCCAGCAAAGCTCATAATAGGAACCATCGGCGTAATTAAATAAATAAATAAAATATGAATAAATAAATAGAAATAAAATAAAATAAATAAATAAATAGAAATAAAATAAAATAAAGATTAATAAATAAATAAATAAAATGAAATAAAAATAAAATTACATAAATTACAATTTAATAATATTAAATTAAAAATTAATATTTTTATTAAAATAAATATAAATATTTAAAATTCAAATTATAAACTTTGATCATTTGGTTTACTTTTCCCTGGCATTGTGCGATCAAAATCCAAGGTATATTTCACTGGATTTAACAAACGCACCTCAAATAAAATGCATAATTCATGAATCTTACAATGACAATGGCTCCATGAACCAATATGGACCACTTGCAGACTCAATCGGCGGACTTGTGTACAAGAGAAATCCAAATACAGGAATATTCCATATAAACAAGAACCAATCATGACCAAGATGATATTCTTTAACATGTGCGTGAATTATCAATTTTTTTTACATGATCGGAAAAGGCAGCCAGGACCACAGAGAATCATAAAGTCTCTTGCAAAGGAAAGTGATCACTGTCATTTGATACAAGCCGAATGTGTTACCAACTCAACAGCTGTTGTTTTAACTTGGAAAAATGGCACCCATTCAGAGAAATTTTTTTGTCCAAATAACATGGCTTAAATGGTGCATAAGTTTTGAAATAGTTCTTCAACCAGTGTTTGAAAAATATGTTTTGAGATATGGTCTGAAGACCTGTACCATTCTTGTTATGGTTTCTGGTAACTGGCTTTGAGCATTTTTTTTGTAGACCAATAACAGCCATCTACTGTTGCCTTTCAACAATTGATACTCTCGTCCAATGATCTGTGAGAGGCATATAAACCCTTTGTCAACCAAGAATCAAAATCGGCAAAGTATGTGTTTTCTAATACATGTCCATAAAAATATTGCCTATGTCAACACAATATCGGACTCACTAACATTTTCTATTCTTAATACACTGTAATTTTTTTCTACAATGAAACATGCATCATTCATTTGAAAAAATACACTAGAAGAAATAAATTTGAATGGAATTGCATTGCATTTTCAACAATGAAACAGGGATCATTCATTCTAAACAGTACAGTGAAAGAAATAAATTTATATTGAAATGTATTGCAAAAGCTAGAAGAATACAATCTAACCATCAACAGCAGAAGTAAGAGATTTTTTGTGTAGATTTCCACTCACAAAACAACAAACTCCTCTGTAAACTTTTCAACCTTCGAAACCAATTGAACAATCTTCCAGATCTTTGGAAGCATTAAAATTTAATAGTGATGGAAGGAGAAGAAACAAGTGATGATGAATCAGAATCCATGGTCATCACTTGCATCTCAGCATTTTCGTCCATGAGGGATTGTAGAGTTCTTGGTATTGGGGGAGTCAAAACATCGACAAATCCTTCTAGCATCTTTACAATCGTGCCCATTCTTGGTCTTGAACCCTCGCCATCCTGAATGCACCAGATAGCTACCATTGTTGTCCTCTTAACCTCTTCTATATCAATGTCCTTCGCAAGGCGGTCATCTACAAGCTCCAGAATGTTTCCCAAGCTGACCTGCTTGGCAGCCCAAATTAGGAAAAACCATTTTTCAGATTCCACATTGCTTGACTCTATGTTTTTGCGACCTCCCATGATTTCTAGGAGTGTCATCTAGATGAGTCTGTAATTTTTCTTATAAAAATATCACACACTGCAATGAGTTCATAACAAAATTTGTATGGCAGTCTCTCGAAATAATAATTTGAGAGGTATGTACTGAAAACGATACCTCTCATGATTTTAAATTTTTCATTATTAAACATATACAATACAATTAACTCTGGTACAACCTTCCCCATACAAAGAAACTCTCTTCAACTAAAATTGATGTGTTGCCCATCAAATTTCCACAATCTACAGCACAAAATTTTGTAGTTGCATTCACAAGTACACCCACACCCTGTGGAGATGCATACTTGTCTCTGTTTTTCTAAGCTACCCATTATCTGCTAAACATGACAGAGGACCTGAACATGACCTGACTTATAAGCCATTTGTGCATAAATTCTCACTGAACATGACCTGCTGCATCAAAATATTCAACAATACAACATTACAGACTAAATCCAATTCAAACAACATAATAAAATCTGCTACAACCTTCCCCATACAATGAAACTATCTTCAAGTAAAATTGATGTGTTGCCCATCAAATGTCCACAATCTACAGCACAAAATTCTGCAGTTGCATTCACAAGTACACCCACACCCTGTGGAGATGCAAACTTGTCTCTGTTTTTCTAAGCTACCCATTATCTGCTAAACATGACTTGTCCTCTGTCATGCTTGTGATATTCAAGACTTGCAAGTCATTTGTGCAGAAATTCTCAAAATATTCACAATACAACATTACAGACTAAATCCAATTCAAACAACACAATAAAATCTGCTACAACCTTCCCCATACAATGAAACTATCTTCAAGTAAAATTGATGTGTTGCCCATCAAATGTCCACAATCTACAGCACAAAATTCTGCAGTTGCATTCACAAGTACACCCACACCCTGTGGAGATGCAAACTTGTCTCTGTTTTTCTAAGCTACCCATTATTTGCTAAACATGACTTGTCCTTTGTCAGGGTTGTGATATTCAAGACTTGCAAGTCATTTGTGCAGAAATTCTCACTGCACATGACCTGCTGCTTCAAAATAATCATAATACAACATTACAGACTAAATCCAATTCAAAACCAATTCCAAATACAATCAATCTAAGGGTCACACTGTGCTTTTCATTCCACATTAGTACTCTGCTCTGGATGCCTCTGCAAACAAGATAGAAAAGAAACAAGAATCCTAATTCCAATAGCCCGCCATTAACTATCAAGAAAAAGCTATGAACCCTTAAGTGGGCTTCAGATCGTCAAACATGGACGCCCATGACCAAATCCTGCCACTATCAGAAGGCGAAACTCGCTCATTATGCAGGCGTTCAGCCGCGAAAATCCTCTGGCTCGGCTTTCAATCTCAGGGGACTTTTCTTCTTCTTGGCATCCCCGCGCCCCAAAACCACCGCCTCCCCATTCTTGATAGCCAGACTCGGCGGTAACCCGCACAAGCGCCTATAGCTACGATTTCCTCTGCAAAATACCTTCAAAGCAGAGACATACAGAGTCAGGAATTTGGAGATTTCAGTGAGGCTACATTATTGATAGCCATATGATGGAAGTGTGTTGACAAGGATCCCAATTTTGGAGATGATTCTGAGAATACGTTGTACTGATTTGATGTAACATGGTTTGTTGAACTTTAGAGGCCATTTACAATCTCAATGTGTATGCATTTTGTTTAGATAGTTATCACACTTTATGCCATTTGGCTATATCCACCCACATATTAGATACATGAGCAAATTTTACAATTCAGGTTCCAATCCCCATTGTAGTTATAAAAACTATGCCGATGGTCAAATTCAAAATTGTGCACTACAAAAACTGGAAAGTGGTTAAGACCTTTTAACTCTTCTTATTTTTAGCTATCTTCTGAAGTTTACCTTCTATGGATGAAATAGAATTTCCTCTTTAAGAAACAAAGTGTGCATAGCACTTGTGCCAATCTTATGTATGCCAATTTTGTCACATGTTTACTCTTATACACACATATATACAGGAAGGGCATAAATACTGTAGAAATGGCCCAAACTTGTAAATTGTGCCTCTATCACATATGTAAATTTGAGGAAGAGTTCTAGTCACCTGTAGTGTGGATTTTTTGAATGAGACTCCAACACAAGCCTACAAGTCATGAACAGAATCTCATTTAAAAGAAGAGGAGGAATTAGACATTATTTGAAATTTTGTTTTTCTCAAGTTTTTTTGTTTGTCTCCTGCACATACTTAATAGTATAGAGTTGTCAACTTACTGTTGTTCAACTCGATACATAAGAACCTGAAATCAAGTTTTACAACATAATAAACAGCTAGGCACTCCTAATTAAACACAGGGAGAAGCCTTTTTATCAACCCACTGGTCAGTGGCTTCCATTAACAAATGAACCAAGCATTGGACACTTCTCTAAACAGGTTTCCAATTCCAAGCATTCCCAAGCCTATGAGATATTACAGTAGCTCACTGGCACTGGCAAACACATTTCGGCAATAGTTGGACAGAAATACAGCAGCGCATGCACATATCCACGATCTAACACAGAATTAATATATTAAAATAACATTAGTCAAACCATCTTGCGGCAAATGACATGAAATAAGGCACACACTTTCTTAACTTCAGAAACACTATCTAGAGCAGCTAAGATTCAACCCCTGGTCATTGCTTTCCAACAAAAACGCGCTCAAACTGTTTCTAAAAACACTTCTGTGAAGAACAAAAAATGGACCCTAAGAGATGGAGACCAGTGCCGTCTAAAGCATAGAGGAGTTTCGTACTTCGTAACAAAGAACAAGCCCTTACCTGGAAATCTATACCGATCACTGCCTAGAACTCTAAACGATAGGAAAATTTGCATGCATGCCAAACGAGGAGCTGATTCATTGGTCAGGTCAGTGGTTTGCTAAAATGTCAACTAGGGTCCTATTCTTACCCTGGTCTGCCCATGCAAATGTCATGAGCTTCAACCGGGTGTAAGTCAGGGACAACTTGGGCAGAAATGTAACCGACCAAGAAACTAAGTATAAGGAAATCTGCTCAAACGAAAAGGGGAAAAACGAAGAAAACATACTGAACAAATGAAGGGAAAACATGAAGATTTGAGCACAAAAACAACAAAGGCGTATAGTGCACCTGTAAAATCTCATCTGTAGTTAGAACGCATGGCGACATCATCTCTCGAGGCAAAATCCTAATATGCGCCTTAGTCTCCTCCCTCATTTGCTGGATGATCTTCCCACCCTTGCCTAGCAAACACCCTACCTGACCGTTGGGCACAACCAGACGAGTAGTAATAAGATTGTTGGAGTTATTTTCATCGACAATATCCTCAAAAATTCTTCCATGAACCCTAAACAGAGCCTCTTGGGCCCGCGAAACTTTCCCCAAATCTCCACCATTGTTCCCAGCATCTTCTGGCGCGGAAATAACAATAACCCTCTCTTCGCAACCCTGGACAATCTCCTGCATGGTGACTCAGGCACCTGTCTCCTGCCTAATCTGCGAAACAATGCTACCCCCCTTTCCTATGACTCCTCCGGCTTTGGACTCCGAGCAGAGAATTCGAAACACAGTCTCGTCGGGCCCTGCTAAAGGAGGTTGTGGATGTTGTACCCGCTTGTGCATGTGACCAATGTTTTCATCCTGTGGCTCGAAATAGGGCCGCTTCGGACGGGGCCAAGAATACACGCCATGGCAACTGCAACACCAATCTATACTGTCAATACGAATCGAAAGAGAACTGAAAATGCATATATGAGCGGCTCTTCGAACTAAAAATGAAAAGAATCTCTAGCTTGTGCTTTGCGATTCCAATGCCCATGCTCTGCAAGAATTCATGGTTGAAAGAAGCAATACCCTCTGTTTCCAGCTCGTTCTAGGCAAACAAGAGGCCATACTCGTAGACCAGGTAAGGTTCCAGGTCCGATTCTGAGAGCCAACCGAACAGCAACACGGACTTGAAGCAGCTGATGCGCGCGAGAAGGAGAGCAGGAGGGTGGGAGCGATTGGACATCAGGTGGGATGGATGGCTGCCAAGTGTCAAATTTTGACAGGGCAGAAGGGCGATAGGTGGAGCACAGAGATTGGATGGGAGCACTGTTCATCCCAGCAAAGCTCATAATAGGAACACCTTCGGCGTAACTAGCAATTGTACTATATGAAGGAATGATATTTAATGTTTGTGAGACTAAAAATAGTCTATGGATTACCAGCGTCTTCGTTTTTTGCCTTCTGTAATTTAATCATTTTTTTATTCAAATTGATTATGAGTTGACTCAACTTTCTTTCTTTTTTTTGTTTTTGTAATTCAATCTTTTTTTTACTCAAATTGATGATGTGCTGACCCAATTTTCTAACGGTTCCATCACCGAAAAGACAATGCCAAGGAATTGATGCTAACATACTGCGTAAGTGTCCCATAAGTTGCAAAGAAAAAGGTGTAAAGTAGTAATATAATAAAAAATATTATAGAGGAAAAAATATGTGATATGTTATGTGATTTAATTGAATATTTAACTTATAAATATGAATTATTTTATTTAAAAATATATAGATATATAGGTTTGGAGAATTGTTTGGATAAAGAAATTAGTTTTTTTATAACCTAGTATAGATAGCTTATAGAGTGTAGTGTGTAGAGTTTTATGTGATTTAATTGAATATTTAACTTATAAGTAACGACTCTCACATGAATTAATAATTTGATCATTTTTCCTCTTGAATTATTATAAATTTCTCATGCTAAAGTTTGGCTAAATCATTGAAAAATAGAAAAGGTGGTCACTTTGCTAAATATTGATACCACTAAAAAAATTATCACAACCAAATTTAAGGAAGAATTGTTGTATAGTGAAAAAATAGAAAGTAAGATATTATAATGTGGTCATCAACTCCAATCTAGAATATTAAAAGAATATTTTAATTATAAATAGCATAAATAAGAAAATCAATATTTTTATTATGGTTAGAAAGTAATAGAGAAAGAGTTAAAGGTCAAGCATGCCCTTTAGAATCTATCATTCAATCTTGGACCACCTAGTTACACTTTTAAGATCATCATAAATAAATGTTGTAATAATAAAATCCTATGGCTTTTTGACATATAATGCCTAAAAATGAACTTTGTAATATATTAAAAGATTTTAATATTCCTTTTTATAATAAATAAAGTGTTATCTTAAAAATATACCCAAAAACAACTTCAAAACTTAAACTTTAAAAAACTTATGCCCACACCATCTCCAAACTTATAATCAATAAAGTACTATATTGAAAATTCAACCCTTATTTGTACAAGTATAATAAAACGTAAAGTATTCGATGCAGAAAATGGTGGGATTCTCCAAAAGAAAAATGTTGAGAATAGTTGGGGCTTTTATGAAACACGTACTTCCGCCCAGTTACTAGTCTACCAAGATCTTTCAGTTTAAAGAAACACCTGCAAAATCTACTATCACAGATACACAAAGCCTTCTGGTGCTCACTATCAGACGAAAGATTCTATTAAGACATCTATTTTGGAAGTGTAGGGCCACATCCATGGAATACTGCAGGCAAGAGAAGGTGATTGTACCTACAAAGGTAACTTAATTGGAAATATAGCAGTGCATCAACGTGGTTTTCTCTTTGAAAAGCAAGGTGATCATCACTTTTTAACAGCAAAAGTGACTTGTAAAAAAAAATGATCTTGTCAGAATTATCAATCATAATTTAAGCCCAACTTTGTTAGAATTATCAATCATAGTTGAAGCCCAACTTTAGGTGTTTTAGTTAAGATGCAAATCTTGCAGTGCAACCACACTGCATATTTTTATTTATCTGCCCTGAGAAATTATCTGCATCATACTGGAACAAAATGAGAGATTATCTGCATCATACTGGAACAAGAATAAATGCATTTACTTAAACAAAACTAAGAGAAGAAAGAAAGCCTCAATATTTCAAGTTTCCTTGACAAAACTTCAAAACAAAACACCATCTTTCCTATATAATGTGGAGCACCAACCTAAAAATAAATATCTTTCTTCAAATGCATTGTTCATCCTCAAATAAAACTCAGAGAACACATATAATGCGCTCAAGTTCTCCACAATTAGTGTTAAGGTGTAATCACAAGCTATAAAAAAACACATCAAATTCTGCAATACCACTAGTTAATCTGCTCTCAATCTGGCGTCTTATTGCAGTGGGCATTTTCAGCCATTATAACAAAGAAGAAGAGCATATGCCTTCAATATGACTACCTCCCATCCCACTCCTTCTCTTTGTCTCCAAACACAACAGAGATATTATTTTATATCATATGTAGATGTGTTTTTCCTACAGTTTCTCTATGCAAACAATACATACATTATAACAAACCTGTACACCGTAAGAAGTTACGCCCCGCGAAGATGGGGGAGAAATAGGGCATGTTTCCATTCGTTCATCCACCAAAATCTGTTGATAACGACATTTCACATTGCAAAATGATTTGTCACCTCTGCAATAATCAGGAAACAAAGAATGAGACTAGCTCTTGAGAATTTGAAAATTATAATAAAATTCAATGTGATTCCCAAATATTAAAATTATATCTACTATGGAAGCCATGGTACGATCATTATAAGAGACCTGTACATGTAAATGTCCTTCCCATGGTTCAATTGTCATTTGCAGAGATAGCATGCTCTAAGAAAATGGGCAACAAGAAACACTGCAACATTTGAATTGCTCCGAGTTGGCATCGCGACTTCCCAAACTCCATGTTCATGTTGTTTCCGAACAGGGAATTGCACAATTTCACACTTGGTACCACAATGAATATATATGTGTTTTGTGCTTGATTTTGGACCATATGATGTAACACAAGTATAGTTCTATGAATTCTCGATTCCAGACTTCTTCTAAGTGTTGGATTTTCTGAATCCATCTGGAGAACCAATCGACATTGCCACTCTTTGCTGCTTGGGAGAAATCAAATTGGGATCTAAGCAGTTTTGATGCCAATCAGTGTTCCCAACTCTAGAAAATGTTTTGATAACCAGCGGAGAAGTTGGTCTTTTGACCCCCTATGAATCTGAGGACCCCTTCAGATTGAAATCTATGAATGTATTAGAAGCATCAAGCCAGTCTCTGCCCTGATACAGAGTACAACAATAAGGATACAGACGATCCATCAACTCTGCCCCCCAAAACTAGTCCATAACCACAATTTTTTCCTTCCTAAAGCAAAATAAATCCCTGAAACCTCTAAAACATCCTTCCCAAGTATTCAAATCCTTTATTAAATCAATGACACAAACTCTTTCCTTGCTGCTAAAAAAAGCAGGCACCCCTCTCTGAGAATTTTGATCAACGCCACAGAACTTCTGTTATATTCTAACAGCAGGAATCCCTCATAGGTTGTCAGAAAAATGAGCTCCTTGCAGCTCTGTGCAAGGGGGCATACACCCACTAATCTTGCTGAATCTGGAGGTACCCAATTTCCAATTGTAATAGACTAGGTAAGTGCAACACTCACATACCCAAATTTATAGTTGCAATTAGAAAATCAGCATTGCAGTATTGGACAGGCATTTTTTTGACCTAGAGACAATCAAAAGAAATGTTGTGCATAACAAAGAGCATAAGATATTTTCTCTTCATGTGCGTGTTCCGGTAATTCTTTATCTCGTTGTCTGTTCGCCCTGGAAATCTCCCAGCAATAAGTGACCACCTGCACAGTTTTAAAGACTAATAATATCAGTTCGGTCCATATGTGAACCTTCAGAATTGAAATTTCATGATAGATCCAGGTTTACTATGTCGGGGTTAGTAAGGGAATTTACTGGAGCAAGAAATTAAAAAACTTCAATAACATACTTATTGTCGAGGAGGGAGTGGAGTTTGATGATGAGATCGTCTTCTTCTTCTGAAAAGCTTCCTCGTTTCAGATCGGGACGCAGGTAGTTTATCCATCGCAACCTGCAACTCTTCCCACATTGTAGCAACCCAAAAATCAAGAAAATTAAGAAGAGTCGGAAATCAAGAAAGTCATGAAATTCAAGAAGAGTTAAATATAACCTCTTGAATTCAAAAATAGATATTAATTGAAGAATTTAAATATAAACTCTCGAATTCAGAAGCAAATATTAGTTCCATTGCAGAGCATAGGTGAAGCAAGAAACCTGTGGCCTTGGGAAGCGAACATATATTAATTCCATTGCAGAGCTTAGGTGAAGCAAGAAACCTGCGACCTTGGGAAGCAAATGCCAGGAAACCTCGTCGTGGGCTTCAATGTGTGCGATGAGACGCTTTTCCAGCAGCCTTTTTTATTGGTAAGAACCTTGTCGCAGTAGGGAGATCTCCCATCTTCATAGAAGAATGACCGTGCAAAGTATGTAATGGGACTATTCTGAGCATCACAGTGGCAACTGAAAATACAACAAATATCTATTTGATTATTAATGTAACTGAATAATAAGCGTATTCAATCTAAAGGTAGAAACTATTTCAATCGTCTAACATCAAAATCAATGGTGCACAATGATACAAGTGGCAAGTGAGGGGAGTTTTTTTTCAAATAGGGGCGCTTTACAGCGTAATAAATTATCATAACCTAGGATTGATATATGGTAGATGAAATATATTGTAAAAAGAGAATAGAGTGTAATTTTAAGGATAATGTGTCATTGTGTTTATTCAAAAATATAAAGTTTGTTAAATATATTTATGTAAAATTAAGTCTTATTGAATATATTTATGTAAAATTAAATGCGACATCAATTATAATTAAGTGTGACATATCCCCGAATGTGGGTGATAGAACTGACACGCTGGACAGTCACATCTCACACACCCCAGAGGATGGAGATCTCCTACGCAGAGCCTCACGTGCTTCGGATCCTCAAACTGTTAGCCATTCGCACAAGACTCACAGAATCAGGAATGATGGCGAGACGATGGGAACTGCACCACCATGTCCAGGGCATCCGTTCACATCTATCACCATAAATTATCACCATTATTAACCCGTATTGTAGCCATCCCCCTTCCCACAAGCCTGCTCGGGTGACCAATCATGGCACACAGCTGCCTGTTAGGCCTACTCATTTCTATCCTCCTCTCACACATCCTAGCCCCTATAAAAGGATGAGCTCTCAACCCCTTTCAAGCCACGGTATTTTATCTTTTCCTTTTGCCTCTTCACCCCTGCTCTAGCATCTCCCAGATTTCAGAAGGCTGCGAAGCCCTATTCCTAGCGTTGTGCTGCGCAGTTCCTTTTGGGTTGTTGCATCCCCTCCTATGCACCTCCCCCCTGCTTCTCTGACCCCATGAGACCCTACAGTGTTTTCCCTTATGTGTATCCCTCCTTGAATATCTCCCCCCTGCCTTTTCGCACAATGGTCCCCAGACTTCGACAGAGAACTATCTGTAGTGGACAGAGAGGGGCTCTCCCTAGCCTCTATCACTGTGGCGAGGACAATCGACTAGATTCGATGGAAGGCTCTTCCTCCGGCACTTTTGCGCGTCAGAACCCCGATCACGAGCAGGATGAAGGAGGAGGGTCATGGGACATTTTTCCAGCTATAACTACCATTAATTTTTGTTTCTCCAACTTTGAGGACTTAAGCTAGACTAGCTTATTTATCAAGCTCGATATTTTGGTGCCTAAAGGGATACGAAAGGGGGATATAGACGGAAAATTTCAAGGACTTTGGAAAATATTTGAAGTAAGATTTTGAGATGGTTTTCTTTAAGCTAAGTTCTCTTGTATAGTTGTTGAATATTTAGGAATCCCGCAACATTAAAAACTTTTGAATATAAAATACTTTCCAAAAAAATCACATATTAAATATTCTCTGAAAGGCATTTTTATAAATTATGAATCATAAAAGTTCACATTTTGAAAATTTTTAATATGGTTAGACCTAAAAGAAAGGCATACACCTCAACTTCATTATCAGTTCTTTGTCCTAATCCCATCATAAATTAATAACCAAATTTCCTTCAAATTTATGAAAAACTCCTTCATAATTGGTTCTTTGTCCTAATCCCATCATAAACTAATAACCAATTTTCCTTCAAAGATATTAAAAACTCCTCCACCTGAGAGTCTTCAGATTTTAAGGATAAAGATTAAGTTTTTATTGGAGAAAAATTAGAAATTGAAGCACATTCTCTTTTAACTCGTTACTTGGAATTTCAAAAAATAAAAATATTACAAATAATCCAATCCCTATAATATTTAATTATATAATAAAATAAAATAATTTTTAATAATATAATTATTTATAAGATATAAATTTTAAAAATTATATATATATATATATTAATTATTAATTTGATATATGATATTTCACATTTAATCAACGACTTTTTTATAAAGTTTTAATAATATAAATATTTATAAGATATAAATTTAAAAATTATATATATATATATATATATATATATATATTAATTTGATATATGATATTACCCATTTAATCAACTACTTTTTATTACAAATGAACAAAGAATAAAGTAGTTACTTTTATATGACGGTTAACGAGTGTGTACATAATGGATATTGTAACCCTACTTTATCAATTTGAATAATCATCTATATATTAATAACCTAATTATTAATTTGATATATGATATTTCACATTTAATCAACTACTTTTTTATAAAGTTTTAATAATATAAATATTTATAAGATATAAATTTAAAAATTATATATATATATATATATATAACCTAATATTAATTTGATATATGATATTACACATTTAATCAACTACTTTTTATTACAATTGAACAAAGAATAAAGTAGTTAGTTTTATATGACGGTTAACGAGTGTGTACATAATGGATATTGTAACCCTACTTTATCAATTTGAATAATCGTCCGAAGTTAAGTGCATGATGCACATTTGGCTATGTGCATGTTTATTTTGTTACCATGTCTCAATTTTATAATCGATTCATGTGTCGCAAGGATGTGTTGAGACATGGATTAAATAAGTGCTTAGGTTTTCGGCTTTAATTTATTTTATCTATATTATAGTGATTATTGAGACATGGATTAAATAAGTGATTAGGTTTTTGGCTTTAATTTATTTTATCTATATTATAGTGATTATTGAATTTTAGTTATTTTGAAATATATGATATATTAAGTGATTTAATTGAATATTTAACTTATAAATATGAATTATTTTATTTAAAAAATGTATATATAAGTTTACAGAATTATTTGGATAAATAAATTAGTTTTTTTATAACTTAGTATAGATAGTTTATAGAGTGTAGTTTGCAGAGTTTTATATGATTTAATTGAATATTTAACTTATAAGTAACGACTCTGCGTGAATCAATAATTTGATCATTTTTCCTCTTGAATTATTTTAAATTTCTCATGCTAAAGTTTGGCTAAATCATTGAAAATAGAAAAGGTGGTCACTTTGCTAAATATTGATAGCATAAATAAGAAAATCAATATTTTTATCATGGTTAGAAAGTAATAGAGAAAAAGTTAAAGGTCAAGCATGCCCTTTAGAATCTATCATTCAATCTTGGACCACCAAGTTACACTTTTAAGATCATCATAAATAAATGTTGTAATAATAAAATCCTACCTCTAATGGCTTTTTGACATATAATGCCTAAAAATGAACTTTGGAATATATCGAAAGATTTAAATATTCCTTTTTATAATAAATAAAGTGTTATCTTAAAAATATACCCAAAAACAACTTCAAAACTTAAACTTAAAAAAACTTATGCCCACAACATCTCCAAAGCTTATAATCAATAAAGTACTATATTGAAAATTCAACCCTTATTTGTACCAGTATAATAAAACATAAAGTATTAGATGCAGAAAATGGTGGCATTCTCCAGCAGAAAAATGTTGAGAATAGTTGGGGCTTTTATGAAATACGTACTTCTGCCCAGTTACTAGTCTACCAAGATCTTTCGGTTTAAAGAAACACCTGCAAAATATACTATCACAGATACACAAAGCCTTCTGGTGCTCACTATTAGACAAAAGATTCTATTAAGACATCTATTTTGGAAGCGTAGGGCCACATCCATGGAATACTACAGGCAAGAGAAGGTGACTGTACCTACAAAGGTAACTAAATTGGAAATATAACAGTGCATCAACGTGGTTTTCTCTTTGAAAAGCAAGTTGCTCATCACTTTTTAACAGCCAAAGTGACTTGTAAAAAAAAAGCGATCTTGTTAGAATTATCAATCATAATTGAAGCCCAACTTTAGGCGTTTTGGTTAAGATGCAAACCTTGCATTGCAACCACACTGCATTATTTTGTTTATCTGCCCTGAGAAATTATCTGCATCATACTAGAACAAGAATAAATGCATTTACTGGAACAAAATGAGAAATTATCTGCATCATACTAGAACAAGAATAAATGCAATTACTTGAACAAAACTAAGAGAAGAATGAAAGCCTCAATATTTCAAGTTTCCTTGACAAAACTTCAAAACAAAACACCATATTTCCTATATAATGTGGAGCACCAGCCTAAAAATAAATATATTTCTTCAAATGTATTGTTCATCCTCAAATATAACTCAGAGAACACATATAATGCGCTCAAGTTCTCCGCAGTTAGTGCTAAGGTGTAATCACAAGCTTTAAAAAACACTTCAGATTCTGCAGTACCACTAGGTAATTTGCTCTCAATCTGGTGTCTTATTGCAGTGGGAATTTTCAGCCATTATAACAAAGAAGAAGAGCATGTGCTTTCAATATGCCTACCTCCCATCCCACCCCATCTCTTTGCCTCGAAACAAAATAGAGATATTATTTTATATCATATGTGATGTGTTTTTTCTATTGTTTCTCCATGAAAACAATACATACATTATAACAAACCTGTACACCGTAAGAAGTTACACTCCGCGAAGATGGTGGAGAAACAGGGCATGTTTCCATTCGTTCATCCACTAAAATCTGTTGATAACGGAATTCCACACTGCAAAATGATATGTCACCTCGGCGATAATCAGGAAACAAAGAATGAGACTAGCGCTTGAGAATTTGAAAATTATAATAAAATTCAATGTGATTCCCAGATATTAAAACTATTTCTAATATAGAAGCCATGGTACGATCATTATAAGAGACATGTACATGTAGATGTCCTTCCCATGGTTCAATTATCGTTTGCAGAGATATTATGCTCTAAGAAAATGGGCAACAGGAAACACTGCAACATTTGGATTGCTCTGAGCTGGTGTCGCGACTTCCCATACTCCATGTTCACGTTGTTTCTGAACAGGGAATTGCATAGTTTCACACTTGGTAACACAATGACTATATATGTGTTTTGTGCTCGATTTTGGACCATATGATGTAACACAAGTATAGCTCTCTAAATTCTCGATTCCAGACTTCTTCTAAGTGTTGGATTTTGTCAATCCATCTGGAGAACCAATCGGCATTGTCACTCTTTGTTGCTTGGGAGAAATCAAATTGGGATCTAAGCAGTTTTGATGCCAATCAGTGATCCAAACTCCATAAAATGTTTTGATAGCCAGCATAGAAGTTGGGCTTTTGACCCCCTCTGAATCTGAGGACCCCTTCGAATTGAAAGCTATGAATATATTAGAAGCATCGGGCCAGTCTCTGCCCCGATATAGAGTACAACAATAAGAATACAGACGATCCATCAACTCTACCCCTAAAACTAGTCCAGAACCACAAATTTTTCCTTCCTAAAGCAAAAGAAATCCCTGAAACCTCTAAAACATCCTCCCCAAGTATTCAAATCCCTTCTTCAATCAATAACACAAACTCTTTCCCTGCTGCTAAAAAAAGCAGGCACCCCTCTCCGAGAATTCTAATCAACTCCACATAACTTCTGTTATATTCTAATAATAGGAATCCCTCATAGATTGTCAGAAAAATGAGCTCCCTGCTGCTCTGTGCAAAGGGGTACACACCCACTAATCTTGTTGAATCTGGAGGTACCCAATTTCCAATTGCAATAGATTCGGTAACTGCAACACTCACATACCCAAATTTATAGCTGCAATTGGAAAATAAGCTTTGCAGTACTGGACAGGTGTTTTTTTGACCTAGAGACGATCAAAATAAATGTTGTGCATAACACAGAGCATGAGATCGAGAATTTTCTCTTCATCTGTGTGTTCCAGTAATTATTTATCTCGTTGTCCATTCGCCCTGGCAATCTCCCAGTAATAAGCGACCACCTGCACAGTTTTAAAGACTAATAATATGAGTTCGGTCCATATGTGAACCTTAATAATTGAAATTTCATGATAGATCTAGGTTTACTATGCCGGGGTTAGT
Organism: Pinus albicaulis; assembly: GCA_034641835.2. Lineage (NCBI taxonomy): Eukaryota > Viridiplantae > Streptophyta > Pinopsida > Pinales > Pinaceae > Pinus > Pinus albicaulis. The sequence continues at coordinate 1,050,673,046 of CM076577.1, read as the reverse complement.
AAGGAAATTGATTGGAGCAAGAAATTAAAAAACTTTAATAACATACTTATTGCAGAGGAGGGAGTGGAGTTTGATGATGAGATCGTCTTCTTCTTCTTAAAAGCTTCCTTGTTTCAGATCAGGACGTAGGTATTTTATCCATCGCAACCTGAGGCTCTTCCCCAATCACAGCAACCCAGAAATCAAGAAAATTAAGAAGAGTCGGAAATCAATAAAGTTAAGAAATTCAAGAAAATTTAAATATAAACTCTTGAATTCAGAAACAGATATTAATTGAAGAATTTAAATATAAACTCTTGAATTCGGAAGCAGATATTAGTTCCATTGCAGAGTGTAGGTGAAGCAAGAAACTTGCAGCCTTGGGAAGCGAATATATATATTAATTCCATTGCAGAGCGTAGATGAAGCAAAAAACCTACGGCCTTGGGAAGCGAACACCAGGAACCCTCGCCGTGGGCTTCAATGTGTGCGATGAGATGCTTTTCGAGGAGCCTTTGTTATTGGTAAGAACCTTGTCGCAGTAGGGAGATCTCCCCATCTTTATAGAAGAATGGTCGTGCAAGGTATGTAATGGGACCGTTCTGAGCATCATAGTGGCAACTAAAAATCCAACGAATATCTATTTGAATATTTATGTAACTGAATAATAACTGTATTTAATCTGAAGGTAGAAACTATTTCAATCGTCTAACATCAAAATCAATGATGCACAATGATACAAGTGGCAAGTGAAGGGAATTTTTTTCAAATAGGGGCGCTTTACAGCATAATAAATTAGCATAACTCGGGATTGATATATGGTAGATGAAATATATTGTAAAAAGAGAATAGAGTGTAATTTTAAGGATAATGTGTCAATGTGTTTATTAAAAAATATAAAGTTTGTTAAATATATTTATGTAAATTAAGTCTTATTAAATATATTTATGTAAAATTAAATGTGACATTAATTTATGTAAAATAATATGCATCATCAATTATAATTAAGTGTGACATATCCCCAGATGTGGGTGACAGAATTGACACGCTAGACATTCACATCTCACACACCTCGGAGGGCGGAGATCACATGCGCAAAGCCTCACCTGCTGCAGATCCTCAAACCGTTAGCCATTCACACGGGACTCACATATCAGGAATGATGACGAGATGATGGGAACTACATCACCATGTCCAGGGCATCCCTTCGCATCTATCACCATAAATGATCACCATTATTAACCCGTATTGAAGCCATCCCCCTTCCCTCAAGCCTGCTCAAGTGACCAATCCTGGCACGCAGCTGCGTGCGAGGCCTACTCATTGCTATCCTCCTCGCACACATCCTAGTCCCTATAAAAGGATGAGCTCTCAACCACTTCAAGCCACAATGTTTTATCTTTTCCTTTTGCCTCTTCACCCCTGCTCTGGCATCTCCCTGACTTCAGAAGGCTGTGAAGCCCTATTCCCAGAGTTGTGTTGCACAATTCCTTTTGGGTTGTTGCATCCCCTATTGCGCACCTCCCCCCCTGCTTCTCTGACCCCCTGAGCCCCTACACTGCTTTCCCTTATGTGTATCCCTCACTGAATATCTCCCCCCTGCCTTTTTGTGCAATGGCCCCCAGACTTCGACAGAGAAATATCTGTGGTGGACAGAGAGGGGCTTTCCCTAGCCGCTATCACTATGGCGAGGACAATCGACTAGAGTCGATGGAAGGCTCCTCCTCCAACACTTTTGTGTGCCAGAACCCCGATCCCTAGTAGGATGAAACAGCCCTTAGGCAGGCTGTGCAGAGAGGAAGGCGCGACCCGCGAAAGTCCACCATCACTCCCCAGACGCACCCCAATACCGCAAAACTGACCCGTTGGCGGTTCAGGAGAAGGAAGATGATGATTTGAACGTTTGGGTGATTGATTCTGATGGCAACTGGAAGCGTGTCCCCGATGGCGTAGATCTGGACTCCCCCATCCTCTGCGCACTGGTCCACAAACCCAGGCGCACAGTGGCAGATTCGGAGGAAGCCGTTGCGTAGGCACCTGCTTGCCCCATCCCCATTGAGGAGGACGTCCCCAACAACGATGATGAATACGAAAAGTGAAGCATGTGCAGATGCACAACTCTTCCATGTTTTTTGTCAAGCATGCCATCAATGTTTTTTTGCTACCACATATTTTATGCTACTCAGATGCACCAGCGCTACTGCACATAATGTAATTTTCTGTTTTAATTCTTTTACGAGTTGGTTTCCTCCTCGTAGGCAGCCTCGAAACTGTGTAACTAAGGATGGGATTGGCTAAGCACAACTTGCCAACCCATCCTGTAGCATATGTAACTTCTCTGTTTTCGAATTAATAGAATAGCCTAACTTACAAAAAAAAATTAAGTGTGACATATATATATATATATATATATATATATATATATCACAAGTATATAGAGAGACGATTTCTCATTTGAAAAAATGATTTCTTCCCATAACACAATGAGACATTAAAATGTCTAGCGAATTTTTTTACTTGGGAAATAGTTATATTAATTCATTATTTAGTTGACCATCTTTTGCAGAGGAATTTCCTAGGATTATAAAATAGTTATAATAAAATCTGACTATTACTCACAGACTATATACATAAAATTTGTAAAATTAACTGATAAACAAAATACATTTGTAGAGGTAAAACATCAAAACGCTAAGATCTGACAAAACCCTGACTCTGACTCCCACTCGAGGCATTGTCACTGACATTTAGTTATCATTGGCTTGAAGGTGTACTATTATCTCTTCAGGTTATTACCTAAGAGGATCAATTTCATCTCCCTACTAAACTAATTTCATTTTCAAGGATTGTAATTCTTCAAGGAGGTTTATGGATGTAGACACTTATTGATGCAGCTTCCAATTGATTTACATTGTCTCCAAGTGAAGAGATTTGATTTGTTGAGCACAAGTGCTACAGTCCAAGGTACCCACTTCTAGAGGAATTTTATCTTTGTTAACCCATATTTTCAATCTTTTGATTGGATAAATTTCTTTTCCTTCTTGCATGGTGTGCAGGAGAGACTGGAGTGCATTAAGAGAGTAGTAGGAGAAATATTTCAAAGCCAAATTTACCCAAGGAAAGTTGAAATTGACTCGGGAGAAGATAGCCCGAGCCGAGCAGAAGAGAACTAAGCCCAGTTCACCAAAAATTGTAAAGTTTACCCAGAGAAAACAATGTTTAGAGATACTTAGGCGTAAGAGGCATCAAAACCCCTTGAGATCACAAGCGAACAAATGAAAGAATCAAAGGGACCGAATCTCAAAGTTAACTCAAAGAATGGAGGGGACACCTCAGAATTCCATAGTGATAAAGATGTGTCGAAACAAAAAGGTACCAGATAAAGGAGAAGAGTAATTCAAATTGGAAAAATTCCAACATAACAGGGTGACATGTAAGAAGAAACTATAAACTATATCTTACAGAGCTAAACTAACAATAGCAGGCTGGGACAAACTTGAATCCTCTAAAAATTATAAACTGTTTCCCCTCAAAAACTTGATGAAGTCTCTACCTCGTGAGAAAATTTCACCGCCACAAAGCACTCTGAAGATAAACTACTCAAAGCACCAACCACACCGACAAAACCCAAGCTCGGTAATTAACAGGTGAAAGGAAAGATAACGATCTATGTCTAAGAATTTAACAAGTTTGGAGTTAATCCTACATGCAAGAGTGCACCCTACTCCATTAATCTTTACAATTGCAATACCATCAATATCTAAAATGTGAGGTCAATACTAAAGTTTAAAATGGCATTGCTTCCCAAGGCTTTGAGCACATGAACAAATGGGTTTTAATTTAAATGCATGGGATAGATTTGATCATGGGTGCCTTGATACCTTCACACATGCTCCTCCAAACTTTTGAGTCATGGAAAAAAAAAGTCCTTTTAACCTGAGTCATGAAACATGAATTAGAGAGGAGGGTCATGGGATATTTTTCTACCTATAACTACCATTAATTTTTGTTTCTCCAACTTTGAGGACACAAGCTAGATTAGCTTATTTATCAAGCTCGACATTTTGGTGCCTAAAGGGATATGAAGGGGGGTATAGACGAAAAATTTCAAGGACTTTGGAAAATGTTTGAAGTAATATTTTGAGATGGTTTTCTTTAAGCTAAGTTCTCTTGTATAGTTGTTGAATATTTAGGAATCCCGCAAGATTAACAACTTTTGAATATAAAAATACTTTCCAAAAAAATCACATATTAAATATTCTTCGAAATGTATTTTTATAAATCATGAATCATATAAGTTCACATTTTGAAAATTTTTAATATGTTTAGACCTAAAAGAAAGTCATACACCTCAACTTCATTATCGGTTCTTTGTCCTAATCCTATCATAAATTAATAACCAATTTTCCATCGAATTTATGAAAAACTCCTTCATAATTGGTTCTTTGGCCTAATCCCATTATAAATTAGCAACCAATTTTCCTTCAAAGTTATGAAAAACTCCTCCCCTTGAGAATTTTCAGATTTAAAGAATAAAGATTAAGTTTTTATTGGATAAAAATTAGAAATTGAAGCATATTCTCTTTTAACTCTTTACTTGGAATTTCAGAAAATAAAAATATTAGAAACAATCCAATCCTAATAATATTTAATTATATAATAAAATAAAATAATTTTTATAAATGAACAAAAATGTTTCATTTTAAAGTTTTAATAATATAAATATTTATAAGATATAAATTTAATATATATATATATATATATATATATATATATATATATATATATATATATATATATATATATATATATATATATATATATATATATATGATATTTCATATTTAATCAATTACTTTTGTATAAACGCCACAGAACTTTTGTTATATTCTAACCATAGAAATCCCTCATAGGTTGTCAGAAAAATAAACTCCCTGCAGCTCTGTGCAAGGGGGCATACACCCACTAATCTTGCTGAATCCCGAGGTACCCAATTTCCAATAATAATAGACTAGGTAAGTGCAACACTCACATACCCAAATTTATAGCTGCAATTGGAAAATCAGCTTTGCAGTATTGGACAGGCATTTTTTTGACCTAGAGACAATCAAAAGAAATGTTGTGCATAAAAAAGAGCATGAGATATTTTCTCTTCATGTGCGTGTTCCGGTAATTCTTTATCTCGTTGTCTGTTCGCCCTAGAAATCTCCCAGCAATAAGCAACCACCTGCACAATTTTAAAGACTAATAATATCAGTTCGGTCCATATGTGAACCTTCAAAATTGAAATTTCATGATAGATCCAGGTTTATTATGTCGGGGTTAGTAAGGGAATTGACTGGAGCAAGAAATTAAAAAACTTTAATAACATACTTGTTGTTGAGGAGGGAGTGGAGTTTGATGATGAGATCGTCTTCTTCTTCTGAAAAAATTCCTCGTTTCAGATTAGGACGCAGGTAGTTTATCCATCGCAACCTGCAACTCTTCCCACATCGCAGCAGCCCGGAAATCAAGAAAATTAAGAAGAGTCGGAAATCAAGAAAGTCAAGAAATTCAAGAAGAGTTAAATATAACCTCTTGAATTCAAAAATAGATATTAATTGAATAATTTAAATATAAACTCTCGAATTCAGAAGCAGATATTAGTTCCATTGCAGTGCGTAGGTGAAGCAAGAAACCTGTGGCCTTGGGAAGCGAACATATATTAATTCCATTGTAGAGCTTAGGTGAAGCAAGAAACCTGCGGCCTTGGGAAGCGAATGCCAGGAAACCTCGTCGTGGGCTTCAATGTGTGCAATGAGATGCTTTTCCAATAGCCTTTGTTATTGGTAAGAACCTTGTCGCAGTAGGGAGATCTCCCATCTTCATAGAAGAATGATCGTGCAAGGTATGTAGTGGGACCGTTCTGAGCATCACAGTGGCAACTGAAAATCCAACAAATATCTATTTGATTATTTATGTAACTAGATAATAAGAGTATTTAATCTGAAGTTAGAAACTATTTCAATCGTCTAGCATCAAAATCAATGGTGCACAATGATACAAGTGGCAAGTGAGGGGTGTTTTTTTCAAATAGGGACGCTTTACAGCGTAATAAATTATCATAACCCAGGATTGATATATGGTAGATGAAATATATTGTAAAAAGAGAATAGAGTGTAATTTTAAGGATAATGTGTCACTGTGTTTATTCAAAAATATAAAGTTTTTTAAATATATTTATGTAAAATTAAGTCTTATTGAATATATTTATGTAAAATTAAATGTGACATTAATTTATGTAAAATTAAATTCGACATCAATTATAATTAAGTGTGACATATCCCCGGATGTGGGTGACAGAACTGACACGCTAGACTGTCACATCTCACACACCCCGGAGGACGGAGATCTCCTATGCTGAGCCTCACCTGCTGCAGATCCTCAAACTGTTAGCCATTCGCACGAGACTCACAGAATCAGGAATGATGGCAAGACGATGGGAACTACACCACCATGTCCAGGGCATCCCTTCGCATATATCACCATAAATTATCACCATTATTAACCCGTATTGCAGCCATCCCCCTTCCCACAAGCCTGCTCAGGTGACCAATCATGGCACACAGCTGTGTACTAGGCCTACTCATTGCTATCCTCCTCGCACACATCCTAGCCCCTATAAAAGGATGAGCTCTCAACCCCTTTCAAGCCATGGTATTTTATCTTTTCCTTTTTCCTCTTCACCCTTGCTCTAGCATCTCCCAAACTTCAGAAGGCTGCGAAGCCCTATTCCCAGCATTGCGCTGCGCAGTTCCTTCTGGGTTATTGCATCCCCTCCTGCGCACCTCCCCCCCTTCTTCTCTGACCCCCTGAGCCCCTACATTGCTTGCCCTTATGTGTATCCCTCCTAAATATCTCCCCCCTACCTGTTCGTGCAATGGTCCCCAGACTTTGACAGAGAACTATCTGTAGTGGACAGAGAGGGGCTCTCCCTAGCCGCTATCACTTTGGCTAGGACAATCGACTAGATTCGATGGAAGGCTCTTCCTCCGGTACTTTTGCGTGTTAGATCCCCGATCATGAGCATGATAAAGGAGCCGTTGGGCAGGATATGTAGAGAGGAAGGCACGGCCCACGAAAGTCCACCATCACTCCCCAGACGCACCCCTGGTATCGCAAAATTGACTCGATGTTGGTTCAGTAGATGGAATATGATGATTAAGACGTTTGGGTGATGGATTCCTATGGCAACTGGACGTGTGTCCCCAATGGCATAGATTCAGACTCCCCCATCCTCTGCGCACTGGTCCACAAACCCAGGTGCACAGTGGCGGATTCTGAGGAAGCCACTGCGCAGGCACCTGCTTGCCCCATTGAGGAGGAGGTCCCCAACAACGATGATGAATACGAAAAGTGAAACATGCGCAGATGCACAACTCTTCCATGATTTTTTTCAAGCATGCCATCGGTTCTTTTTTGCTATTGCATATTTTGTGCTACTCAGATGCACCAACGCTACTGCACATAATATAATTTTCTGTTTTAAGTCTTTTATGGGTTGGTTTCCTCCTCGTAGGCAGCCTCGAAACTGTGTAGCTAAGGCTGGGATTGGCTATGCGCAACTTTCCAACATAGCCTGTAGCATATGTAACTTCTCTATTTTCAAATAAATAGAATAGCCTAACTTACCAAAAAAATTTAAGTGTGACATATATATATATATATATCATCAGTGTTTTTTTGCTATCGCATATTTTGTGCTACTCAGATGCACTAGCGCTACTGCACATAATACAAAATATGCGATAGCAAAAAAGCACTACTGATGATATATATCTATATATATATATATATATATATATATATATATATATATATATATATATCACAAGTATATAGAGAGACAGTTTCCCATTTGCAGAATTGATTTCTTCCCATAACACAATGAGACATTAAAATGTCTAGCGAAATTTTTTACTTGGGAAATAGTTACATTAATTCATTTAGTTGACTATCTTTTACAGAGGAAATTCCTGGGATTATAAAATAGTTATAATAAAATATGACTATTACTCACAGACTATATACATAAAATTTGTAAAATTAACTGATAAACAAAATACATTTGTAGAGGTAAAACATCAAAACGCTAAGATCCGACAAAACCCTGACTCTGACTCCAACTCGAGACACTGTCACTGACATTTAGTTATCACTGGCTTGAAGGTGTACTATTAGCTCTTTAGGTTATTTCCTAAGAGCATCAATTTCATCTCCCTATTAAACTAATTTCATTTTCAAGGATTGTAATTCTTCAAGGAGGTTTATGGATGCAGACACTTATTGATGCAACTTCCAATTGATTTACATTGTCTCCAAGTGAAGAGATTTGATTTGTTGAGCACAGGTGCTACAATCCAAGGTACCCACTACTAGAGGAATTTTATCTTTGCTAACCCATATTTTCAATCTTTTGATTGGATAGATTTTTTTTCCTTCTTGCATGGTGTGCAGGAGAGACTGGAGTGCATTAAGAGAGTAATAGGAGAAATATTTTAGAGCCAAATTTACCCAAGGAAAGTTGAAATTGACTCGGGAGAAGATAGCCCGAGCCGAGCAGAAGAGAACTAAGCCCAGTTCACCAAAAATTATAAAGTTTACCCAGAGAAAACAAAGTTTAGAGATACTTGGGCGTAAGAGGCATCAAAACCCCTTGAGATCACAAGTGAACAAATGAAATAATCAAAGGGACTGAAGCTCAAATTTAACTCAAAGAATGAAGGGGACACCTCAGAATTCCATAGTGATAAAGATGTGTCGAAACAAAAAGGTACCAGGTAAAGGAGAAGAGTAATTCAAATTGGAAAAATTGCAACATAACAGGGTGACGTGTAAGAAGAAACTATAAAATATATCTTACAGAGTTAAAATAACAATAACAGGCTGGGACAAACTTGAAGCCTCTAACGATTATAAACTGTTGCCCCTCAAAAAATTGATGAAGTCTCTACCTCGTGAGAAAATTTCACCGCCACAAAGCACTCTGAAGATAAACTACTCAAAGCACCAACCACACTGACAAAACCCAAGATCGGTAATTAACAAGTGAAAGGCAAGATAACGATCTATGTCTAAGAATTTAACAAGTTTGGAGTTAATCCTACATGCAAGAGTGCACCCTACTCCATTAATCTTCACAATTGCAATACCATCAATATCTAAAATGTGAGGTTAATACTAAAGTTTAAAATGTCATTGCTTCCCAAGGCTTTGAGCACATGAACAAATGGGTTTTAATTTAAATGCATGGGATAGATTTGATCATGGGTGCCTTGATACCTTCACACATGCTCCCCCAAAATTTTGAGTCATGGGAAAAAAAAAGGTCCTTTTAACCTAAGTCCTGAAACATGAATTAGAGAGGAGGGTCATGGGATATTTTTCTAGCTATAACTACCATTAGTTTTTGTTTCTCCAACTTTGAGGACACAAGCTAGATTAGCTTATTTATCAAGCTCGACATTTTGGTGCCTAAAGGGATATGAAGGGGGGGTATAGACGGAAAATTTCAAGGACTTTGGAAAATCTTTGAAGTCATATTTTGAGATGGTTTTCTTTAAGCTAAGTTCTCTTGTATAGTTGTTGAATAGGAATCCCGCAAGATTAACAACTTTTGAATATAAAAATACTCTCCAAAAAAATCACATATTAAATATTCTTCGTAATGTATTTTTATAAATCATGAATCATAGAAGTTCACATTTTGAAATTTTTTAATATGTTTAGACCTCAAAGAAATTCATACACCTCAACTTCATTATCGGTTCTTTGTCCTAATCCCATCATAAATTAATAACCAATTTTCCATCAAATTTATGAAAAACTCCTTCATAATTGGTTCTTTGTCCTAATCCCATTATAAATTAGCAACCAATTTTCCTTCAAAGATGAAAAACTCCTCCCCTTAAGAATCTTCAGATTTCAAGAATAAAGATTAAGTTTTTATTGGAGAAAAATTAGAAATTGAAGCATATTCTCTTTTAACTCTTTACTTGGAATTTCAGAAAATAAAAAAAATTTCAAACAATCTAATCCTAATAATATATATATATATATATATATATATATATATATATATATATATATATATATATATATATATATATATATATATATTTGTAAATATGGTAGGACCTAGCTATTTTCTATTTATATAGGCAAGACAGGTTAAAAAAATATAAAATCAACTCTGTGGCCTCAACCTGCTCGTAGGAAACCGGGTCTGTTGGCCACCTCAAAGCATGGAAAGCAAACCAAAACTAAAATTGTTTCATCCTTCTAAAATCCGCATGACCTATCTATCCTATAACAGAAATGTCCACATACTGATACTGATAAAATAGCAGAAGTTCATACAAAAATGCTAATTGCATTAGAAAGCATGATAAAAAGTAAACTACTATCCATCAGATGAGTAAACTGAAGCGGGGTCTTTCACTGTGGACCTAGGTATGTCAACTTGCTGTAGCATCTGAAGTTGCTTCTCCATATGGCCTACCCGATCATCCAATCTGCTAATGCGGTCCGCTGCCTGATACTGAGTGATCTTAATATGTTGCAATTGATCCTGCATGTCCTGAAGCAATTCCAATAGGCGGTGTTCAATCTTAGTTGCATCGGTCCTTGTTTGGCTAGGAGGGAAACTCTGTATAGCCTTAGCTATAAGGCATTTGACTATCCAATATGTGTGTACAGTCTGCTGAAATAAGGTGAGACAACCTCGGGTATTGCCTAGGTCCGTTATGAAGTCGAGGATTTCGGCTTCCGCTTCATTGTCTTCAGGGTCAGTCTGGATATCTCGTTCCCAGCCACGGATTTCGTGGAGAATAGTAGATGAATTCCCAGTGACATAGTTTGCAGCGAAGGTCTCATGAAGAGGTTTCTGACCACACTTCTTAGGAGCAGGCTCCGGCATTGCCTGTAATTTACCTTTTGCAGACTGAGAGCGACGCTTCCCCATGGTGGAAGGAAGTCCCAATGAAATCGCTTGCCTGTTTGATAGCGCTTCCAACAGTCTTCAGTGATGCCTCCGCGTCTGCACTGCAAAATATTTTTGCATGGCAAAATGCCGCAGACGCGCTACTTTGATAACCCTCCCGATCCTTTCTGACATCCCAGGCTGGCAAGCATGCGAAACCATAACTCTCCATTCCATCAACTGGTGCCCGCATAATGCGATGGCCTGCTCCATACTATGGCATAATGACTGGGTCGAAGTACCGCCGCCATCTGTCGTTGCCATTTAAAACTCCTGTGCCAAATGTCCACCCCGATCGGGGGATATTTGGTTTGTATAGTCCTGTAGGTCCTTATTCACAATGAGCTGCAAAGAATGGAGTTCGATGTCCCATATAGCATCGATCGGGCATGCTTCCATAGACCGATTAGGATTTTTGCAGCCACAGTTAACGAGATAATCAGCAGCTGCATTTCCTTTTCTTCAAATGTGAATCGGTATCATATACGAGATATTTTTAATCAATTGGATAAATTCTTGGATAAGGCCTGATGTCCACCAACTCCGAGTCACCTTATCCCATGGTGTGCCATTTTTTAACTTTTGGAGGACCCCTGTCACCATTGCGGAGTTGCCTTCTACTATAAGCCTTTGATAATTTTCATGAATAGCAATGAGAAGGCCTTGTTTAACTACCATAAGTTCGGCCTCATTATTTGTGGCATATCCAAAATCAGAGGAAAAACACCTACAGACTACCCCTTGAGAATTATGAAAAATCCTGCCTGCCCAGGATTTCCTTTAGATGCATTATCGTAATTGAGCTTGATAAAGCCTATCTGAGGTGGTTTCCACTGTTCTTCTAATGATTGACACGGTGGCCGATACTTCCATAAAGTCTTATATAACATCTGAGGCTTTAGATTTAAACAGTCCAGTATATGAGCTTCGAATCCCTGAATTTTCCAATCCTCCTCTCACTAGCTTTCTGCTAAGATTGTTTTCCGAATATTTTCAATTGACCGCTGCCAGATTTGATGCATGGTTTGTTCGATTACACGAAAAGCCCGTTGATTCCTTTCTTTCCAGGTATTCTAGAGCAGGAATCCAAATGAAAGGTGCCAGGCTCTGTTTAATACTTGACAATGAAACTTTCCTTGTCTCCAATTGTGGATTGTATCTGTTATACTATGAGGATTCTTGTCTGATTGCCGAAACAGTTGCTCCAAATTCCTCCATAACTGCTGCACCATTGAACAAGAGTTCAACAGATGCTCAGTTGTTTCACTCTCTTCATTACATAAGTAGCATCGTGAGGGCCCAAACATGCCATGTTTCTCTAAATTTTCCCAGGTCAATATCTTTCGATGACTAACCAACCATAAAAAGTACTCTACCTTCGGCTAATGTTTTAGGAGCCCGATTCTCTTCCAAATAGTTCTGGCATCATGCTGCTCATACTGGGCTTGAATAAAATATCCCTCTTTAACCATAAACATTCCTTTGGGAAAATAGCCCCATCTGAGAATATCAGAGCCTTGTACATATCTTATCTTCCTGGATTGGAGTTCTTTTGCAAAATTTTCCCATTGATATGTATCCGGAGCATCCTTCCAGTGGTTTCTATCTTTCCATGTTCGCCATAAACTGTGTTGATTGGGGCACCAGTAATGATGAACCTGTCTATAATTAGGTGTATGAGTGAATAAAAAGATCTCCGCCAAGTCAAGCCGACTAAACAATTTCTCCCGCTGTTGCCAAGAATCTTCCTAAAATAGAGCTGTGTATCCTTCCCTGATTTCCAAAAAACTATGTGAATGAATTAAATGTCGATTCGTTACCACCAAATTCCAAATAGATGAACCCCGAGGAACAATATCTACTTTCAATCTACCAGGGACTGTTCAGGGAATGTCATATTTAGTCAGCCATATAATATTCTAGAGATCAGACCCTCCCTGTATCCACCTCCACCAAAGTTTTGCTCCGAGAACATTATTCAAAATAGACAGATCCCGCAATCCTAGTCCCCCAGTTGATTTTGGCTTGATAAGTTTATCCCAGCTGAAAAACATAAAAGTAAACTAGGATCTGGTAAGACTATGAAACTAGCCAGCCTTTGATACACTTTCAATAGAAAACATCTCAAAACAGAGGGAAACTTGAAGGCAACTTTTGGATTAGAAACTAGCGGGCCGGGCTCACCACAAATCCTCTCCTAGCTCTTCTTTACTTGATTACTTTCAAGACAAATACAAAGATAACAACAGAATGGCCTAAGATCTGGTAAGTACTTTGAAACTAGCCAGCTTTTAACACATTCTAAGGGAAACAATCAGGCAGTCTGTGGGATCAAACTAGGACCAGGGCTCACCATATCTTCCTCAGTTCATATTCAAAAAACATATACTGAAAATAACATCTAAGAATAATATTCAGCTAAGACAATAAGACGAGGGAACGCCAGCATTCCTACGCTTAAACTGAATTAAAATATTCCTAAATAACACAATTTAGAAGAAAACATTCAGATAAATATTTTCAGTTAGAGAAGGTTACTAATATACAGTAGGTCCTAACTCTATGCATGTTGTTCTTTAAAATAGAATATGAAACACATATGGAAACAAAAACAAAATAACAAGTTACAATTAGAGAAACATCACCGTCAACATAGACCAGGATCCCATAAATCAGCTTGTATTGATGCTTCAAACCAGTTACAGCTTTAAGTCCAGTGCTTTAGGCTCTGCGGAATGTTGAAGTAACTCTGCTGATATTTTGTCATTAAGTTTCCTTGCAGAAGTAACTTTCCGGTTGTGCTGAGGCGAAAATCTTCATTCGATCAATAACTTCAGCCTCTGATTGAGTACTTTGAGGAACAGGTGGCACTATGGTAGCTGAGGAATCAACTTGCCCCAGATTATGGCGGTGGAGGCATTCCTGCTTGATAAAACACTTTAGATTTTCTGTAAACTGTGTTTTATTTGGGGATTAGGCTTTTGATAAGAATCTTAGACGTAATCCCCGTGAAGCTGTCTCTAATCCTCTATTCTGATACATTTAGGTCTTCGGCACTAATGCCCTTTGACAGTGTTAAATCCATGGTTTTCTCGCTGATATGCAGGGCTGCTCAGAGATGAAACGGCATTGATGCCTCATAAAACACCAATGATACATGAGATTGAAAACCCCTGCAAATGATTTCCCTGATGAAACGAAGGCAAGAGGATCGTCACCCTCAGCCTGCGAATTTTCCTCAGTATGGCGAAAAAACATTAAAGCCTGCCAAATACAAACAAAAGTTATGAAATCCTGCGTATATAGTTTGACTGCTTCAGAGGACGTGTGGAAGGAGCGGGGCCATTGGATGGCATCATCCAACGGTCAGGATTAATCGGGGAGGTCATAGAATGGGCGAAAGAAAGATTAGATAAGGGCCATCGATCGCGTAGAGATTGATGGTCGGGAGCGAAAGGGGAAGTCAAAAAAAGAGAATCATTGACCGAGCAATCGAATCAGGGGGACGAAATCTGAACTGTCGATCTTCAGATCAGATCGACAGCGGGAAATTTTTTAACGTCACGTCGGGACCACATTAAGGGGTGGGCATCTTCATCGAGCGACAACCATCGGATGGGCGGCTTTAGATCGGACGGTCCACGATGATATCGCTCGACATCCTCGTCCGATCGATAACGCGCGATGGACGACGGTTTTCCAAACAGTGCCCAGGACGCGTGTCACGCAATGTATGGAATCGCTGGCGATCGGGGGAAAACAGCCTTTCACCCAAGGGCGGTGCGATGGATACCGCCGGTTTTGGGCAATCGGCTTACGGGCAGTGGGGACCACAGGGAGACGAACTCCGCACCATCCGATCTGCAAATCAGATCAACGGTGCGGAACGGTTTGAGAGTGATACCGGCAGATAAAAATAAATTAAAACCCAAAGTTTAAATTCAAAACAAAGGTTTTAATGCTTTTGGGGGCGGGATAAATATAAATACGATTAAGCGCCCGACTAGCTCAGCGCTTGGTTCTGGCGCTAGGGCGCATGGATGGAAAGGGGTTAGGGATCTATCCCGAGGGAGCTTAAGTCCAATGCATAGAAAGTATGAATTTTAAAGGTTTTTCAAGGATTTTCGAAGGAAATGAAGGTTTCGATAAGGCTAAGAAGGGGTCTCAGAATCTTATCAAGGGTTTTTATGTAATGGAAAGGGAAGAAACATGAAATTGTTGGATTTTCATGGGGAATGAAGGGGCAGAAAAAGAGGTTAGCTCTTGAAGAGAGGGAAAGGGAAAAAGAATCTTGCAGCAGTACTTCAAGATGGGAACAATAGGATTTCAGAGTTTTTCAAGATGGGAACAACAGTGAAGGTTTGGACAGAGGCATGAAACCTTCAAAAAGTCGTCAAGAGCCAACAATTTTTAGTGAGAAAAATTGTTCCTTGAAGGCTCAAAAAATAGATTTAGCCACCTTTTGGGATAATCAAAATTTACAGGTGGCTAATAGTGGCTCCACTTGGGGATGGTGCCTTCTTGAAGGCATCAAGAACTTTCAGACCTGCATTCTCTGGGAGACTGACCATGTGCCTGATCCTTTAATGTTCTCTGGGAGGCTGATCAGTTGCCTAATCCATTGGGCTGCTCTTCCTGTGCTGGGATGATTTTCTCTAGAAATGTATTAGCAATTATAAAAGCAATGGATCTTCATCAATACAACTTTCTACCTACCCAATCCTACAGATCTAACATTTTTTCTTCAATAGAGTGCACTTGGATTGGAAAACTCTTTTCACAACATTTTATTCTTTTGAAAGCAGGAAACTAATCTAATTCTACTCCTTATTTCTCCCTGAACTCAAATTAAACAGTTGAGTTCAGATGTTTCTCTACCTATTCTATTATCTGTTGGGATTAAACTATCCAACAGATCTTTATTCTCTAATTTCTACAACAGAAATTGAAAAGCACTCAAGTTAGGATTGAACAGTCTAACTTGATGCTGGTCTATGGCATAAAAGACAAGCTGCACATAGACATTTATTTCACAAAAATTAAATAAAAAATGGAAGGCTTAAGATCTGAAAATTTGGAAACATTTCCTTCCTCTTTTCACAGCTCTGTTTTGACTCTTATTGAGTTGTCTTTCCTTTTCTTCTGGTTCATATTTTGAGCTAATTAGAACCAGATTTTTACATCTCTTTGACTCAGAAAAATAGAATAGATTTGAGTCATTTCTCTTTGCAACCTTAGGTTCATATTTTGATCGTGTTTGAACCTTTAATTTCTATCCTAAACTATCTACTGATAAGCCAAGATTAGACAGTTTGGCATATCAAATTCACTATCCTATCAACAGAAAATTTAAAGCTAATTAGTCAAGATTAAACAGTTTGACTAACTAGAAGTGTGTTTTTCAGGAGTGGCATTTGAGCTTGCAAACTTTCAGATTTATCTCTCTTTTTTGGTATGGGGCTATACCTTGCTTGTTTTCAAAATCTGCCCTCTTTTCTTTCTTTTCATTGTTTTTGTATTTTTGTTTCTTACAACTTTGAATGCAATGGTGGATGAAATATTTATAATGGAAAAGATAAAAAGGCCTCAAAACATAACATGGATCAAGAGAAGTAATGCTTAAGCATCCTGCCATTGACAGGACCCCCAAAAAATTCTGCTCCATTCAACCCCTACAAGAAAAACGCATTGTTACCAGCAACTGGATGAATAGAGTAAGGGCCAAGCCATAGGTTTTCAAATTTTCCATGTTTTCCCTTCTCTTCCTTTCTTGAGTCCCACATTAAAACTTTGTCCCCAATCCTGAAATTGCTGGCCTTTTTTCTTTTTTCAAAAAGCTTCTTAATGTTGTCTTGTTTCTGCAATGCTTTGTTATACACTTCCTCTCTGGTTTTCTGAAGATGAATGGTCTGATTTATTCTTCTAATCATGTCATTATCTTAATTCTGCAACTCTTGAATCAACATTATCACTGGTACACCAAGGCTGTTTGGAAAAATTGCATCAATACCATACACAAGCTGAAAGGGTGACATACCAATGGATTTCTTCAAAGTCAATCTATCAGCCCAAAGTGCATGAATCAACTTTGTGTGCCAAGACTTCTTGTTGTCCTCCAATAGTTTCTTGATTATGTTCAATAAACTTTTGTTTGAGGATTCTGCAAGTCCATTACCTTGAGGGTAATAGGCCGTGGAATGCCCTAATGTTATTTGATATCTGTGACAGAACTCAACCATCTTCTTTGATCCAAATACTGATGCATTATCAGTGATGATCTTGGTACGACAGCCAAATCTGGAGAGAATATTAGTCTCCATAAATTTTATGATAACTGAATCATTGGCCTGCCTACAAGGAATGGCTTCTATCCACTTAGTGAAATAGTCTGTGGCAGTGAGAATCCATCTGTGCTGGGCAGAAGATGGGGGATGGATTTCTCCTATAAAGTCAAGTCCCCACTGTTGAAAAGGGGCTTCAACAGTGATTGGATGCAGAGGGAGGGGTAGCAGTTTTCTTTTGCCTTCAAAAAGTTGACACTTATGACAGGTTGTGATCATCTGGTGTACATCATGGAAAAGAGTAGGCCAATAGAAACCAGCCCTTAAAATTTTGTTGGCTGTTGTCTTCCAGTAAAAATGACCTCCACACTCTCCTTCATGGAACTGGTACTTAACCTTCTATGCATCAAACTCAGGCAAACATTTAAGCAATAGACCACCTGCATTCTTCCAATAAAGACATTTATCTATAATGCAGTAGTTTACAGCTTTCAATTTGAGGAACCTTGCCTTTGTTTTTGTCAAACCAGGAGGTGTATTCAGATTAAGCAGAACATAAAGAATATCAGCATACTAAGAGGAATTCATAAAATGACTTTCAACAGTGGGAGTTGAAATTTCTTCTTGATCATCTAAAGCATTAATCATATGAATATCAAGAACTTCACAATTTTATTTAGCCATTAATCTAGCTAGACCTTGGCCTTTGATGAGCTTAGTGGGTTTTATCTCTAAATCATATTCAAGAATAACAGCAATCCACTTACCTCTCTTACCATCTGGGTCCTGTGTTAGAATGTCTTTAACAACTGAATTTGGGACAAAGGCAATAATATGTGAATGAAGGATGTATACTCTGAAGTCTTTCAATGCTTTAACCAAAGAAAAATATTTCTTCTCCATAATGTTATACTTCAAAGGGGCATCCCTCAATTCCCTGCTAAAGAATGCGATGGGCTGCTCTTGTCCTTGTGGATTTTTCTGTAAAAGGACAGCAACTATAGTATGTTCTGATGTAAATGAGAAAATATAAAAATCTTTTGAAAAATCAGGACTTATCAAAACTGGTGCTTTGGTTAACGCTTGTTTCACCAGTTCAAAGGATTGCTTTGCTTCCAAGGTCCATTTTACCCCTTGCTCCTTTTTCAGCATGTTTGTGATATTCCTAAGGAGCTCAGCTAAATTAGGGATGAACCTTCTCAAAAAGTTGATCTTCCCAATGAAAGATTGCAACTCCTTGATGTTTCAAGGATGAGAGATTTGCAATATGGCCTCAATCCTCTTTAGATCTATCTTTATACCCTCATCTGAAATAATGTGTCCAAGAATTTTACCTTCTTGGAGCCCAAATAGTGTCTTCTTAGGGTTTAAAGATATTCCAAACCTTCTGCACTTCTCGAAAATTTTTCTCAAATGTTCTAAGTGTTCTTCATCTGTTTTTTAAAACACAGTGGCATCATCAAGATAGATAATGATGAAGAAGCCCAGTTCTTCCGAGAATTCTATGTCCATGGCTCTTTGAAAGGTTGCTCCAGCATTCATTAGACCAAAGGGCATTTTCACATACATGAAAGTGCCCCATGGTGTAGTAAAGACTGTCTTTAATTGATCAGCAGGGTAAACCAAGATCTGATTATACCCTGAATAGCCATCTAGCAAAGAAATTCTTCTAGACCCTACCACCCTTTGTAAAATATGATCCATCTTGGGTAGAGGGTAGTTGTCTTTTAATGAAGCTTTGTTTAAATCTCTAAAGTCTATACAAAGCCTGATTTCTCCAGTTTTCTTCCTAACAGACACCAGATTAGATACCCATTCAGAATATCTAATAGGGACAATAATACTAGCTTCATACATCTTTTTAATCTCCTTCTCAACCAAAGGCAACTGAACAGGGTTTATTCTGCGCAACTTCTGTTTGAATGGTTTTTGGTTTTCTTTAAGGGGAATTTTGTGTTGTATTATTTCAGTGTCATAGGATTTAAGATCTTCGTAACTCCATGCAAAAACATCATAAAACTCTTTAAACAACTCTATATATTTGAGTTTAATGTGAGTTGGTAAAGTTTTAGACAGCTTAATCATTTTTGGTTTTTCCTCACTGCCTATATTGCACTCCTCCACTTCAGTCTCTACAGGTTCCAGTTTTGTTTTTTTGGCCACATCGTCAAAATCAAACAACTCTTCTAAAGGGGCCATACTCCTAGGCAAACTTTCATCTTTAGCATGGAGAGTTTCCAACTCCTCTGTTTCGTTCGTAAGTTTGCTAGACAATAGGTTAATATTGACAGGCTCAGGAGACGGTTCTTCTTCACCAAGAAAGTTTTCTTCACTGCAGTCTGTTTCATAGTCTGAGTCTGAACTGTTGAGTTCAAATTCATTTCTGAATTGCATGAAGTCTTCTATTTGTTTGTAATTTCAAACACCTGCCAATACTTCTTATTATCAGGCACTGCTGGTCTAAAATTTATCTTAGTTGTACAGTCTTTGGTTTCAAATGGCGCTATGTATGTCCTAGCTGCAAAGGCTAAATTGTGGGTTGCAATGTTTCTTTTCCTTGGGACAAAAATTACTTTGGACTCCTCGAATGTTTTTAAAAGGTCCATGACATCATTCCGGTAGGCTATAAGTCTGGGATGATTTGCACTATACTCCCCATTTACTTGCCTAATGATAAATTCAGAATCCCCATATACATTGATTCTTCTAGCTCCTAACTTTTTCAAATGATGTAAGCCTAAGAGAAGGGACTCATATTCTGCTATGTTATTGGAACACTGAAAGTTTAATTTGCATGAAATGCATTCTGTGTGGTTGTTTTTAGTGTTATTAATCCAAACACCTGCACCAACGTTAGTTCTAGTGCATGACCCATCAAAATACATACTCCAGAGAGGACTTTTCTCGGTTTTATCTTGGTTAGAGTCTCTTCAACTATCGTGCTTTCTGATTGTTGTTGAATGTCTGCACTGAGTTGTAGATGTTTTGATTGCCCCTGATTTTCAGTTACTCGAGGGATACTATCTTTACTCTGAATGTTTAGAAGCAAAGGACACATGACCTGTAGTTCAAGACCTACCTTTGGTTTGTTGTCGTTTAAAGGTTCAGCAAACTGTTTTGACAGTTCGGTGGCATTTACCTCCTCCTCTCTATCGGCCATTAATTCTGTTAAAGTGACTTGTTCTCTGAGTGTTTCATCATTAAACATAATAAAAGAATCAAGGCCTATATTGACAGAATATATAGGAGATTTTTGTGGTCTGTCTTGGCTTGTGACTGTGTATTGCATATGGGACTCCCTGTAAAGTCTTCTAGTTTGATTTAAAACAGGGATAGTCGCATAGGTCATGTCCATTTGCATAGTCCCTTGTAACTTAGCCCCCCAAGACCTTGAGAGTAACATTCCATACTTTGGGGGCACATCAGCCACAACAATATCCATGACTAAGCATTTGGCTGGAATTTGGGCTAAGTTAACACAAAGGTCCTTGATCAATCCTAAACATTTTACTCTGCTAGAATCAAAAGAGTAAAGGTCTTTATAAGGTCTGGTGATTTCTAGACCCAGGATCTCCATTACAGCTTTAGGCATTAGATTATGAGAAGCCCTTGAGTCATGCATAGCGTTGTGCAAAATCTTGTCATGAACGTTAAAACTCACATAAAAGGGAGGAACAGGTCCCTCTTGATATCTTCCTTCAATCTTTGGACCAAAAATAAGCTCTGGTTGGTCGTCGTTAAGATTGACCGTGTCATTGTTGTCTTCTAAATTTAAAGCTTTCAAAATTTGGGTCCTATATACATGTTGGGCAGCTAATTCAGTCAAGGGAACAGAGATTTTGATCTTAGAAATTTCCTGTTCCAGGCTAAAAGGAATTTGACTCTTTGAAGCGCTTGTCTCAACCCTATTAGCTATCACATTATCAGCAGTGTCAGGTTGTTGTTTTGTTCTATTTACACCTGACAAAATTGTTTTAACAGGAGTACTAGCTGATGTGTTAGTACTACTAATGTCTGCACTCTGTTTTTCATTGTTTGGAGTGCCTTTTCCTTTACCCATATCAGAATTTTCAGCCATTGTTTTATCCTTTTGTTTGACAACTTTAGGCTTGGTTGCAGTGCTGTTTTGTGAGGATTTGTCAGAGGTTTTGTTGTTGGGGGTTTATTGACTAGATTTACTCCTAAGGTCATATTCTCTTTGAGGTTCGGCGATGGCATTTTCCATGTTTTGATAATAATTTTCATTATCATTTCTTTTGTCATCATAAGGTGTGTAAAGGCCTTGTTTTTATCATAATGAACCTCAAAGTCATCATCATCTACCCCAAACAGGTTGATATCATCTTCCTCTGTTATTTGATCTGTTTCCTCAACCTCACTTACATAGTTTTGATGAAAGGGAGGAGTGATCTGCTGATCATCTTCCCTAGGTCTGTTTGGAGGTTGGTTCCTTCTAACATTCTGATTCTGGTTCTGGATTCTATTTTGAGGAGCAGTTTGGTTTTGAATTGCTTGTGCTCTCTTAATTAAGCTCATCTCTTTTATCATTTCTTCCATCATTCTTTCCATCTTTGAATTGGAAGTGGAAGGCGTGGATTCCTCTCTAAAAGATACTCTCTTCTCAGCTTTCATCCTTGCTCTTTTCTCCATTAAGTTGACTTCCACAGAAAGAGCACCCCTTTTCATATCTTCAAGGGTTGAAAAATATCTTTCTCTCAGCTGATAGGTCATGTCAGAGTCAAACCCTTCAAGAAACTTGTTTAAAGCTGAGCCTTTTGGAGGTTTTAGCTCTGGGGAAAGTGCATTATACACACTATTGAATCTAGTGCAATAAGCTTGGACACTTTCCCCAGGGTTTCTATGAAGGTTCTTGTAATCAGAAAGGACTTGGAGAGGATTCTTTTTAACTTCCAATTTCTTTAAGAATGTTTGATGGAAGCCTTGGAGATCATTGATACTATGGGGGGCTAAGCCTTTAAACCATTTTCTTACTTCTCCCCCCAGGCTTTGAGCAAATAATCTAAGTTTGACAGAATCATCATTAATTTCATTTCTGTCAAAATAGTCATCCATCTTATCCACATGTTGTGATGCATTTGTAGTATTGTTAGCATCATATAATGGAATTTTGGACTGATAGTCCTGTGGAAGGTTGACTAATGGTGTAGGAAGGACTAAGGGAGCATACCATGTAGCCATGGCAGGAGGTGGAGGTGGATTTACAAGGGGTGGATTAACAAAATGGAAAGTGGGTTGGAGTGGAGTGGTTTGGACAGTGGATGTTGGATGAAGGGATGTGGATGGAACATCAATAGATTGCTGAGCTGATCTTGGATGAGAGACACCTAGGTTGTGGAGGAAATGTAAATCAGGAGGTGTTGTTTCTCTACTACCAAGATGTTCACTAGTTTCAGGAGAAGAAAGTGAAGACTCAAAATCTAGCTGGATTATATCATCAAATGAGCTAGTTCTAAATGGATTTACTAAGTCAGCTTGTGATTGTTGTAGAGCTGAAAGATGTTCAGGAACTGATTTAGCTCTCAAGGGTGGTCTGAAAACAGTTGATAATTTAATCTTAGGAGACTTCCTAAGGATACTTTCTGGGTTACCAACTACTTCAGGTGGATCAGGGTCAGGATAGGCTCTAGTGTGAATCTTTCTAGGAGCCACTATGCTGCGTTTTTCAGACCCAAACAAACAGGAAAATTTCAACTAGGTATGACAGTCTTTGAATGGTTAACTAATATGTTTACCTAAATTTCAATCCTACAGTCCTCTGACCGAGTTTGAATAATATTATGATGATCAGGGTTCTTCCCAGTGAAGTATTAAGGTCTGTTCCGGATTTTGGAGTCGCCAAGTGGAAGTTTTTAGCTCCTTTCAGAGGTAAAAGGTTTTATGGTCCACCACCATGCTTGTGAAATATCCCCTTTCAAGGATATTCCGGAACACAACAAACTCTAACCAGAGATTGACTGGGAGGGCATTTACCAGATATTTCACCTCTGAAAGAGGATGAGATCCGGAAGCTACCTGGCCCTTTCCAGACTATGTCTAAGAGTATGGGGTAAAACACAACAAAGATAAGTGTCAATGTAGGAGTAAGTGTTTTACTACCAATCTGAAATATTTTTGGTTTTTTCTGAGTTATTTTTTAGTTGTGTGGTTTCTAAGAATATGCTAACTCTGTTTCAAAACTTAGCTACGGTTATGAGACAAAGACAATCTACTCTTATGGCTAAGCCAGCTGACTTTTCAAGGTTTGACAAAGTCTTAAGAGAATCCTAGGGTTTACCTAGATTGTCACTGATTCAAACAAGTTTCATCATGATTACCATTTCTTGGTAGTGCTTGAAAAGGCTGCTTTTAACTCTCAAAGTTTTCTTGAATTGAGGGTTCTCTGAGGTCTTAAAAGGTATCAATAACACTCAGTTCCCCAGCAAAGTCGCCAAAAATGTTAGGGATATGTAATTTATTAGCAAGATTAGCAGAGTCCAATTACAGAAACAACATCGTTTCAACCACTTTGGGATTCTAGGATCTAGCCCTTCTGAATCTGGAGAGGGATCTCTCCAAAAAGTGCAAAGATGGATTTGTCTTTGAAGTTTGGGGTAATGATATTAGGATAGTTATGAAAGCCAATGGTTTGTTTGTTTTTTGGATGGTTGAGCATGATTACTGTTCAAGGTGGCAAGTTCTGAGGGCAAAAAGTTTCAAAGGTGAGAAGTTGCAAGCAATCAGAGTAAACTTCGGTCAAAAAGGTAGAAAATTGCAGGTTTTAGTCCATTGGGCTATGGAGTCATAAAAGGGTTTAATTGGAACAACAAGATGCAAAAGTGGTCCATGGGGCAAGTCATCTATGTCTAAGGATTTATTCGAAGATTGATTTATGGAATGGAATGATACAATAAGAAGGAGAAAAAAACAAATACAGAAACAAGAGCAGCCCAGGATCTGGTAAGTACTTTGAAACTAGCCAGCCTTTGACATGGACTCAAGAAAAACATAAAAGTAAACTAGGATCTGGTAAGTACTTTGAAACTAGCCAGCCTTTGATACACTTTCAATAGAAAAAATCTCAAAACAGAGGGAAGCTTGAAGGCAACTTTTGGATTAGAAACTAGCGGGCCAGGCTCACCACAAATCCTCTCCTAGCTCTTCTTTACTTGATTACTTTCAAGACAAATACAAAGATAACAACAGAATGGCCTAAGATTTGGTAAGTACTTTGAAACTAGCCTTCTTTTAACACATTCCAAGGGAAACAATCAGGCAGTCTGTGGGATCAAACAGGGACCAGGGCTCACCATATCTTCCTCAGTTCATCTTCACAAAACATATACTGAAAATAACATCTAAGAATAATATTCAGCTAACAATAAGATGAGGGAATGCCAACATTCCTACGCTTAAACTGAATTAAAATATTCCTAAATAACACAATTTAGAAGAAAACATTCAGATAAAGATTTTTCAGTTAGAGAAGATTACTGATATACAGTAGGTCCTAACTCTATGCATGTTGTTCTTTATAAGAGAATATGAAACACAGATGGAAACAGAAACAAAATAACAGGTTACAATTAGAGAAACATCACCGTCAAAATAGACCAGGATCCCATAAATCAGCTTGTATTTATGCTTCAAACCAGTTACAGCTTTAAGTCCAGTGCTTTAGGTTAGCAACCATCTACACATCTCAGCCTAACCTATCTATCACCAGCAGAGCTCCAAGAGCCAGTGAATACTATGTACAATCAGAAGTTTTCGCTCAAATGTATATCAAAGTTCTACAACCAACCCCTCACTCATCTTCTGAAGAAGTATATATAGAAGGATGAGGAGGTGAGATCTAATAAAAGATCTCAATTTACAATTAATACAGATTTAATGGTCTCTTGGCCTTTGAGGGGCTCAATGAAGAAATTTACATGGGGATACTCTGTATTAAATGTTTTTACATAAAGATTAAGCTCAATGGGAGCTTTTTTTGACCTTTGAGGCTCTGCGTAATGTTGAAGCAACTCTGCTGATATTTTGTCATTAAGTTTCCTTGCAGAAGTAACTTTCCGGTTGTGCTGAGGCGAAAATATTCATTTGATCAATAACTTCGGCCTCTGATTGAGTACTTTGAGGAACAAGTGGCACTATGGTAGCTGAGGAATCAACTTGCCCTAGATTATGGTGGTGGAGGCATTCCTGCTTGATAAAACACTTTAGATTTTCTGTAAACTGTGTTTTATTTGGGGATTAGGCTTTTGATAAGCATCTTAGATGTAATCCGCGTGAAGCTGTCTCTAATCCTTTGTTCTGATACATTTAGGTCTTCAACACTGATACCCTTTGACAGTGTTAAATCCATGGTTTTCTCGCTGATATGCAGGGCTGCGCAGAGATGAAACGACATTGATGCCTCATAAAACAACGATGATATGTGAGATTGAAAACCCCTGCGAATGATTTCCCTGATGAAACGAAGGTAAGAGGATCGTCACCCTCAGCCTGCGAATTTTCCTCAGTATGGCGAAAAAACATTAAACCCTGCAAAATACAAACAAAAGTTATGAAATCCTGCGTATATAGTTTGACTGCTTCAGAGGACGTGTGGAAGGAGCAAGGTCGTTGGATGGCATCATCCAATGGTCGGGATTAATCGGGGAGATCATAGAATGGGTGGAAGAAAGATTAGATCAGGGTTGTCGATCGCGCAGAGATTGACAGTCGGGAGCGAAAGGGGAAGTCAAAAACAGAGAATCGTTGACCGGGCAATCGAATCAGGGGGACGAAATCTGAACCTTCGATCTGCAGATCAGATCGACGGCGGGAAATGCTTTAACGTCGCGCCGGGACCACATTAAGGGGCGGGCATCTTCATCGAGCGACAACCATCGGATGGGCGGCTTTAGATTGGATGGTCCATGGTGATATCGCTCAGCATCCTCATCAGATCGATAACGCGCGATGGACGACGATTTTCCAAACAGTGCCCAGGACGTGTGTCACGCGATGTATGGAATCGCTAGCGATCGGGGGAAAACAGCCTTTTGCCCAAGGGGGGTGTGATGGATACCACCGGTTTTGGGCAATCGGCTTACGGGCGGTGGGGACCACAGGGAGACGAACTCTGCACCGTCCGATCTGCAAATTAGATCAACGGTGCGGAACGGTTTGAAAGTGATACCGGCGGATAAAAATAAATTAAAACCCAAAGTTTAAATTTAAAACAAAGGTTTTAGTGCTTTTGGGGGCGGGATAAATATAAATACGATTAAGCGCCCGACTAGCTCAGCGCTTGGTTCTGGCGCTAGGGCGCATGGATGGAAAGGGGTTAGGGACCTATCCCGAGGGAGCTTAAGTCCAATACATAGAAAATATGCATTTTAACGATTTTTCAAGGATTTTCGAAGGAAATGAAGGTTTCGATAAAGCTAAGAAGGGGTCTCAGAATCTTATCAAGGGTTTTTATGACGTGGGAGGGGGGAGAAACATGCAAAGGAGGGACTTTCATGGGAAATGAAGGGGTAGAAAATGAGGTTAGCTTTGGAAGAGGGGAAAAGGAAAAATAAGCTTGCAGCAGTACTTCAAGATGGGACCAACAGGATTTCAGAGTTTTTCAAGATGGGAACAGCAGTGAAGGTTTGGATAGAGGCATGAAGCCTTCAAAAAGTCTTCAAGAGCCAACAATTTTTAGTGAGAAAAATTGTTCCTTGAAGGATAAAAATAGATTTAGCCACCTTTTGGGATAATCAAATTTTACAGGTGGCTAACAGGCCCCACAATTTTAAACCCTGCAATTTTCCTTCAGCAAGATGAGCCTTAATTAATCGGCCAAGTCCTTCTGCAGCAATGATAAAAAGAAAGGGAGAGAGAGGATCTCCTTGGCGAAGGCCTCGGGAACTATTTAAAGGGGCCGAAGGGCTACCATTTAGTAAGATGGAATAATGAGGGGAGGAGATAAAAGAGCGCAACCATTGAATCCAGCGATCATCAAATCCAAACGCACACAATATCTCAAGCAGATATTGCCAACTAATATGATAATAAGCTTTGGACAAATCTAATTTGATTAACAAGCCTTTCTTTTTTTGCGATTTTAAAGTGTGAATGGCTTCCTGGGCTACCACTATACCATCTAATATTTGTCGACCTTTTACAAAACCAGTCTGTTGCGATGAAATCAGCCGAGGCAATAGGGTTTTCAATTGGTTAACCATAATGGTTGACAGAATTTTATAAATAACGTTACACAGAGGTATGGGCCAAAAACCAACTGGAGTGTCTGCATTTTGCTGTTTCAGGATAAGAGTTAGAAAAGTGGCATTTAAAGCTGGGTAGACCATTTTATACCTTCGGGATTCTTCAGCAACCTCTAAAATATCTTGACCCATAAACTGCTAGACTGCTTTGAAAAACTCACCTGTAAAGCCATCTGGACCCGGAGCTTTATTCTTAGGTAAGTTTAGGACTACTTCTTCGACCTCCTGGAAACTGATTTCCCGAAGCAGGACTAGATTCTGATCTCTAGTAACCACTCTAGGTATATGAGCAGTAATTTTATCAATAGATGCTTGGCGTTGGGGCAAAGGTTCTGTGAGAAGGACTTTAAAATGAGTGGTCAATACATTTTCCATATCTGCATGCTTTGTCAATTGCTCCCCATTCGCCCCTTTTAGAGAGAAAATCTGATAATTATATAATAAAATAAAATAATTTTTATAAATGAACAAAAATGTTTCATTATATAGTTTTAATAATATAAATAAATAAATATATATATATATATATATATATATATATATATATATATATATATATATATATATATATATATATATATATATATATATATAATAACCTAATATTAATTTGATATATGATATTTCACATTTAATCAATTACTATTGTATAAAGTTTTAATAATATAAATATTTATCAAAATAATATATATATATATATATATATATATATATAACCTAATATTAATTTGATATATGATATTTCACATTTAATCAACTGCTTTTTAGAACTAATGAATAAAGAATAAAGTAGTTAGTTTTATATGACGGTTAACGAGTGTGTACATAATGGATACTGTAATCGTCCAATTATCAATTTGAATAATCGTCCAATCATTATCGCAAGAAGTTAAGTGCATGATGCACAATTGGCTATGTACATGTTTATTTTGTTACCTTGACTCAATTTGTAATGGATTCATGTGTCGCAAGGATGTGCTGAGACATGGATTAAATAAGTGGCTAGGTTTCAAGCTTCATGCATTAAATAAGTGGTTAGGTTTCCGGCTTCAATTTATTTTATCTGTATTAGGGTGTGTTGTCAACAATTGTTGTCTCTCCTAGAGATAGTCTAGAGTTGCCATAGACCAGTGCCTAGGACATCTTAGCATAGCAAGGAGCATATAAGAAAGCTGGGGTGTCAATCCAAAAGCTCTCCTGCTATCTCTTGTAAAATAAGGAAATTGATTTAAATGGGACCAGGACTTACAGAAACTGCCACAGGGTAAGTAATGTTGTAGAGACAAGATGCAAAACTCCAACACAAAAGCATCAGAGAGTTAAGAGACAATTTACTGTAAAGAGGGCCGATTCAAATAATATGCCATAGAAATTAAATATCAGAAGGTGTATGCAGGGAAGGAAACATAAGAGGATATTAGTTAACTTTGGTCTGATACCCAGATACACAACAGAACGATGTATGGTCTTATCAATCTAAGAATCCATACATGACAATGGCGTTTTAAAAGAACCCTCCCAAAACAACTAATATAGCAGAAAGATGGATGAAATGAACATGAAACAGTATATCATGCCTGAGCCATATTTAAAGCGCTTGACTGATCCAAGTGTGGGCATCAACTAGGATGAATCCTTACCTAAAATCAGTGAGCCACTCGCATTCCAGTACATGATACAAGAAGATATATGAAATGAAATGTTGCATTAATCACATAAGAGAAGGTTACATACTGTGAAATACCAAAGATCAGAATCCTCATTACAGATAGAACTCCTCCTCACTGAGGCCCTACGGGCTCTGAGCCTTTATACAGAAGCTTTACAAAATGTATACAAACGTGCCTTTCACTGCACAATTTTCCGATACAAGTCTGGAACCTTTACAATGTCTTTCTTCCTTCCTTTTATAGAAGAAGGAGAAGAGAAACTAATAAAAGAGGTAGGTGAAAACAATTAATTGTTTCATTAAAACAAAATGGCGGAAACATTTAGCGCCCATACTATTTGACGGCCATGAAATATTACATGTACTCTGCGGCCAGCTCCATGAAGTAAATGCACTGGATAGAAGATCTCTCTAGAGGTAAGGTGTGAAGAATAAAATATATAACACTCTGTACTTTCCTGAGAGAAAAATCTGTGGAAGTAAGACCTGGAGGATGATATTTTTATGTACTTATACTCGCTGTCTTCTGAATACCGAATTGGAATTTAAATTCTTCAATGCCAAACACATCATTCCTTGGATCTTTCATTGATATTGTTTGCCGCGACAATTAATACCTCCATCTGTAAAATCTGCATTTTGAATTTCTCTGGAGGCTTCGACATATTTTAACCCTTACTTCATTTAATGTTGGTCATATCATAGCGGCCCTCGGATCTTTCTTCACAAATTCTGCTCCTAAAACGTGGTCCTGTCATGCGTTCTCGGCTTCTGTAATGGTGGCCGCAAATTATGATAGTTCTTCAGCACCAGACACCTGCAAAACTCACAAACTAGTTAAGAAAACTAGACACAAAGACAGCGTAGGTGTCGAGATTAATGGAAATGATGATGTGGACAGGGAGAAATGGTGAGGGGATGCAGGGTGGCTGAAAACACGGATAATTGGCGGAGAAATGAAGGGTGGAAATGAAATACACAGTGGAACGACTTTGAACGAACGAGGCGAAGAAACGTAACGTAAACACTGTAATATGAGGCGTAAACGGAGTATATGAATGGTGGAGGCGAACGTAAACGACACGTGGGCGTACGAAAGGCTAAGCGGAAGGGACGACGTGGAGGCGGACTCGGGCGGTCAGCGGGTGTCAAGCAGATCTGGACCGTCCGATTCCCAAAGCAAATCTACGGTGAAGGACACTTCGAAGCACAATGAAGAGGTGGGCCAGGTGCGATGTAGATGGGAGCTAAAGGCCGCGCAACTCTAGAGATTAATAACCATTGGATTGAGCGCTCAAGATCAGACGATTTACATGAATTTCGCTGCGCGTCTGGGATCGAAGGTTAACGCGCGAAATGGGGCGGTTTTGGTACAGTGGCCAGGGACACTTGTCACGCAGAGTGTGGAATCGCTGCGATTTGCAGAATACCGCCAACCCTTCAAAAGTGGTGCGGGGAAAACTGGCCGGTTTTAAGGGTAAGGCGTGGCGAGGACCACTGAACAGGGAAAGATCGCGGACCGTCGATCTGTGATTGATCGTGTGGCTGAGAGCGAGCCCGATACCATTTAAACGATGAGCTCCTTTTGATCTGGAACAGGGTTACGCGCCCGGGTCACGTGAAAGACTAGCTGTAGGAGGCTAAGCCCAAAAGGGCTCGGATTCAAATCTTTCAAAAGCGAGCCTTTCGGCCTTCGATTATGACATCTGGGTGCGGAGGAGGGCAACGATAAGAGGAAAAAGGGTCTCTTAGGCCACGGTAGGAAATTTTAAAGGTTCAGGAGGGGCTAAATGGCCAAAAATTTGAATGAAGGGGCTAACATGCACAACATCGGCTCCACCTGGGGACGGCGCGTTCATACCTGGACGCGTCGAGAACCTGCAGACCGCCTGATGCTCTTTTGAATGACTCTGCTACTTAGTCTCTTTGCATTTATGTTTCCCACTTGATAATTCACCAGCGCGTTCACCTGGATTAAACCAAACTGATACAAAACTTATATACAATATGGTACATCAGGCGTTCCATGCCTGAATCAGAATTTGAAATAAGGTTTAAGAAATTGGCCATTTACAGGGGCATCCAGCAGATCACCCTGTAAGTTCTCCAACATAAAAGTATTATTTCCCCCTTGTTCGACAATTTTGAAAGGCCCAAACCAAAGGGGATCGAATTTAGCATGTTTTCCTTTTTCAGCCCTCCGGACATCCCATCTGAGAACTAGATCTCCAACCTGCAATTTCCTGTCTTTTGCATGCTAATCAAAAATGCTTTTAATTTTTTCTTGGTACTCCGTTAATCTCTGATTCACTTGGCCCTGTGTTTCCTCTAATTCTACCAATTGATTAATTCTCCTGATCATGTCATCAGGTTCCTCCTGACTGTCTTGCATGAAACGTGCCACTAGCAAAGCTAGCTGCACAGGAAACACAGCTGCTCATCCATACACCAACTCATATGGAGATTTCCTAGTTGCTCGCTTACTAGTAATTCTATTAGCCCATAGAGCAAATTTCAAGTTGGAATCCCAATTTTTCTTATTCTCATTTATAGTCTTCTTCAAGGCCCTCACTAGGGTTTTGTTGGAAGATTCTGCCAAGCCATTTCTTTGTGGATAGTAAGCTGTGGAGTGTTTCAATATGATGTTATACTGCTGGCAGAAATTTACAAATTTTGCAGATTTGAAGGCCTGTGCATTATCAGTCACTATTTTAGCAGGACAGCCAAACCTGGATATGATGATTTCTTCCATGAATTTTATGATGACAGTGTTAGTAGCGTTCCTTGCAGGTATGGCTTCGACCCATTTTGTAAAGTAATCTGTGGCTGTCAATATCCATTTGTGTTGTCCACTTGATGGGGGATGTATTTCTCCGATAAAATCTATTCCCCATTGTTGAAATGGCTCATTCATATGAACTGGAATCAGGGGCAGAGCTGCCAACTTTTGTCTTTCAGCAAATTTTTGGCACTTATCACATGCTCTGACCCAAACGAAAACATCTCCAAATAATTTTGGCCAGTAGAAACCGGCCTTCAAAATTTTATGAGCTGTGGCTCTCCAGCTGTAATGGCCTCCACAAATTCCTTCATGGAATTCCATCATTATACTTTCCACTTCATCCTCTGTGAGGCACAGGAGTAGAATGCCTGAAGGATCTCTCCAATATAATTGGCCATTAGCAACTATGTACTTTTGTGATTTTAATCTCAAAGCCCTGTATTTTGCTTTGTCACAACTGGGGGGGCAACTGAGTGTCAAAATATATTCTACTATTTCTTTTTACCATGGACTAGTAAGATATTTTATATGTGCTTTTTGAGTGGTTACCTCTAGTCCTTGCTGCTCTCTTTCATTCTCAGACTCTCCATTTGCTATCATAGACAAATTTATGCCCAGAGCCTGGTAGTTTGATTCTGATAAGATCCTTGCTAGCCCCTGTCCTTTCATCAACTTTGTAGGACGGATATCCAGATCATATTCTTGTATTTTTGCAATCCATCTCCCTCTTTTTCCTTCACTATCTCCCTGAATGAGAATATCTTTAACAGCTGCAGTAGGGACATATGCAGTAATGTGGGACTGAAAAACATACATTCTGAAGGCTTTAAGGGACTTTACTAGGGTGTATGCCTTCTTCTCCAATATATTATATTTCAATTCAGCGTCATGAAGCACCTGGCTGAAAAAGGCAATAGGCTGCTCATATCTATCTTCATTTTTCTGCAATAACACTCCAGCTATTGTTTGAGGTGAAGCAAAAGAAAAGATCATGAATGGCTTTGCATAATCTGTTCCAGCTAGCACAGGAGCTTCAGCAAATGCAGCTTTAATTCTAGCGAAGGCCTCCTGTGATTCTTGTGACCATTTCACCTCATTATTCTTTTTCAGCATATCAGTTATATGCCTAACTATCTCAGCATAGTTAGGGATGAATCTTCTCAGAAAATTTATTCTTCCTAAAAACACTTGCACTTCTTTTTTATTTCTGGGGAGAGGAATGCTATTTATAACCGCCACTCTTTTAGGGTCTATCCTTACCCCATCCTTAGTTACAATATGTCCCAAAAGTTTGCCTTCTTCTAATGCAAATAGAGACTTTTGTGGATTGAGAGAAAGGCCATACCTTCTGCATTTTTCAAAAGTTCTTTGTAAATGCTCAATATGCTCAACATCATTCTTTGAAAACATTGTTATATCATCAAGGTACACCACCAAAAATTTATCTTGCTCCCCGACAAAAGCAATATCCATCGCCCTCTGAAATGTGGCCCCTACATTAATCAATCCAAAAGGCATCCTGGCATACATGAATGTTCCCCATGGTGTGGTGAAAGCAGTCTTCTTTTGATCTTCTGGAAACACAGCTACCTGATTATAACCAGAAAAACCATCCATCATTGACATTCTAGAGGCTCCCACCACTTTCTGTAGGATGTGGTCCATCTTAGGCAATGGATAATTATCTTTTAAAGATGCTCTGTTTAAATTCCGGAAATCTACACATAGCCTTATTTCTCCATTCTTATTTCGGACAGGGACCAAGTTTGCAACCCATTCTGAGTACCTTAATGGCACAATTATTTTGGCCTTTAGCAACTTCTTGATTTCTTTTTCAATGGATGGAAGCAGCAGAGGATTTATCTGCCTGAGCTTCTGCTTATAAGGTTTTGCATCTTCCCTCAGAGGAATTTTATGCTGCATTATACTAATGTCAAAAGTTTTAAGGTCCTAATAGGACCATGCAAATACATCTTTGTATGATTGAAATAATTTTAGGTATTTTTCTTTATATTCCTCTGGGACCTTCTTAGATAGCTTTACAATTTTAGGCTCAACATTGGTACCTAGATTCAGATCTTCGACTTGATCTTCTTCTACTTATTTATTATGCTGCAAAGGGACATCATTCTTGTCAAATAATATTTCTAGAGGCACCACCCCTCTAGGTATAACATTCCCTTTCAACTGCAGCACTTTATTTCCTGCCATTTTCTCTTCCCACTTATTTTCTGAAGTATCTTCGGCCTCATCTTCTTTACAATCATCAATCTCCATATTAGAGAATTCCCCCACTGTTTCCAGGAATCTCTTCATCTTTTCATCATCTTCAAATACCTGCCAGTGCTTGATATTATCTGGGATAGATGGCCTATAATGTACCTCGATTTCATACCTCAAGAGAGGGTTTTGAGGAGGCCGAAAAGTACTAGCAGCCACAGCAAGGGAGTCTGCCATTATGTTCTACTCCCGGGGCATGAACAGGATATTGAATGCTGAGAAGAAATTATCCACCATGTCCCATACTTCATTTCTATAAGCTCTCAGTCGTGGATGCTTAGTTTGACATTGATTTCTGACCTGTCTGACCACTAGCTCAAAATCTCCCAGAAATTTTAAACTCTGTATACCCATGCTCCTAGCTGTCTGCAATCCCAACAGCAGTGCTTCATATTCAGCCACATTATTAGTAGCGTCATATTCCAATTTAAAAGACAGTGGTACCCATTTTCCTG
Organism: Pinus albicaulis; assembly: GCA_034641835.2. Lineage (NCBI taxonomy): Eukaryota > Viridiplantae > Streptophyta > Pinopsida > Pinales > Pinaceae > Pinus > Pinus albicaulis. Next base: position 1,050,638,324 of record CM076577.1, on the reverse strand, counting down.
TAGGAGAGATTAATAATACTCCAGCCCCATTTCCTTCTGTTGAATTTGCTCCATCGAAATGTAGAGTCCATACTCCTGCTTCACGGTCTTCTAAAGGCTGCTCAGTTTTGATTTGACAGAAGGAAGGTTCATGAGCATAATTTTGATCTTCTTCTAACATTAAACATGAGAAATCTCCTTCCTTGCTATAAACTGGTGAATTCTCTGAGCTATCAGCCTTTGTAACCATCTTGACAAATCTGGTTTCTCTGTATAATCTCCTCTCCTGGCCACCAAAAACAAGGATAGTGGCATAGGTTAAATCCATCTTGAGTGACCCACCAATTTTTGTTCCCCAGGACCTTGACAACAGCATGCCAAAGCGAGCTGGGATGTCAGCCACCACAATGTCCATTACTACGCTTTTTGCTGGAATTTGGGCCAGATTGACCACCAAATATTTAATCATTCCCAAGCATTTAACTATTTTGGAATCAAATGAATATAGATCTTTATATGGATGTGTGATTTGCAAACCTAGTTTCTCCATGACTGACAAAGGCATAAGATTATGGGAAGCCCCAAAATCTAACATACAATTGTGTAACAGTAGGTCATGAATAACTAGAGACACATAGAAAGGAGGAGTAGAGGGGTCTATCTCCTCGACATGTGGGCCAAAAACTACCATGGGTCTTTCTTCTTGAAGATTTAGACTGTCTGGAATTATTGGTGCTTCAGGAGGGAGCAATAAAGAAGTGACTTGAGATTGATATGCAGGTTTTTTCAGCAGTTCAGTCAAAGGGACTGGGATTTTGACTTTCTCAAGTTCTTTTTGCAAATTGAAAGCAAGAGGGGGCTTTTCTATTTCAACTTATTTTGACTCTTTATTTTCAGCTGAAAGTTTAACTTCTTTTGACACAGACTCAACATTAGGAGGGGTGACTACTTTTGAGGAAGAATGAGTTTGATCATTAGACTGCAGAGGTTTGTTTAGAGGAATCTTACCTTTGTCTGTGACTTTCTTCATTGTTGACTCCTTTTGAGCAGATTCTTCCTTTTGAAGTGGCTCCTCTTCTTGATCTTGAGTCCGAGTCCTCTTCCTTGAAGATCTGAGATCATATCTTCTATTGAAATGTGCTTGCATGAAATCATTAAACTGCTTGCAATAGTGATCAATTTCTGCATCTTCTGTGTCTCTGATCTCTTCTTCTTCTCCTTGCAATGGACATTATATTTCATCATTGTTTGAGAAGGCAAGATTTGCATCTTGCAGTTCATAGGCAGCATCTTCAGTGGTATCATCTACTGGACCTTCCAAGTATAATGGGTGTGGAACTTGATCTTGTTTCTCCTTTGCTTCCCTTGGAAATATTTGCAGGGGTGGATTTCTATACTGAGGATTGTAACCTCTGTTTGGAGCATTCTGAAAATTCTTGGGAGCTGAGTTCTTGGTCTCCAATTCAAGCTTGACCGGTTTATTAGAAATATTCTTTATCATTTTTCTCATTTCTTCAATTTTATCTGAATCCTTATCCTGATTAGAAGTAGATACTTCTTCTTTGCCTCTTCGTCTAGTATCCTGTTCAGCTTTCCCTCTTAATTTTCCAGTGGAAGCAAAGTTTGCTTCCAATTCAAGATCATATGACTGAGCATCATCTAGGGTGGTAGGCCTTCTTTCCCTGAGAGAGAAACCAAAATATGAGTCAAAATCTGCTATGAAAACAACTTTGGCAGCATTCTGATGTGGCTTCATATCTGCAGGGAGGTTTAGATATAACTTATTAAATCTCTTGATAAATTCTGACACCCCTTCATTATATTTCTTCTTGAGTGTATTGAACTCAGTAAGACACTGTCCATGATCTTTCTTTTCTCCCCATTTTCTGAGAAAAGTATTCTCCATATCATCCCAAGTGGTTATGGAACGGTTTCCCAATGTCTTGAACCATTTTCTGGCTTCGTCGTCCAAAGATAGCACAAATAGTCTTAAGACTACGTCTAGATGTTCAACATTAAAGTTCTCTGCAAAAGAGCAGAAAGTATCAAGATGTTTCTGGGCATCAATTTCATTTTCCCCAGTGAATCTGGGTAATACCTTTAAATAATCCTGGGGCATATCATTCAGCACTTGAGGCAATGCCAGGGGATCATATTTATTCAGCAAGAAGGCAGGAACATTTGCCATTGGAGGAGGTGGGGGTTGTGCAACAATCTGATGTAAAAATGGAGGGAGAGGAGGAGGCAGAAGTGGAGTATGAATAACAATAGGAATATATTGTACATCAGCCTGAGGTGTAGATGGGAACAATTCGCGATTAACAGGGGCTACCTCTGTAACTTCTTTAACTTCTTTAGCCTCAGGGGTTGGACAAAAGTTCCCTTTGGTTCTAGCACTTCCCCTGGGTGGGCTATCTGAGTAATATTCAGGATTTTCCTCAGTGGAGTCGGGATTCTCTATTGGAACTTCTTGAGAAGAATAAGATGGACAATCTTCTTCGAAAAACTTAGGGATTTCAGCACGGGCTGATTTCTTTTCTTTCCAACTTCTTCTATGTATAACCTTCTCTGGGTCAGACACTGAAGGTGTCTTTGACTGTGATGTATCTGACCTCAGATGTGGCTTCCGGGGAGCCAGGACTATAAATAGATTTATGAAATAAACAACCGTGGAGTCACCAAGGTAAGAGATATACAACTCTTCAACTCTCTGTGCTCACCTGATTAGAGAGTGAATATGGATTTTTTGAGGCCCAGGGAAACTGATATTCTTGAATTCGGTCCCTGGCAACGGCGCCAGAAAGATGTTGTCGACAATTGTTGTCTCTCCTAGAGACAGTCTAGAGTTGCCATAGACCAGTGCCTAGGACATCTTAGCGTAGCAAGGATGATATAATAAAGCTGGGGTGTCAATCCAAAAGCTCTCCTGCTATCTCTTGTAAAACAAGGAAATTGATTTAAATGGGACCAGGACTTACAGAAACTGCCACAGGGTAAGTAATGTTGCAGAGACAAGATGCAAAACTCCAACACAAAAGCATCAGACAGTTAAGAGACAATTTACTGTAAAGAGGGCCGATTCAAATAATATTCCACAGAAATTAAATATCAGAAGGTGTATGCAGGGAAGGAAACATAAGAGGATATTAGTTAACTTTGGTCTGATACCCAGATACACAACAGAACCATGTATGGGCTTATCAATATAAGAATCCATACATGACAATGGCATTTTAAAAGCACCCTCCCAAAACAACTAATATAGCAGAAAGATGGATGAAATGAACATGAAAAAGTATATCATGCCTGAGCCATATTTAAAGCGCTTGACTGATCCAAGTGTGGGCATCAACTAGGATGAATCCTTACCTAAAATCAGTGAGCCACTCGCATTCCAATACATGATACAAGAAGATATATGAAATGAAATGTTGCATTAATCACATAAGAGAAGGTTACATACTGTGAAATACCAAATATCAGAATCCTCATTATAGATAGAACTCCTCCTCACTGAGGCCCTACGGGCTTTGAGCCTTCATACAGAAGCTTTACAAAATGTATACAAACGTGCCTTTCACTGCACAATTTTCCGATACAAGTCTGGAACCTTTACAATGTCTTTCTTCCTTCCTTTTATAGAAGAAGGAGAAGAGAAACTAATAAAAGAGGTAGGTGAAAACAATTAATTGTTTCATTAAAAAAAATGGCGGAAACATTTCGCGCCCATACTATTTGACGACCATGAAATATTACATGTACTCTGCGGCCAGCTCCATGAAGTAAATGCACTGGATAGAAGATCTCTTTAGAGGTAAGGTGTGAAGAATAAAATATATAACATTCTGTACTTTCCTGAGAGAAAAATATGTGGAAGTAAGACCTGGAGGATGAGATTTTTATGTATTTGTACTCTCTGTCTTCTGAATACCGAATTGGAATTTAAATTCTTCAATGCCAAACACTGCATTCCTTGGATCTTTCATTGATATTGTTTGCCGCGACAATTAATACCTCCATCTGTAAAATCTGCATTTTGAATTTCTCTGGAGGCTTCGACATATTTTAACCCTTATTTCATTTAATGTTGGTCATATCATAGCGGCCCTCGGATCTTTCTTCACAAATTCTGCTCCTGAAACGTGGTCTTGTCATGCGTTCTCGGCTTCTGTAATGGTGGCCGCAAATTATGATAGTTCTTTAGCACCAGACACCTGCAAAACTCACAAACTAGTTAAGAAAACCAGACACAAAGACAGCGGAGGTGTCGAGATTAATGGAAATGATGATGTGGATAGGGAGAAATGGTGAGGGGATAGAGGGTGGCTGAAAACACGAATAATTGGCGGAGAAATGAAGGGTGGCAATGAAATAAACAGTGGAACGACGTTGAACGAACGAGGCGAAGAAACGTAACGTAAACACTGTAATATGATGCGTAAACAGAGTATATGAATGGTGGAGGCAAACGCAGACGACACGTGGGCGTACGAAAGGCTAAGCGGAAGGGACGACGTGGAGGCGGACTCGGGTGGTCAGCGGGCGTCAAGCAGATCTGGACCGTCCGATTCCCAAAGCAAATCTACGGTGAAGGACGCTTCAAAGCGCAACGAAGAGGTGGGCCAGGTGCGATGTAGACGGGAGCTAAAGGCCGCGCAACTCTGGAGATTAATATCCGTTGGATTGAGCGCTCAAGATCGAACGGTTTACATGAATTTCGCTGCGCGTCCGGGATCGAAGGTTAACGCGCGAAATGGGGCGGTTTTGGAACAGTGGCCAGGGACACTTGTCACGCAGCGCGTGGAATCGCTGCGATTTGCGAAATATCGCCAGCCCTTCAAAAGTGGTGCGGGGAAAACTGGCCGGTTTTAAGGGTAAGGCGTGGTGGGGACCACTGAACAGGGAAAGATCGCAGACCGTCGATCTGTGATTGATCGTGTGGCTGAGAGCAGGCCCGATAGCATTTAAAAGATGAGCTCCTTTTGATCTGGCACAGGGTTACGCGCCCGGGTCACGTGAAAGACTAGCTGTAAGAGGCTAAGCCCAAAAGGGCTCGGATTCAAATCTTTCAAAAGCGAGCCTTTCGGCCTTTGATTATGAAATCTGGGTGCGGAGGAGGGCAACGATAAGCGAAAAAAGGGTCTCTTAGGCCACGGTAGGAAATTTGAAAGGTTCAGGAGGGGATAAATGGCCAAAAATTTGAATGAAGGGGCTAACATGCACAACAGGGTGATTATCGAATTTTAGCTATTTTGAAACGAGTAGTTTTTTAGTGTGGTTTTTTGAAAAAAAAAATTATTTATTTTCCAATCTAATTTGTCTAGAATTGGGAAAGGATTCACTGAAATCACAATTTCTAGAGGTGAACTCTTCACAATCTAAGTGACCCAAAGGTTTTTGAGGGTGTTGAATCCATATATGCACTTAAAAAACCAATTTAAACAACACAAATCAAGGTTTGACCACAAATTTTTTCGCCATATTCTTGCTGAAAGTCTACGAGAAACTCCAAAAAATTTCATTTAAAGACTAAAGACTAATCCTTTGGGAACCTGAAATGGGAATTTGGTTCTTGAAATAAAGTGGAGATTGGATTTGCATTTAAAGACTAAAGACTACTCCTTTGGGAACCTGAAATGGGAAGTTGGTTCTTGAAATAAAGTGGAGATTGGTGTGAATTCTATAAAAGGTCTTAGTGGAAATCACACCTTTTGTTCCACTAATTCAATATCTACATAATAAATATTATACTTTCTTAAGCCGTATCTATGTGAATAGAGGTTCTCATTCTCTCACACACTCATGGTTGAGTGCAAGGAAGATTGGCCTTTTAGGTTTGTTGGCCACTTAATGGGAGAGATATTTTTCATCTAGAGATGGCAAGCATAGAGTTGATAAGGATGATTCTCTCAGTTGGGATGGAATTTATCGCAAAGGAGAGGTTGTGACAAGAAACATTTACAAAAAAATTTCTCAATGTATTTTCCAAGAGCGGATCGCCTATGGTTTCAAATAATGTGCGAGTGCGAAATTCCTATTTCTAAGGATTACAAAACTTTTTGTTTTTACATTAAGGAGTTGAAATGAAAAAGATTTTGAAGCTATTATGATAATTGTTAAAGGAACTTACAAGAAGATGGTTGGTTTTTTTATGGAGGTTGGGTTAATAAAGAATAAATTATCTAACATAATTTATCTGTTGAAAATGCATGGAAAATATTTCCAGTTGGTTCTTTTGATGGGGCATCATCCAATGGTGTTTGTGACAACAAAGTTCAAATTGTTGTTATCGTATCTCTTTAGTTGGAATAGTGGCAATGGTTCAAATAATAAAGCATAGAGGTTAGCCCTATGGGGAATCTTATTTTGTGCAAGGTGGTTGGGCCACATTTTTTAAGACTCCTAAATGATTATAAAATGGTTTTGCAATAATCCAAATTTTGTCCAAACCAAATGCATCACATAAGATCCTTGACAATGATCTTCCAAACTTTGTACTTATCACATATCTGCAAGGATATTAGATTGATTACTTTTAAATAAATTTACGTTTTGAAAATTGTGACAAGTAACATTTATAACATTTCTTCTCAATGTATTGTCCAAAAGCGGATTCCCTATTGTTTCAAAAAATGTGCAAGTGTGAAATTCTCGTTACTAAGGATTACAAAACTATGTGTTTTTAAATTAAGGAGTTGAAATGCGAAAAATTTTGAAGCTACTATGGTAACTGTTAAAGCCACTTACCAGAAGATAGTTGGTTTTTTTATGGAGGTTGGGTTGATAAAGAAGAAATTAACTAACATAATTTATGAGTTGAAAAATGCATGGAAAATATTTCCAGTTTTCTCTTTTTTATGGGGCATCATCTAATTGGGTTTGTGACAACAAAGTTCAAATTGTTGTTATCTTATCTCCTTAGTTGGAATAGTGTCAATGGTTCAAATAATAAAGCATAGAGGTTAGCCCTATGGGGAGTCTTATTTTGTGCAAGGTGGTTGGGCCACATATTTTAAGACTCCTAAATGATTATAAAATGGTTTTGCAATAATCTAATTTTGGTCCAAACTAGAAGCATCACATAAGATCCTTGACAATGATCTTCCAAAATCACATATTTGCAAGGATATTATATTGAGTACATTTTAAAGAAATTTAAGTTCTGAAAATTATTTATAAAAAAAAAAAATGTGAACTCAAATGGGCAAGGCAAGGAAAATAACATGAAATAAATCAAATGGGTGAGGAAAGGAAAATAGCATGAAAGAAATCAATTTAAGTTAAAAACCTATGAAATTCAAAAATAATTTCAAAATAAATCAATTTTCCTTCAAAAGATAAATTAGAGACAATCATGAAAGATCTTGAACTAGTAGTATATGTAAACATCTTTTCCTATAGTAAAAAACTTCTTTGTTTTTTTTTTTTAATTAAAAAAAAGATGTGGTCTTTTTTTAGGTGAGTTAGTGGCTTCACTCCTTACATGGTACTTGTTGAGTAATCAAACAAATAGCCTACTCATGAATAACTCAATAGATCGAAATTGACTAAGGAAAACTGTAATATCCCAATCCATAAAAATCATCGGAGATTTGGCACATCTAAGTGTTATAACCAAAAGTAATTGCAATAAAAACAATGAACACAATGAGATCTAGAACTGTGACACTTTATTTCAATTAGTATTCAGAAAATGAGACATGCCCAAAATACAAACAGATAATGGAGCCCCTGCCTCAACATACACAGCTGCTCAATGAACAAGAAAGTAAAAATATTGAAGCACAAATGTGAATACTGAATGGATCCACCACAAATGTCACCACGGGGTTTCATCCCAGGATCAAGCTAGAACTGGCCATGCCAAGTCCCCAACAAAAAACAAATAGATAGACAAGTTTAGAATTATCCCTCTGTCTGGCCCTTATCCCTTTTTATAGGTTATATGGCCCTTATTTTATTGTTTTCCTTCGAAAAATGAAGATGGATACCATGTGCGAATACCACGTTAAATACCATGGGTTGATTTCGTCCACTTTGACCTTATATAAAAAAGGGAATATTACAAATCCTCTGGACCAAAGATTGCTTGCCCTCAAGCAATCCACTTCTATCCATAACAAAAGCATTTGTACATTGATACCAGGATCCCATACAACCCGAGTACTGTTCCATCCCTCCATGTTGAATGGTCCTAAATGGATCCTTCGATACATGGATCCCAAACAATCCTCAAACCAATCCTTCCCTCGATAGATTTACCTCGATTCCATACAATCCTTTGGCCAATCCTACCCCCAATGGATTCTCCTGGATCCCAATGCCACCTAAATCCTGCGACCTATGGGTTATGGTACCATATGAGCCTTCCATCATTGCTCGTGCCAAAGGGCCCAAGCTGCCATATGCCTGTGGCTGTGATTATTCTCCTAGGAATAAACCCATCAATAGAGTAAAAACTCATAATCTCTCGCCAATCCATGCCTTAAGAAGGATGAATATTCATTTTTTTGTCTTTCAATCCAAAAAGAAATTAAACACTCCTTGCCCTCATTATATATATATATATATATATATATATATATATATATATATATATATATATATATATATATATAAACCCCTTTCCAAATCCTTATATCTCCCAAAAACAAATGGCTATTTAAACCTAAACTGGAACTCCAAATAAACATTCGCAACCTAATGACAACCAATAGGTAAGGGACATAATGGTCAACCCTTAGGCGGCCTTTATGAACACTAGTCGGCTTCAACGCAATTTTTTCCAATTGAGGGATCAACGCCGTATAGAGTATGGCTTCACGGTCCTACTATTGGTCCTGCTGCATCACAATAATAAACCAACGATAACATCCCAGGAATTATTTGCCTCCCCCACATGTCATCTGAAGAGGCCTTCTGGCCTTGATCTATGTTGCAAATGGTGAGACGCCCTCTACAACCTAGAAATTATTCCACAGTGATTGTGAAGCTTCTTGGCCTCGGTGACCCTTGCCATGAATCCACAATTTGATTCCTCAAGACTCCGCGCGATATATAATGGCCTCACGACCTTTCAGAGAACGTGATCTCCTTTGGTGAAATATCGGTGCCTCTCGATACTTCAGTGAATACCTAGATCCGCTCTTGAGATCTCAACGTTGTACCTAGCTTCAGTTGGGATCGGTGATTAGCCTGCGATTAATCTCTCAGCCTCAGAGTTTCAATGCTCCAATTGCCCGACCCTTCTGTCGAACCTATGATGCTGAGGTGGCAATAACCTTGGACACTTTGCTGGTTTCAACGCTGAGAGTGCGACCTCTATCGATTTACTGAAAATGAGTTTTCGCATGACCCTAGTTCTACAACGCCAATAACCCAATCGAACAATCCAGTCAAACTTATAATCGAGCCTCTTTTAAACTACTGCACCACAAATTATGGCAAGGGGTTAGTGTCTCCAAACAGTGCTTCTAGCGGTGCTGCAAAAGAGAGAACATGTGTTGCTGTAAAAGGGTGTGGCTACCTATGGTTCTGGGAGCAGGGTGGTTCCCTAAGGCTTTGATCTTTGAAAAACGAGGAAAAAGTTCAAAAGAATTTAATTTTCTCCTAAAGTGACTTTATAATTTTATAAAGTCAAATCTAATTTAAAAGTGACTTTAAGTGATAAAGTTACTAAAGTCTAATTTTAAAGTGACTTTAATAAAGTCAATGTAAAATTAGAAAGGAAAATTGACTTTGGAAATAAATGACTAAGTGGGTCTTTATTAAAGTGGGGTGAATTAAAAAATAGAAATTGAGATTTAAATGAGCATTTAATCTCAGCCCTAGATCTCAATCTATTTCAGCCATTGGATTTAGGGATTCCCCAAAAGTCACTTAGGGTTAGGTTAAAGGAGGGAAAGGAGGAAAAGGTCATTCATTCTTTCATGAACAGATTGGGAGAAGGAGAGAAAGAGAGCTAGATATTTTTCTGAGCAGTGAGAAGAAGGAGGGTAGCAGTGAAGAGATTTCAGCAAAGGTACAACAGCCTTTATTGGCACACATACCGAGGCAGAAAATCCGTACAACAAGGGAGAGGTAGTGTTTCCAAGTGAGGAGGCACAGAAATCGAGGAAGAGGGTACAGCAGAAAGCACACACTTCAAGGCACAAAAATCAGGCACGTTTTCCAAGGAAGAGGGTGGCTGTCATTTTCGGCACAAAAATCTAGGAAGAGGACAACAGCACAACCCAGATTTTTGGCACGGATTTTGAGAGAGGTTGTTGTACAAAATCTGTACAGTCCGTACAAAAAATTACGGCTGTTTTGGCACGCTTTCCGAGGTGGCCGTATAGCATTTAATGCTGTCCTAAGGTGCTGTAAATTTTATGTTTTCTGCTGTTGCTAATTTGGAACAATTTCTGAGGTGGTGTGCAAGCACAGAAATCGAGATAAGTCTGTAAATTGGTTGCTGGAATTTTTTCTGAGTTTTTCATGTTTCACTGTAAAAAGCAATATTCAGAAAATAAAAGAGAAGCTTTCGAACTGGTTTTCCCCAAGAGTTGTAGGGGGTTTTTCCAGGGTCATGTTGACCAAAAATCTCAGTGTTTAAATGTGTTGAATGGTTGTTTTAAGCTTGCTGATTTTTATTTCTGCATTTTCCAGCATTCTGTAAATTTTCCAGAATTTGTGTTTTCAGCAAAAAATTAATTTTCTGTTGTTGAATGTAAGGATATGGGAAAGGGCATTTAACTAAAAGGAGAAACAAGGTGAAACTGAAAACCGGGGTGGAAAAGTCAAGAAATTTCTACAGGGTGCTTCGAGATTATAGACTCTGTTGTTGTAGTGGCTATCCACTGATGTGTTGGTTCATGCATCTAGACTCACAGCCCCTCTACGCTGCAAAAGACTTCACAATCCTCACGACGGTGTTGCAATGCTCACACCCTGGCTCGAGAGATGGCTTGTAGACCATGAGTTTTAGTGTTTGGAAAGCTTTGGCTGCACACAAAATTATTCCCCGGACGGCCTTAATTTCTATAGAGAGAAACATTAGAAAATCGGCTTCACAATCTGCAATTCAACATCACAATTTATTTCAGTATATTTTTCATGATCATGCATCCTCTTTCAAAAATTTGAAATACCATTCACAAATTGGAAGTATATTGTTCATGATCATGCAACCTATTTCAACAATTTGAAATACTATTCACAAATCGGAAGTATATTGTTCATGATCATGCGGCCTCTTTCAACAATTTGAAATATTGTTCACAAATCGGAACAAGTAGATTCAATTTCTTTTATTCATAAGCTGATCTAACTAGTTCCTCGACTTCTGCATTAATATTGGAGCTCTGAGGTGTTGAATTATTTAGCTAACTCCAGATCTAGCAGAAATCGCCCTCTCCAACTTCAATCTACATGATCTCAAACTCATGGGATGAAACTAGGCTTGATTTATGAATGAGCAATAGATCTCGACCCTCGATCAATATATATGCCCCATAAGCTTGCAAAATATTCTAACTTTGAGCCACACATAAACTAATTGATGGATATAATAATCTTTCTACAAATATCAACTAGGGTGGGATGTGAATAAGCCACCAAAACTGATGGATTCTAGCTAGGGCGATTTAAGGTGAATCACCCAAAACTGGTCTCTCCTGGACCCTCCATCAATCTCAAAATTACTCTGTGATAAACCCTCAGGCTGGAAAGATGCACAATGAGATCTAGAATTGCAACACGTTATTTAAATTAGGATTCATGAAATGAGACATGCCCAAAATACAAATAGATAATGGAGCCTATGTCTCAACATACATGGTTGCTCAATGAACAAGAAAGTGAAAATATTGAAGCAAAAATGTGAATCCTGAATGGACCCACCAACAAATTTCACCACGTGGTTTTCGTCCTAGGATCAAGCTAGAACTAGCCATGTCAAGTCCCCAACAAAACACATATTGATAGACAAGTTCAGGATCATCCTTTTTTCTGACCGTATCCATTTTTATAGCTTAGATGGACCTTATTTTATTGTTTTCCTTCAAAAAATGAAGGCAAATACCATGGGCGAATACCACGATAAATACCATGGGTTGATTCCATCCACTTTGACCTTATCAGGAAAAAAAAAAAACATTACAAAAACTAAATTGTATCTTCTAATAATCCTCCATGTCACGGGACTCATAATTGCAATTAATAGCTTTGTTGCTAGGGATGATGGATGGATAATCTCCTAATAATCCTCCATTTTCAGGTGACTCATAATTGAAATTAATAGCTTTGTTGCTAGGGATGATGAATGGATAACTACAGATACTCCTCATTGTTACATAGTAATTTGTCACCGTCCCTGCAATCCCCCATCCCACACATTGGAGGGCTTATTCCGTGACCTGTGAGCAGTGACATGACCTAAAACCACTTTCATGGCATCCCCCTTGACAAGGAAAATCATTCCCCTGAAGACAATTTCCTGTGAAAAGCCCTAAAAATAGCCTTTTTATCCTTGGCGCGACTAGCTATTTCAGCCCTCGCGCCAATGGGGGAAATCCACCAAAGAGGGTGCGCCAACTGGCGCTCTGTCCCAGTGTATCACCTGCACCAAGCTTAATAAGGAGTGTTTTTTAAAAATAAATGGCGGAAATTTGATTCCAACCAACTCTTGAACGAGTCTCTAAAATGAGTTGGGAGGTTTGGCTTCGGATCTCCATGTAGGGGAAGTGGTTTTCCACTTATCATGGAAGCTTCCTTGAGGATAGGGCCAATCCCACCATTGTAGGGATCCCAACTCCCCTTCCACCATCTATATAAGCTTGTCATTTTCTCTTTGCAAGCTAGCTTGAATAGAGCTGAATCAATTGTAAGGAGATTATCGTCAGACAACCGAAGAGAGAGAGACTTGTCCTTTTCCCGACGAGCTTTACCGAGACGTACTCCTCTGTCAACCTACCAAAGGAAGATCCAGCGTTAGAGCTCAGGTTGTATCTTTCTTTGTTTTGATTAATAATAAATGAATTTGATTATGGTTCCACTCAGATGTTCATGTTTTATGTTATGAGTTGTATCTTCTCTGACTGATACATAATTGCATGTATTAGGTTTTAAGCTTGTTTGTTTGTTGTTTCCTCTTGTACGTGCAGGTGTTCGATCGCATTGAGCAGCAGAATTGTGATCTGCCAAAGCAAGGGACGGAAGCACCATCTTCTCCACAAACGATGGCAGTGTAGGACTTAAGGTAGGCCTCTTGTCGCATCTTGGTATTTTGCAATTAGGAACTTGCGTCTTAGCGTGACTCGGTTGTTGCTAGACCTGATTTGGGCTAGTAGGGATCGCCTCTGTCCGCAGAGGGGATTTACCTCTCCAACAAACTGGCGACTCCACTGGGGAGATATTGATTGGAGTTTGTCTTGTCTTTTCGGTTGATTTTGGTCTTTGCCTGCTTGATCAGCTCTTGTGGTTTTCTCTTTTTCAGTGTTAAACTTTTGTTTAGCCTCACCATCCCTAATCTGCTTCTTGATTGCTCTTTTTCATCTTTTCCATTAGTAAACTCAACTGGCGCGGTTTTTTCCCTGACAGTCGCGCTAGTTGGCGCATGTTGCCAGTTTATCACCCGTGCCAATCATGTTTTGGCGCTAGTTGCAGCCTGACAGTCACGCCAATCCTGTAAGGTGCTAGGGTTTGCTTCTTTTTAAGCTTTTTGAGCTTGGTCTGTTGTTTTGGTGTCACTTTTTCAACTTCTTGAGTGTTCTGAAGCCTTGTTTGACTGATTGTGACCTTCACCCTCTGGTTGTTTGCCTTCTTCTATCGATTTTGCGTTCTAGCCCTAGGGCATCTAGGTGCTATAGTGTGTCGAGCTTCTCGTGGGAGTCTTTGGTCCTTGTTTTGATCAGTTGATTTCATTATTGCTTCTCTGCATTATTTTGGTGGTTGTCCACTGTTTTATTGCGTTATTTGAGTGATTGGCTTCTTCTTCATTCGAATTCCACTTTGTCTCGCTTTGAGCCTAGATTACATGGTTCATTTGAGTCTTTGGGATTTCTTTTTTATTTGAAGGACTTCTTTGTCAATTTGAGCTCTGATTGTGTGTTTGCCATTAAGTGAACTTTCTTGTCTTTGCTCTTTTGCTATCACTTCTCAAAATTTTCTTTTCATTAGTTTTCATTTTGTTTAGTGCACTTTGCTCTTAAACTTTGAAAATACAAAAATCTCTTTTTCTCTTGATTAGTTAATGTAAATTGAATCTTTTCTGTGTTATTAGTGATTTGTAGCTCTGAAAGAAACACTTTTAGTTTTCATTAGCATGCATTAGAGACACTATTGGTTTTTTGTTGATCATTTTGTTATTGTGTGAAAGCTCTCAACCTTCCCGTAGTTAGCTATTCATCGAACGAAATGATACATTGTGGCATGTAGTGTGAATTTAGGAGATTTTGAGACATAACATTCGGTAGGGCCTGGAAATTGAAACATAATTGAAGATCAACCTTAAAATTTATTCAATTTACCTTAAGGCAGCATTGAAACATTAACGAAATATTTAGAGGTCTAGGCTAGTGACGTGTTCCGGCATCGTTAAACCTAGTAGCTGTTGTTCGCCTCTTGGCTTCAGACAGCACTAGTACGGACTTGTGATCCCCGTACCGTCGCGTATATAAAGGGAGACCCCACTAGGTTGCTATCCTTTATCCGTAGGAAGCCGAGTCTGCCGCTTTATACCCATGATACACCAAACACAACATTCAGGGAGATTGCCTGAATGTACGTCAAGTCCTTGGTTGATTTCTCTTTCATTTTGAAACCAAGGTGTATGTTGCAGTTCATGGATATCTGGTACACCCTTTGTCTAGATTACCGGAGTAGTCATTTCGATATTTTCTGACTCTTTAAATTTGAAAGGATCATCAAGCACTTGTCCTTTCACGCTTGTTTCAAAACTGAAAGAGATAGAGTCACCTTTTATCCATTTCTCGACTCTTAAAACATGAAACGGTGAAGTTTCTAAGTTTCAATGTGGTAAAATAAATCACCTGCGATCATATGCCCTATTAGAATTTGCTTGTTGCTCGTTTGATTATGTGCCTTTTTTTTTTAGCCCGTGTGTTGTGTTTGATCTCTTCCTTTTGTCGTTATTGTCATAGTGGCGGAACCCTCAGTTTCGTATACTGATAGTCCATACACAGATGATTCATCAGAGGTCTCTCAGTCCTCTACTGAACCTTTGCAGCCCATCGTTTCTGAGTTTCCCGACGGGGGACCGATTCTATCTGACCTTCACTTTGGAGGACCAGTTGAGTTCAATTGGCCCTTATCTGACACTTGGTCTAGATTCCGAGTAGGGGAACATTTCCCTCCTCTTACATCGGGTTCGCCTTTTCTAGCTGTTGTTATTCCTCCTAGTCCTCACCATCTGCTACAAGGTCTAGCGGCAGATTCAGATATGGGCTCATCTAGCCATTCTCCTAGTGAGGAAATCCCCACGTCTGGTGAAGATTACCAGTTGTTCCCAGAAGACAATCCCCGAGTTATCTGTCATGTCTTCGCCCGGTCCTTCACTTCCAACGAGGTATAGATCCTTAAGTCAGATTATGACCGCTGTCGCCTCTATGGGGATATCAAATCCTTCTACGAGGCCGGTTATTCCTTCATTGGGGATGTCTCCTAGGACACCCATCATGTCATCCCCTCAGGTCACTTCAGTACCTGTCAGGCCCATTGTCTATGTGGCTGCATCCACACCCGCTGTTACCACTCAGTCCGTAAGGACTGCGTCGCTTCCCGAAGACGTCTACATAGCATCTGCTATTCCGGAGAGAATTTATTCTGAAGAGTATCGATTTTCCCTATAGCAACCGAACCCCGAGGTCGGTCAATCCTCCCAAGATCCCAACTGCCCATATTTTTCGCATTATGCACAAGATGGTACACCCGTTTACATTTTTCCATATCAATACGATGAGCATGGAAACCATTTACGTTTACCCGCTCCAGAGGCTTAACTGTATGGTCAAGGTTTTCCGTCCAACCAGGCTGGGCAACCTTTCAACCCGCAAGGACAACCCTTTCAGGGCCACCCTTCGGGCCAGCCTGGTTATCTTTATGACCTACAAGGACAGCCCTTAAAAGGCCAACCTTCGGGCCAACAGGGGTTGTTATACGGTCCTCAAGGGCAGTCCTACAACCCTTCAGGTCAACCTATGCAGCCTCACCCTATGGTCCAACCAGGGAAACCTCAAGGACCCACAGGTCAACCAGGGTACCAACCGGGGCCATTGTACGGTCCTGGGGGGCAATTCCAACCTTCTCAACCTATGGTGCAACCTCTGCAACCTCAGTATCCTATTGGTCTGAATGTTGCACAGCCAGGACCATCTTATGGTCTTGTTGCAGGTCAAACCGGTTATCAGGCACAACCTGGCCCCATTCCACCACCAGTCCAACCGGCTCATCCAGCACAGCCTGGTGTCCCACATTAGCCAGGTCAACCTGTACAACCTGTTCACTCGAATCAACCTATTCAACCAAGGCAGCTCATTCAGCCAGGTCAACCTGTCCAACCAGGCCAGCCTGCACATCCTGTCAACCCTGCTCAACAGCCGATTTATTCGATGCCGCAACCAAATCAACCAGTGCGCCCTACTTATCAGGCTTAGCAGGGCCCCACCTATCAGTAGCCCGCTCAACCCCAAGGCGGTTACTATCCTCAAGGTCAATCTTGACTGAATTACAACCCGTCCTAAGGTTCTAATTATTATCCTCAACAACCAGGCTATACCTATACTCAACAGTCGAATTTGCATATTGATCAAACGGGGCTGACATATAATCAGGGTCCATACCCCGGTTATCAACCCTCTTACACTGGTTACCAGCAACCGTATCAGACTGGTTATATGGCCTATACCCCCTATGGTCATAATCCCCCGGGACAGAACTCATGGGGGAAAGGATATGCTCAACCAGGGTGGAGTACAGGTATAGGTCCTTATCGAGGGTTTGGTATGCCTTTCAATCTGCAGTTACCGTTCTTGGCCACCTTGGAATTACCAGACGTTTCTAAATTAATCAATGATCCGATTCTTCACAATCCTTATTGGCCTCTGGTTCTGACCAAGGTACCCGGAGACTGTCCTAAGTTTGAAGGTAAAGCTGGAGAAGACCCCCAAGCTCATGTAATGACCTACCATCTGTGGCGTTCGTCCAACTCTTGGGTGGATGATTCAATTCGTCTACGTCTCTTCCAGTGCACTCTTACCGGTGCTGCCGCTGAGTGGTATATAGAATTACCCCGTGGCATCCTTCAAGAATTCAATACATTAGCTATGGCTTTTCTGACTCACTTCCAGTTACCGGTTCATTATGAAGCCAGGACGCATCTCCTGACTTCTTTGAAGCAGGATAAAGCCACCCACATATCCAATCATATTCATGAGTGGCAACGTCATCGTAGACTGATCAAGTTTTATATACCTGATCAGCTACTAACTCATTGGTTCACCACCTCCTTCGTTAACAAAATCGCTCAAGATATTACTATGGGGGCATGTGTGACTGAAGAACAAGCCATCGCACGTGCCCAGTACCTTAATCTGGTGTACTCTCAGTCTGGCACGCTTTATGATATTTTGACTAATGCTCCGTGGCCGGGAACCTCTAAAGCTCCACCTACCCCGACGGTGGATGGTCTCATTGGTTCCGTTTCTCAAAATTCTCAGAAATCCTCAAATGGGAAGCATAAGTCCAATTCTTCCAATAATTCTGCTCTTCCTGCCCCTCCATATTCTGGCAAGACTGCAGAGGTCAACGTCGTTTAGGCTAATCCTACAGAAAAATCCTCCAAAGGAAAGAAGAAGGGCAAAGGAAAATCCAAACCCGACGCCCCAAAACCAGAGTCTTCTAAACCTCGTACTGATGACGGTTCCCAACGTAAACCGAAGTACCCATCCCTTATCTGTGAAGGAGACCATTATACCAAAGATTGTCCCCGACGATCTGAAGTTAGTCAACTTCTGAAAGGCTCCAAAGGGACTCCGACAGTTCTCAAAGAACCGTTCCCGTCTCAGCAGACCCAGATGGTTGAGCAGCCTTCACCATTTGTACCATTTGGGTCCTGGGTCTTTATGATGAACGGTGCGACACCTGTCTCAATTTCTACGCATTCTAAGGATTATTTCGGATCATGTCAGGCAGCTGGAAAGGAAGTTGTGGATGGCCCACCTCCCCCACCTGTCTCCGGTCCTTTCGAAATTGAGAAGCCCAGCACTGAACCTGTTGTGAGGCCACCTTCTAAAGGTGTTCTGCGAAGATCTTCCAACAACCCAAATGCCCGTGCCGCTCAGCACTACAGTATTGTTTAATATTTGGCACAGGCACCTTCTGCCATGTCTGCATTGGAAGTGCTTCAAATTTTCCCATCACAACGAAAAACTCTATTGTCTGCAATTGGTGGAATCGATCTCACTGATTCTAATCTTCTCACCTTCGACCTAGAAAAAATTTTCCCCCGACTTCCACATCAAATTTCTCTCATTATACAAGTTGGGATCAACGGCCTCAACATCCATAGAGACATTGTGGATGAAGGTGCTTCCACCTGTGTTATGTCATTCGCCTGCTGGAAGGCCATCAGCTCTCTAGCTCTTACATCCTCTCCCAATGCCTTAGAAGCATTCGATGGTCGGGAATCAAAACCCCTAGGTGTTCTTGAGAGTTTGTCGATTACATTACAAGGGAAGACAATCAACGTAGAATTAGAAGTGGTTGATGCCAATATTAACTACAATCTTCTTCTTGGCCGCAGTTGGACTCACGCTATGCTATGCGTGCCATCCACCCTCTTCCGGCTTCTTAAGTTCCCTCATGAGGGCAAAATCGTTACTGTGGATCAATTGTCTTTCTTCACCTCATCCTTTGAGAACAATGTTCCTTACGTGGATCAGATCCCTAATCCCCCTAACAGTGTAGGACCTGGTCTCTTCAAGGACCCTGTCCTCATGGGTATTTTTCCCGCGCCACCACCACACACCGTTCAATTTAATATGGTCTCTAGGTCCGATGACCCTTGGATCATCCCTTCGCCTGAACAGGTGACCTCTTTCGGAGAATCGATGCCATTAACTCCAGTTGAGATTAATTATTGTGAAATCATTGCTGCATCTGATCCTCCTCCCGAACATGCCTCTTCGAGCATGGCTCTAGATATATATTCTTAATCCCCTTGGCTCAGCGATGCAGATTCGCCTAACCCTTTAAGAGAAGTTTTCCCTTCTGATGAAGCTATTGTTGAAACCATGTCTCTTGAAGATCTGCCATGGAGCGATGGACATAATCATTCCTCGTTCATGCCTGGCCTGGGGGCAATGTTTGATTGTCTAGAACATGATGTATCTGGTTATCCCCCTCCTGAGCCTCCTCCTATGGGCTCGTCGGAGCATAGTTCCTATTTTTGTGTCAAGCTCCTAAAACAATGAAACAAGTTGCTACGAGGACAGTTCTTTTAAGTGTGTCAACCTCATTAAAATAATGAAACATGAGCTCGTTCAATTCGAGTCTTGTTAGATTTAGGTCAAATCTCTTGTATTTTTAACCTTCACTCCATTTCCTATGGACTGAAGCTTGGGGGGAATGTACCTCGAATTGAGACACCATGCTGGGGGGCATGCCCATTTTCCTCATTTTCAAGCATAGTTTGCATATGTGTGTCCATGTGTGCTTTTAAGCTTGCGTAAAAGTAAAATGTGTGGTAATACATTTTGTGAACTTTTCCTTTGGGTCGTTTGTTATGAAAATCATATAACTGATGCATTAGATAAAATTGTATTATACAATTGCATAGCATATAAAAAACATCAGCACATGTAAAAATATTCATCCAGAAATAGATATATATATGTCGAATAGTTTGCAGTTTGTGTACATCACATAAAATCAAAATATACATGTATGTTTTAATAATAGCCGGAGACGACATGTCTCTCAAAAATATGCATATGAAAGACCTAGATGGGTAATCAGCGTGGTGCTCATGGTAACATGTCACCGCGCGCACCAATCACCTCAGCAGTCGATGGAGGCAACTAGGCACCCCCACAGTGTGTTGCTGGTAAGCCAACGAGATTTCTACCAGCCGTGCATAGTCTGAGATTCCCCGAGTGATACCCTCCAGGTTCTGGATCAACTCACTCCCTTCCCCGCCCTTAGCTTGAGGGTCATATGTGAGAGGGGTCCTCCGTGCAATGGGTGACATGCCCGCAGGCCTCTCTGGGCCAACATTTGCATACACATAGAACTGTTGTTAGAATAGGCATGTATCACAAAAAAAATCATAAATACATAAAAAATAAAAAAGAGTCATACCTAGCTCCTCTTCCCAGTCCTCCCCCTCCAGAAGTGGAAGATCTAGGTCTCCCGTGAAGTCGGTACCTGCATAGGGCCAATCCTCAACTACAATCAGCTGACGCCGTAACCATACAAAAAACTCAGGCCTCCAGGACATCTACTGGCCCCCTCCTGACCTGGGCATAAGTGCTGCCCATCGAGCCATCCTCGGCTCCCTCAATGACGGCTCGGAGACTATCGCCCCTTGGCCCTGGAAAATTGGTAATCGTTCCAGAATGACCGAAACCAGAATGGAACCATACCCAAACTATTTCAGTTTGGACTTCTTGCACTTTGTCAGCTGTCGTTTGATGTTTTTTGTCATGGCAGTGGCCCAATCAAAAAGTTTATGATTCATGCATTTGGAGGCTAGTAGGTGCTGTGCTTTGGTTGCCTCGTGCGGTGCCTGCGATCCTACAACCCGCGTAATGGTGTGAAGCACTACTCGGAGTGCTAGATCGTGGACTATGTGGATGTCTACTTTCCCACTGCCCGATCCTGTTTGTGCCCCTAGGCACACTCTCGCCATTACCATCTCCATTTTATCCCCAGAAGGTCTACTGCCTGTCATGATTGGCACTGGGCCTCTGCGGGACAATCCGATTATGAAATAAACATCAGAGACTTCGAGTGATAGTACTTGGTCTCAGAGTTTGAGCACTTCTTCATTCTTGTCCCATATGCTAACCAAATACTGCAATAGCTCAGGTTGAGCTCTCAAACATGGTGTGAGAAAAAACTTCTTGAGACCACAGTCCCGGAGGGCATTCATGCAAGCTTCATTTTGCATGGCCATTTCATCCTCTTCCCCATGTTCCCTCTCCTTCCACTCAATCACCATTGTGGCTGGATATCTGCACCAACATGGTCAAAAATACCTTATTAGATCTCTGCAACACTTAAAAATTCATTTGAGTGGCTCACATTTTGGTAAATTAACGCGTAAATTTGAGTTGTGCCATTGGTGCGACCCCTTTGCAGAAAGGAACCAATTGGCGCGGGTCAATGCCCGATACCTACGCCAATTGGCCGAGCCCTAAATTTGCAAAAGGTTTCCCCATAGGTCAAATACACAATGGAAATTTACAAAAAATGAATCAAAACAAAGCTAAGGGGAGCACCTCTTACCTGGAACGAACGAGAATTCGGATGATGTACTGGATTGGTTGCAATCACCGCCGCAAGTTTGCACACCAAAAGCTCATTGTTGCTCTCCAAATGAGGTAAAAAGTAAAAGTGAATATGTTTTACTATTTTTGGCATATTTATAACTTTTCAAAGTCAAATTAAGTTTTGAAAGTAAATTTTCCCAATATTTTCATATATTTTGTCGAAAAATGGGTTTTACACTCGCTTTTATGTGTAGCAACAGGTTTTTACGCGGCTTGGACAGTGATACAAGTTGTATTTTATACTTTTTCGGACTCGATAAAAACATGAAAAAGTCATTTCTGGACTCATCTTTCAGCTCTTTTCTGACTCTCTATACATGAAAAGATTTTCGAGTCCCTTGTCGTTTCAATCTTGTTAAAGTGGCTGCGAAACGACATCTACCCAGTATACGTTTACCCCTTTTTCGGGCTGGGATAGATTATTTACGAAAAAGGAATACCCTAGCCTATCGCAACTAGGAGGTTTTCTCAGACATAGTTTTCTACCTTTTCAGATCTGAGGAACTATTTACGAAAAGGGACCATTGGAGTTTACTTTTTTGTTGTCTTTTCAAACTCTCTAAACATGAAAAGACGTCGAGTTCTTCCTTTGTCAGACTCGTTAAACCTTGATGACATCGAATTCAGTCATAATGACGATATTCGAGTTTCTCCTTCCTAGGGCTCGTTAAATGTACTAGGATGGATTCTTCCGAAGGATGAACTTATGTTACAAGCATATGCTATCCCCTTCAAGCTTGTTCTAAAAAATAATTGGGGTACTCGCCAGAAATGGTGGGGAAAAATGGAACCATTATCGTCGTCGTGTCGACAGTATGTCGCTCTTGAACATGACACTTGTCTGCATTCGTGTCGGGTTGGGGACATCTCATCTCACTCTTTGTTTGCCTCCGTGGGTTTGGGTATCCTTTTTGACCTCTCATCTGCTCTTTTCCTCTTCGTCATGACCTCTGATCTTTTGATGTCAAATACTTCCAAATTTACTGTCATGCCGCCGATATGTTCAAGAGAAGTTGACCTCTGCAAGTTTTAACCTTCCTCTGATTCTCATCTGATCCTGATTCACAGACATTATTTTCCTCTGTCTCGTGTCGATGATGTGGGAAACACTATGGCCCACCTTTGATCAAGGTCACTTCCTGTCGACTTTAGCTCATTATCCAGGAAGTTGATTTAGAGACTCCCTTTCGGTACCTTGGAGCCTGCATGCCTCCATGGCTGGTTCTTCGCATTGGACGCAAGGTTTTCACCATTGACCTTCGATCGAATGATTCTGTGGGTGTTCAACGCCAGCTCACTATTCACATTCCGTGGATTGTGCCTATAGTACCTTGAGGGCCATTGACATTATTGGTGGTTCCTCTCGCGTCTGTTAACAACTTTCATCATTGGCTGGTAATTAGACGATGTTATTGCATGTTCGACTTCAACTCACTTATTCACATGCTTGAACTTGTACTTTGTTCAGGTCGAGATGGAGTGCAAGACCCTGGATTTTGTTAGAATCCAGGATGTGATCTTGTGGATTATTATGATTGGTTACATTACTCATTCACTGGATGGCTGTGACCATACCTAAGTCTCTTCATCGATCCTTACTGGATGGATGCGTCCATACCTTGGATATTGATTATTGTATACTCGGTTATGGATGGTTGTGCCCATACCACGTATATATCATGTATTTGAGATATCAGTTGTACTTGTCTACGCAGGTTTTCCGACGGCAGTGTTTTCAGTTGGGCGCGTTCTCGTAAAGCATTTCACCCCTCTCTCTCTTTCGAGCCTCATGCTTTAGGGGGCATCTGTTACACAATAATTTGTCACCGTCCCTGCAATCCCCCGTCCCGCACATTGGAGGGCTTATTCCGTGACCTGTGAGCAGTGACATGACCTGAAACCACTTTCATGGCATCCCCCTTGACAAGGAAAATCATTCCCCTGAAGACAATTTCCTGTGAAAAGCCCTAAAAATAGCCTTTTTATCCTTGGCGCGACTAGCTAGTTCAGCCCTCACGCCAATGGGGGAAATCCACCAAAGAGCGTGCGCCAACTGGCGCTCTATCCTAGTGTATCACCTGCACCAGGCTTAATAAGGAGTGTTTTTTAAAAATAAATGGCGGAAATTTGATTCCAACCAACTCTTGAACGAGTCTCTAAAATGAGTTGGGAGGTTTGGCTCCGGATCTCCATGTAGGGGAAGTGGTTTTCCACTTATCATGGAAGCTTCCTTGAGGATAGGGCCAATCCCACCATTGTAGGGATCCCAACTCCCCTTCCACCATCTATATAAGCTTGTCATTTTCTCTTTGCAAGCTAGCTTGAATAGAGCTGAATCAATTGTAAGGAGATTATCGTCAGACAACCGAAGAGAGAGAGACTTGTCCTTTTCCCGACGAGCTTTACCGAGACGTACTCCTCTGTCAACCCGCCAAAGGAAGATCCAACGTCAGAGCTCAGGTTGTATCTTTCTTTGTTTTGATTAATAATAAATGAATTTGATTATGGTTCCACTCAGATGTTCATGTTTTATGTTATGAGTTGTATCTTCTCTGAATGATACATAATTGCATGTATTAGGTTTTACACTTGTTTGTTTGTTGTTTCCTCTTGTACGTGCAGGTGTTCGATCGCATTGAGCGGAGAATTGTGATCTGCCAAAGCAAGGGACAGAAGTGCCATATTCTCCACAAATGACGGCAGCGTAGGACTTAAGGTAGGCCTCTTGTTGCATCTTGGTCTTTTTCAGTTAGGAACTTGTGTCTTAGCATGACTCGGTTGTTGCTAGACCTGATCTAGGCTAGTAGGGATCGCCTCTGTCCGTAGAGGGGATTTACCTCTCCAACACTCGTCATTAGGTATAATAGATTGTTTCTAGTGCTACCTTGTTATTCATATAACAAAACATAAATAGATAGGCAAGTTCAGGATGATCCCTTTGTCTGGCCCTTATCCCTTTTTTCTTTTTTTTTTGACAGAAACGGTTATGTGATATTAATATTCATCTTGGCCTGAATGCCAGAAATCTGATTACATTGAGGATGTCTAAATCCTGATGCATCTTACTGCTAATATTGAAAATGCAGCCGAAGCTTGCAAACTTCTTCCATGACAGACAATCTAAAAATTCGATTTCAGAGATTTTCCCTAACTTAAAGATACAAACAAATTTATTTAAGAGCCAACACTAAAACATGACCACGGACAACTTATGGGATAGGTTCCCAAGATTCTTCCTCGTCTTTCATCTTGACCTCGGTAGAGAGGAGGGTAGCTTTATTGGCTTCAATGTCCGCCTGTTTATTGTGAGTTCTCAGCACATGATAGTAATTCAACTTCTGAAAAGCGTTTTCCATACCCTTAATTCTGGATATCAGCCTTGCTAGTTTGAGATCCGAGGCTGGGGAGTTGGAAACCTTGCGTTTATAATGATCTGGGAATCCCCTATGACATTAGCTTCACTTATATTTAAATCTTTGAGGATCTTGAGGCCTTGGTAGAGGGATAAAGCTTCAGCTTGAACGCTGGATGAGAATCCAAGCCCCCAAGCGAAGGTATGGATTTTTTCCCCAATTGGACTTACAACAACACCTCCAGCACCAGCTTTGCCCGGATTGCCCTTTGCTGCCCCATCAAAAAAGAGAGAGTGCCTTGAATGTGAGTTGAGCCAGTCTTGAAGGTCAGTTTCGGACTTCCTTATTTGCCAGTCTTTGAGAGGAGGGACGTTTCTAACTGCTGATTGAAATTGCAAGTCAAGGGAAGATCCCCAAGCAATGTCCTGTTGGCTGAGATTGGAATCATCTTTTATATCAGTCAAGCACTCCTTTAGATGACATTTAATCTTGATTTCTAAGACCTTGTGATTCTGTTTAATATTTTTGAAGATTCTTCTGTTTCTTTCTAGCCAGATCTGCCAACAAATAACCTTAGGAAGGACAGCCCATGCGGATTTAATTAGCTGATTTTTAGAAGGGGGGCCAGGATATCTGATTGCCCAATTAGAAAAGAGATCAGCAGTGGAACGAGGGAGCAAAAAGTTGGGATCCAAATTGTGAATGAAGGAGGACCAGATCTGCTTAGAGAACTTGCATTCGAGGACTAGGTGGGCAGCAGTCTCTGCATTTTCATTGCACAGCGAGCAGATGGAGGGACCATAGAACCCTTTTCTCTGCAAGATGTCATACGTAAGGATCTTGCCGTGGAAAAGGAGCCAAGCAAAGAAGTCGACTTTGGGCCATGAAGGAAAACGCCAGACCCCCTGCCAAGGTGCAGGGTCAGGAGGGACGTAAGGCCTCTCTTTCAACTTGTCATATCCCATGGAGACAGTGTAACCTTTGGCATTCGGCCCCCAGCCTTTCACATCTTTTTTCCTCATGCGCGTGGGTGCCAAGCCATGGAGGAGGTCCAGCAGCGTGGACCATTCGAGTGTCAGGTGAGCCGGCACCTCAATTCGTTTCCACCCTGCCCAAGCAGAGTCTTTCCAAAGAGAAATATCCCACAATGAGCACAGCCCCTCTCTATCCATCCAACAATGCAGCGCTCTAATGGAGGCTCTATCTTCAATTGGGTCCTTATTCATAATTTTATCAGCCAGATATTGATCTTTTTGCCATTTCCTGGAATCCAATAGGAGTGCGCTTTGATTAAGGGAGCAGCTTTAACATACAGTTTGAGAAAAGACGAATAAGGCAAATGGATTACATTGTCTAAATAGGAGGAACGAGGACCCCTGGAATACTTTTTCCAGAGAGCCAATTGGGCCCAGCCAGGCTTGGGCGCTATGATCCTCCAAATAATCTTAGCTGCCATAGCCACGTTTTGCTAACAGAGATTTTTGAAATTTAACCCACCCTCCCTCAGAGGCTTGGAGATGGTTTCCCAACTGATAAGGGGAATCTTGTTTTCATTCTGTTTACCTCCCTTCCAGAAAAAACCTCCGCATGAATTCTTCCATTTTTTTTAATATACTTGCCGGAGCGAGAAGCACGGCGAATTGAAATAGGGGAAGACTGGAGAGCACAGATTTAATAAGGACAGATTTGCCAGCAGTGTTAAGCCAGGAGAAGCCCCAGGCTTGGATCCTAGACTTGAATTTTTCCAGCTGAGGGAGCCAATCTTTGCTTGTAGATTTCTTATGGAAAACAGGAAGGCCCAAGTATTTAAAGGAGATCCAATTGGAGGAGGCAGCAAAACCCAAACATCTAGAAATAGCGGAGAGCAATCTAGGCGAGGTGTTCCAGCTGTAGATATGACATTTGTTCTTATTTACAACGCTGCCAGAGGCTTCACTGAAGTCATCCAAAACTGCTTTAAATTTAGAGGCGGAGGAGAGAGAGGCAGCTCTCAAAAACAGAGTGTCGTCCGCAAATAGAGCATGGTTTATATTTTTTACCCCTCTAGCAATACACAGTCCGTTGATATCTTGATCTTGCATCTTTTTGTCTAACAGGTAGCTGAGGACAGAGGCTTGGATGACAAAAAGCATAGGGGAAAGAGGACACCCCTGCTTTAGCCCTCTTGAAGCTTTGAAGAAATCAGTGGCTCTTCCATTTACAAGAGGAGCGATCCAAGGCTCCGAGATGCATGCCCGGATCCATTTGATGAAATTTGCTCCAAAACCAAACTTGCTCATTACTTTTAAAAGAAAGCTATGATTTACACGATCAAAAGCATTTGCTAAATCAAGTTTAATCACCATACCTTGTTCTTTTCGAAGAAGACTTGAGTGGATTGCTTCTTGAACAAGGGTGAAGTTGTCCACGATTTGCCTTCCTTGAATGAAGCCTCCTTGGTTCTCCGAAATTATTTTGGGAAGAATGAGCTTCAGTCTATTTGCAATAACTTTAGTGATAATCTTGTACCCAGTATTGCATAAGGAAATCGGGCGGAATCTGCTGAAGTTTTTGGCACCTTTTTCCTTTGGTATTAGGGCTAGGAAAGCGGAGTTTGTGCTTCCTCCTATTTTCTGAGCATTTTGAGACTTCTAAACCATTTGGGCAGATCCTTTTCAACAATCGGCCAACAAACTTGAAGGAACCTGGCGGAAAAGCCATCCGGCCCGGGGGCCTTATCCGGATCCATATCAAAGAGGGCCTTTTTGACTTCGTCTTTGGTGACTTTGGCCTCAAGGATCTCATTCATACGAGGAGAAATTGCAGAAGGAATGATGTCAAGCAGATCTGAGTATTGATCCGAGTCCTTATCCTCACTATACAAGTTTTGAAAGTGAGAGAAGGCTGATTTTTTAATGTCTTGAAAATCCTTGAAGGTGGCGTTATCCTCCTTAATCTCAGAAATAGTGTTGAAGCTTTTCCTGACTTGGGTTTTTTTGTGGAAAAAGGCAGAGTTCCTGTCCCCTGCTTTGAGCCAGAGATTTCGAGATTTTAATCTCCAGTATTCTTCTTCAGCTAGGCAGGCCTTATGATAGCGTTGTTGCAAATGAGCCTCTTGGTCTAGGATCTCCTCTGTGACAATAGCGTGCTCCATATGAGATTGATGAGAGGTGAGAGAGACTTTGATGGCTTTTATTTCTGTAGCCAGGTTGGACAGGGTTTTTTCCCATCGTTTTAGATCACCCTTTACCCTTCTGAGTTTTTCCTCCCAGATATAGAAGGGAGAACCATTGACAGGCTGACTCCAACAATCTTTGACAATTTGCATGAAGTTTGATTCTTTGACCCAGAGAGGACTAAAACGGAATGGAATAGGGCCCAGGTCTGGATGGGCCAGGAATTCAAGCTTTATAGGCTTATGGTCCGATATGCTGTTAGCAAGGATGTGCATTCTGGGTTCTAATCCTAGTAACAGAAAGGAGCTTTGTATGAAAAATCTATCTAATCTGGCAGCGATATGACCAGGGCCCACTCTTTTGTTAGACCAAGAGAACTTACTGAAAGAGGGTTTGATATCTAGCAAGTCCCCGTCCTGCAGAAGATCTTCTACCCATTCCCTTGCCGGATCACGAACAGCGCTGCCTCCTCTTTTTTCAGACGAGTGGAGCGTGAGATTAAGATCTCCAGCAATAATTATATTTTCCAGATTTGCCAGGTCTGCTTGTTGCCTTATAGTATCCCAACATTCCTTTTTTTCCCCAACATTGACCGGAGAATAGACATTGAAGAGGCAAAGTATTTCCTTGGTATCCAGATTTTGCATTTTCAGCAGCAACCAATGAGTATTTCTAGCCTCAAAGGTGACTACAAATTTGTTAGGGTTCCATAGAGTGCCAATCCCTCCCGAAGCTCCCCGGGCAGAGATTGCTCTTGCTTCACTTTTGAACCAAAGTTTCTTGCATACTTGCAGGAAGACTACATCTTCCAACTTAGTCTCCTAGACGAGAAGTATGTCTGGGATTTCTGTTCTTATTAAGCTTCTCATGGCTTCTTCCTTGACTTTACTCCCCATACCTCTACAATTCCAGGAGATGATCTTCATTATTTATGTTTCTGATGGGCCCCCTTGGAGCCATGAGTCTAATTTTTCAACATCCTTGGCTTTGAGGCAAGAAACTTTTCCAAAGTTGGTTGACTGCCCTGTAACTTATCTTTGTAAGTCTCCTGCTCTCTTTTTTCCCTGTCAGATTTACGGCCTCTTGTAGATCTTCGTACCGAGGTTTGGGATTCTCCTATTTCTCCTTCCTCCTCTGACTCGTCCATTTCTTGCTCTTCTTCCTCATCATCTAAGGGCATACCATTGGGATCTTCAGCACTTGTTCCGTTGAGGGAGGCTGAGGGAGTATCTTTGCTAGGAGAAACTGGATCTTGTGTCTCGTTCTCCTGAGAATCTTCTGTTGGCTGGCTTAAAGGGTCAAATTTGTTTCCTTGCGCCCTTTTGGGAGGGGGGCGTTGAACATTGGCTTGTTGAGAGCCTTTTCCAGAGGGTCCTCCCGGTTTTTGCCCTTTGTGATTGGTTTTTACTCGTTTGACTTGGTTCCAACCCTCTTCAATCCCTTTCTCCGGCTCAGTGTTGGACGGACAGTTTCTAGCAAAATGTCCATGAACGTGGCATTTCCTGCATTTGAACGGCAATTGCTCATAGTCCAAGATCTGAACATGAGACCAGCTTCCGACTTTGATTTTTATAGCCTCTGGAAGACCAACCTCTAGATCTACTTCCACGCAGATCCTGGCACAGTCGTACTGGTCCTTATTGTTTGCCCGATCTATGAATTTCTCGAGAGTGTTGCCAATGTGTCTCAAGGAACTCCAGTTCCAGCAGTGAACTGGGAGGTTTGGAAGAAGAACCCACACCGGAACAGCCTTGGGGACATCGACAGCCGGATCAAAGTCCGGAGTCCATTTGTTCAGATAGAGGCCCTGAGAACCCATGAAATATGGCCCATTTCGAAAGATCAAGTCTTTGTCTTCTTTGGAGGAGAATTCGAAGAGGAAGTACCCTTTTCCCAGAAAGTAAGAGGTAACCTTTTCCTTAATCAAAGGAGCCCAGTTCCTGCTAACCCATTGCTCAGTAGTTTTCAGAGATGGCCACAGACCCGTGAACTGGCCGATGAGGCCTTGATCCGCCAAAGATAAAGCTACTTGAATGGGGGCCTCCGGAGGCAAAGAGATCTCAGGAATTTCATCGAGCTTCTTAACAAATTTGGATGCTTCGCTTATTTTCTTCTGAGGCAACCCAGCAAGAAGCTGGTTGAAGGAGTCGAAAGCGGGAGTAGAATGAGAATCCGTAGCAGCACCTAGCGTCTCCATAGGGAGGGCCTGAGGCCGGCCGCCGCAGGGGCATCCACGCAACAGAAACCCTAGCAGAACTCATGATGCGCAGGGAGAGCCTTCGGATCCCAGCCTAGACATTGACCCAACACAGCAGATGCAGCAGGAGGCAGCAGGAACAGCAGGCCGCAACAGGAGCAGCAGGCCCTGCAAGGGTAGGCGCAGCGCATGGGCACTCGCAAACGAAGCAAAGTCTTGAAGGATCCAACCAAGCAGCGGCAGAAGCAAGAGGTCCTGCCAGAGCAGGTGCAACCGCAGAGGCTGCAGCGCGCAGGGAGAGCAGCTAGGGTTTGCAGGGGCTGCAGCACGCAGCTAGCTGGCCCTTATCCCTTTTTATAAGTTAGATAGACCTTATTTTATTGTTTTCCTTTGAAAAATGAAGGAAGATGCCATGAGAGAATACCACATTAAATACCATGTCCTGATTCCATCCACTTTGACCATATCAAAGAAAAGAAAAGAAAAACTAACTTGTATCTCCTGATAATCCTCCATTGTCAAGGGACTCATAATTGAAATTAATAGCTTTGTTGCTAGGGATCATGGATGGAAAATCTCTTAATAATCCTCCATTTTCATGGGACTCATAATTGTAATTAATAGCTTTTGTTACTAGGGATGATGAATGGATAACTACAGATACTCCTCGTCATTAGGTATAATAGATTGTCTCTAGTGCTACCTTTTTATTCATAAATTCTTACCCTTTAGTTCACACAAAGCATGGATATGCAAGGAATGGTTCCATTGGTGGACAATTCAGTTCACACAAAGCATGGATATGCATGCAATGGTTGCATTGGTGGACAAGTCAGATTGGTTAAAAAGAAAGAAAGAAAGAAAAGGGGAAAAGATAATTTTAAACAAAATGAGCAATACACTTAACCAAGTTGTTTTTTATCCAATTGACCTCAAAGGCAAAATAAAAAATAAAGGCAATGGTTCTATTGGTGGACAAGTGAGATTGGTCAAAAAAAAAAAAAAAAAAGCAAGATAATTTTAAACAAAATGGGCAATACACTTAACCAAGTTGTTTTTTTATCAAATTGACCTAAAAAGTAGTACGAATCATCAATACAAAAATTTGAATCCCTCTCTGTTCAAATCTAAATAGTATTATGAATCATCAATACAAGATTTTGAATCCCTTTCTCTGTTTATCCACTATATGATTCCAAGAAACAAATAACCCCTAAACTTTCATCGTAGCAAAAAAAAAACCCATTAATGTAGAGAATTTTTACATTATTCTTTACATTAGGTTACGTCTTAGCTCATTCCATAGAAATCCAAAGATAGAAGAAAAAAAAATGAAAAATACCAATTAATCATTATATAATTTAATTATTATTATGCATAACTTAAAAGTAACATTTGGGGTTAGGGTTAAATATTGAAATAGATAATGAAATTCCATTAAAAAATTGATCTTCCCCCTTCACTCCATAAATAAAAATAGCATAAGGATGGATTTTAAAATTCCATAAAAATATCGTTCTTTTAGAGGCTCCAAGCCAAACAATACAAGAATTATTAGAACAATATGAACGTGCCACTAGATTGAAGGGCTAAAATAAATCCATTTTCCCAATCACTTAAATTTTACAGGAATGCCTAACAATACAAAAATTCAATGAACAGTATGATAGAAACACTAAAAGAGAAAATGGGGTCGAGGCCGAGGCCAGACATCGATGGGGAAGTGTCGAACCATAGTTACGAGGCTGCACCATTCTAGGTAACATCTCACACTGGTAAGATCCTAAAATTAATCTTGACAGTGAGCATGTGTTTTTGGGTAGGGAAGACTGAGGAGTTTTCGAGTCAGAGTAGGTTGTATCTTCGGTGTATTTATGGGTTGAAGTAGCTCCTGGTTTTAATGCGAATGAAGTAGCATATTTTCTGATTGGATAGTATTGTTGTCGTCTTACTGTGTACTATGTGATGCTATTTAAGCTTTATAGAGGGTTTGATCTATGATGTTTTTGATGAGATGCTATATATAGTACTGAGCACACTTTCCTTTGTGAGTTGGGTTGACGCTCCACTTTAAGGAAAAGGATTCATTGTTAGTTTAAATATGTAACAATAGTGTAAGTGGATGTAGATGGATTGCATGTTGCAACAATACAGTAAGGCCTGTCATGGATATTAGTTTTGGACGTGAAAGTGACAAGTTACTGGCTATCACGATGTAGAGCTTTGTTTTTATGTTTTTTGTTGTTGTGGCCGATGGGTATAAGGAATTATCATTATGGTTCCAACCTTTAATGTAGTTATTATTCAGATCTAGTTATTGGCTTTCATTGCACTGATCATACTGAAGGCTATCATGTAGACTCATAGGGGAGCATCATATAGACATACCAATGCAAAACAGGGGGGTTAGAATTTCCTCTCACGAACCTTCTAAGAGCTTTGAATCTACCTCACCATTGAACCAGTCGAAAATTTCCTACCTTTGGAACAAATGGTTGGATTCTTTCATTATATCCATACCTTGTAAAGGCTTTGGGTTTCAGTTCTGTTTCAGGTGGTGGTACTGTGCGGGGTGTTGCTGATGTTGTTGCTGTCATTTGTGATTTGACTCTGTGATCTCTCGTTTACTTCTTGTTTTCCTGACCATATGTTTCAGGCTACCACCCTGGAATCCATTCATTTGTTGGTGGACGGGAATTTTCGAATTCACCTAATCCTGTTGTCTCCTTAAATCTACATTGAAGTCACTGACAACATTATTTCTTCTCTATTTTCTCCTGTAACGACTCTATCAACCTTCCATCATTGGTTTTTGAGTCTGAGTCTTCTCTGTATTGGTAAGTGGGTTGGTTGGTACACTCTCGAGGCACACTTATCATGAGGTTGCCTTAACCAGGTTATCTGTCTTTGGAATGACGACTTCTATTTAAGGATATCCTTATTACCCTGACATATTCTCTTGACCATGCCATTTTGGGCAGTCTGCCATGTACGAGAGTTATTTTGGGTAGGTGAAGATCTTTGTCAGTGTCTCATCTGAAGGGTTTTGGTCATATTGGTGAATTGTGATCGGTGATGGATACAAGATCCTATC
This sequence comes from Pinus albicaulis, assembly GCA_034641835.2. NCBI lineage: Eukaryota > Viridiplantae > Streptophyta > Pinopsida > Pinales > Pinaceae > Pinus > Pinus albicaulis. Next base: position 1,050,604,998 of record CM076577.1, on the reverse strand, counting down.
GTCTAACACCTCAACACATGATTCCTATATTGCATCCACGCTAAAGACGGAGCGGGCTAGGAGGGTTGACCTGACATCAGAGATGGGTCCCCCTACACGAAATTGGAAGGGGTCTCCATGCATGAACGGGGGGCTAGGGTTAATGTATCATCGGATATCCCGGTTGTTATTACTAGTGATGATTGGGAATGGAGATAGTGCATTTCATGAAAGGGTCTATCAAAAAATAAATGTTACAAACCAGCGCCAGAAATAAAGCAGGTGACCTTAGAATATGATGACTTGTCAGGTCTTCCTTCATCACGTAGAAATGGTCAGCGCCCCTCGGATGACTCTGATAAAAATCAACATAAGAGTCACATGATGACCCCTCATATAGAATATCCTCCTCTTATGGGCTCAATGGAATATCCGCTTCACACTACGCGAATGTCACCACACTCTCACATTGCGAATGCATCCCGACCCTTTGATGACTCTGATGTGGCCAGAAGCGACCAAGATGACACAGGAAATTTGACTCTGTGTCCTTCCATTCCCCCTCTTGAATGGGCTTCCCCTTTGCCTCCTCGAGATTTAGATCCTAGTGCCCCTCCGGAATCTTCGAGAAAAATTGTTGGAAGCGACATAGATGCGTTGATGGGTAACCCGACCCTCGACATTGCAGTATTAACTGTCTTTGAAAAGCCTCCAACTAAGTCTCCTATCACCATCTCTCATGTCTCTGCATCCAATATCACTGTTAAAAATAATTCCAAATCCGGGTCTAGACTTTTCAGGGGTCGCCTTAAAACCAAATCACTATTCCAGGAGGAGTTAAATGAGTTCAAAGATGTCCCCATTTTGTCGGTTGATAATATTCGGGAACTTAGAGCATGCGGCCCTATTAAGGTGTCTAATTGAATTTTTTCATATCACTAAACATTAGCGGCATATGTGGCTCCTCCAAACACCTTCGCCTCAGGGATTTATTTATGGAGTATCAACCATGCATTGCCTGTTTTCAAGAAACTACGTGTTCACAGGATAAAGCCCTCAGTATTTTTCTAAATATTCGGTCGGGCTAGTGTGTGGCGGGTATTGGTTCTTCAAGTAGAGCCGGAGGAATGTTGGCCATGTGGAACCCTATGGTGGCCATATTCCAAGCCTATAGTTTCTTCGGGGGTATTATTTTGGAGGGGATTTTCAGGGGCTCACCTGATATTTTCCATGTCATTAATTTATACGCTCCATGTCATAGTCGGCTTCTTTTTTGGGATCACATAAACTCCTCTACTATACTGTGCATTAGAAACCTCATTTTTACGGGGGATTTCAATTCTACCTTGGTGGCGGAGGAAATATGGGGACAGAGGGCCCGATTGCATCCACTGGCGGATCGCATTGCACATATTTTTAGGGAACACCATATGGTGGACATTTGGTCAGTTCCCCTTAGGCTGACATGGACCAATAGGCATTCGGGTGCAGATTTCATTGGGAAGGTATTGGACAGGGTGATGATACATGAAAGTATCATTGAGAATCTTGGAAACACCAAAGCCCGGGTGGTTGTGGATACCCTCTCGGACCATATGATTATCATTCTATCTTGGCGAGTGAAACAAGATTATAGGGGGTTTTGTTTCAAATTAAATAGGATCTGGTTAAATGATCTTGAGTATAATCAATTAATGACAGAGGTTTTGATGCAGCAAAACTGCAATTTTCCATTTCATGGATCTGTGGGTTATGGGCCCATGATATGAACTAAATAATTCATTGCAAAGAAATAAAATTCGTCAATACTCTGGCACTCTTCTTCATATGTAGAAAACATATGAGAACATCAATTCCTTATTTTTAACTTCAATCAGATCATTAGGATGATCACGATCGATCTCTTTCATTCGATAGGACTCTTGTATAGAACTCAACGTTGCTTCACTCTACACAAATAAAAAAAACATAGGCTCGAGGCAGATTTTAATGTAGGCCTCCAAACAAATTTCACACACTTTAAAACTCAAAATTAAGCCTCCACTCGATCTTCTCATAAAGCAGCAAACAATGTGACTTCGCGGTGATGGTTCAAAAAAAACCTTAGTGCACGATTCCCCTGGTTCATTCTACCTGTTACGTTACCTATTTTATGGATCAATGTCCATCTCCTCAATGTAGTCATCATCTTACGTCCACCACCACAGTCAAGATTCTGCTCATGCTTGACAGAAAATTGAAGAACAAGTGTCTTATCCTTGTTATTAAACTCTGGAAACTCAACCGAAATGGCAAAGAAACCTGCATCTAGATGAGTTTGAATCCCTTTATCATCGGGGTAGAAACCGTTCACCATGTTGGTAGAGAATACTAACGACATCCACTAAGGCACACCTCTCACAACACGTAGGATCACAGAAATTGAAGAACTAATAGGCTCGTATACACAATTATAGAAAATTCGTAATAACAAAACACATGATTTATATAATTTCGAGTTCGAATTACAATAAAATTATATGAGTCAGGTCGCCCTCTCGCTTTTGATGTTACATGTCATCTGGCCTCTCCCTACACACTTACACTTACCATATATATATTCCTCAATACAATTTAAGGATTATATCTTTTTGATATCTGATCTATTTTAAGATCTTTCACATCCCTAAAAATCTGCGTAAGCTAACAAATTACAAATAAACTCAATCAGATAATGCAAATTTAACAAAAATATTGTTTTTGTTGCCACGTTGACTTCTGGAAGGTTTGAAAAATTAAATTTGACTTGGGCGGGTTGATGCTCTTGCATCATACTCCCGAGGTACAAAATTTCTATGACCTCCTGGTCATATGTCTTCTTCATCTCTTAGCAATTCTACCCACATCCTCTGTGGAATTGCCTTTGTGATCTTTTCGTGAGATGCAACCAAAACCTCTGTAGTAACAATTCCTCCCTGCTACACGATACCTCATCGAGCTTCTCTCTTCTGAGCCCAGTCTTTCGACATCTCTTTGATTCTCTCCTCTGGAACCATTTGAGCACTCCTGGCTCTAGGCTGTTGCAATCTTCTCACTTGCACGAAAATATAAAGAACACAAGCTTACAAATCTTCAACAGAATTGTACCTCTTCTTCCTTCACATGCAAAATATTTCTCGCAGACAATATTTTCCCGCTCTGATACCACTTTGATGCAGCAAAACTGCAATTTTCCCATTTCGTGGATCTATGGGTTATGGGCCCACGATCCGAACGAAATAATTCATTACGAAGCAATAAAATTCGTCAATACTCTAGCACTCTTCTTCATACGTATAAAATATATGAGAACATCAATTCCTTAATTTTAACTTCGAATAGGACCATTAGGATGATCACAATCGATCTCTCTCATTTGACAGGACTCTTGTACAGAACTCAACGTTGCTTCACTCTACACAGATAAAAAAACATAGGCTCGAGGTGGATTTTAATGTAGGCCTCCAAAAAAATTTCACACACTATAAAACTCAAAATTAAGTGTCCACCATATCTGCTCATAAAGAAGCAAACAATGTGACTTCACAACGATGGCTCAAAAAAACCTCGGTGCACGATTCACCTGGTTCATTCTACCTATTAAATTATCTATTTTATGGATCATTGTCCATCTCCTCAATGCAGTCATCATCTCACGTCCACCACCACAGTCAAGATTCTGCTCATGCTTGACAGAAAATTGAAGAACGAGTGTCTTATCCTTGTTATTAAACTCTGGAAAATCAATCGAAATGGCAAATAAACGTGCATCTAGATGAGTTTGAATCCCTTTATCATCAGGGTAGAAACTGTTCACCGTGTTGGCAAAGAATACTAGTGACATCCACTAAGACACACCTCTCACAACACGTAGGATCACGGAAATTGAAGAATTAATAGGCTCGTATACACAATTACAGAAAATTTATAATAACAAAACATATGATTTATGTAATTTCGAATTCGAATTACAATACGTTTATATGAGCCAGGTCGCCCTCTCGCTTTTGATGTTACATGTCTTCTGGCCTCTCCCTATGCACTCACACTTACCATATATATATATATATATATATATATATATATATATATATATATATATATATATATATATATATATATATATATATATATATATATATATATATATATATATTCCTCAATACAATTTAAGGATCATACCTTTTTGAGATCAGATCTATTTTAAGATCTTTCACATCCCTAAAAAACTGCGTAAGCTAACAAATTACAAAAAAAATCAATCAGATAATGCAAATTTAACGAAAAGATTGTTTTTTTTGCCACATTGACTTCTGGAAGGTTTTAAAAATTAAATTTGACTTGGGTGGGTTGATGCTCCTGCATCAGGTTTGGAAGGAGGATGTCACTTCATCTATTGGAGACGAGTGGCAACATTTTTCAAGGAAATTAAGGAATCTGAAATTCCACACAAAAAGGTGGGAGAGAAGGAAAAAAGAAATGCTTATATGGGAGTTGTGTGAGATATCAGATAAAATAACACTAATTTATGAGGACATGCTTGCCACTCCTCCGACCTGACAATCATATGAGCTCCTGGAAGGCCTGGAGAAGAGAAAATTGGAAATTTAAACATTCATAAGGTGACATGGAAACTGAAGAGTTGCGTAAAATGGTTGAAGGAGGGGGATACACTAGTACATTTGGCGGAAATTCCGACAATTGGTTCCGACACTTTTGACCAAATGTCGGAAATTTCCCCAAATTTTTTCAATCCTGCCCGAAACCATCGCTATACCGACGTCTAGAGAAACGTGTCACAATACCGACACTTAGATAAAGTGTCGCAATTGCGACGTTTGGAGGAAGGCGTCGCAATTGTGACAATATGCCCCAAAGCGTCGCTATTGAGACGGCTGCCTCCAAACGTCGCAATTGTGACACAATGTCTAAGTGTCGCAATTGCGACATTTGGAGGCAGTCGTCGCAATAGCGACGCTTTGTTTGCGACACAATGTCTAACTGTCGCAATTGCAATGTTTGGAGGCAGCTGTCACAATAGCGACGCTCTGGCCGCCATCGGTATAACGACACTTATATGCAATAAATGACAGTTATATGCCTTTGCAAAAATGGTCGGCTTACAGAGCAGCGCGAGTAGTTAATGGAGGCACCTTTGCGATTGCGCATAATTTGGAGAGAAGATAGTAATAATGAGAGAGGCTCCTTTAATTACATCTTTGATTTGTGAAGGTATGGATTGTCCAGCCTGCAATTCTATGCTGTCGAGAAAGACTCGCAGTCCTTTGGAAACAAGACTGTTGTGAAGATGCCTGGCGAAGAAACGGACATCGGGTTCACGACTGTTGATGAACACATCGTAGTCCGGCGAAGAAGGCACCAAGGAGGGTATTCTAAGTGAATGAGGGATGTTGAAATATTAATTTCAACTACCCTGTCCTCTGGTCTCTTTCTAAATCTGTTTGAATGGCTCTGTCAAATAGCCGCTTTCTAAAACTGGTGAACAGTCAATTTTGGTTTTGAAATCACAGTCCCTGCACACTTAAAAACAGAGCGATGTATTGTTTTGGAAACAGAGCAATTTAATAGTAAATGCGGGAGATTTTAATTCAGAAGAACGTGGTCCCACAGACCACAGACCAAATCAGCCATCCACGTGGAAGCAGGCGATTCGATCGCGTTATTTTTTGGCCCGCCTGCATTGTGGAATTCCGGACCCGAAACATTATAGGGCGGAATTAATTTGATTTTCGCATCACAGTTTTCCTCCGTACGCAAAGCCAAAAAACGGACCCGAATTTTTATATGGCATATTCTATGAAGTTTTCGCATCACAAATTAGGGTGACATCAGCAGGCTATTTTGGAACGCGAATTTGTGATTGAAATCGGGTTTTTTTTTTTTTAAGTCCGGACGTATGATATAGTTTTATTAATATTTTGTTATAAGTTTTATTTCACCGCCCGATAGTTATTTAAACCATTGGCTCATATATAACATATGCGCAAATATTTCACTTTGGGCATTTGTAATGTGGGCCCCGAATACTTTAAATAGGTACATATACATTAGACAGTTTAAAAGTTTTGAGGATTTCACCCCTGGTGCAATTGTTTGTTTATAAGATTATATGATACATGTGAGATAAAGGTTTATTATTTATCATATATAAATAAATTTTATCAATGTTGTACATTTACAATTTTATGAGGTGACGTTATAAGTAAATTCATAAATTTTTAATCCTCATTTTACTCCATGAATATGTTTGGAAATGAAATTTCAATAGATTAATTTTCTCCTAACCTATGTATCATCAATATTGTACATTTGCATTCTTAATTATGAGGTGATGTTATAGGTAAATCCATGAATATCTCCTTTTAATCTTCATTTTACTCCATAAATATGTTTGGAAATGAAATTTCAATAGATTAATTTTCTTGTTATTATATGTTTTACGAAGATATGGTAAGGAATTCTCTCTTGTTCTTCTTAGAAATAATTATATATAATTTTATTTTATTTTTCAAAATAGATTAAAAAAATTATATGAGAAAAATTATTAATTCATCAATATGTGTGTGTGTGTGTTGTGAGGAATTATTTCATAGTTCAACTTAATGGTTCATTATATAATCATGTGATCATCACCAATGATATATCTTAAAAAGCAACTGAAAAACCATGTGTACAAAATCAATGTATACTCTAGAGAGTGGTTCTCATATCACTATGTAAATTACTAAATTGTTGTATGCTACTTCAACAAAATTATAAGATAAACTGTAATACACATCATATATGCACCATAACAATTGGTGCAGGGTAAAACCCACCTGCCATACCTTTGTACTCGATCTAATTTTCTCTGTCAACTCTTCTAGCTATGGGAGTTTCCTCCAAGGATCATAATACCCCCAAGGCCTGTTATCACTCTAGTAATTCTCAAGTTGTGGGATAGGGATTTTTGTAGTTAAGAACACCAGGGGTAACCAAGAACCGCTTTGGGAATTCAAGATCTAGCCTTCTTGAACTCCAGAGAGGGATATCTCCGTATGATTTAGCTTTGTTTTAGTAACATATATTAGGCTAGCTATGATTGTGTATTTGGGTTTGATTTTAAAATATTGGTGGGAATAAATAGATTTCAAGGTAAACCAAAAGGATCTACTAGAATATTGGGCAATGGAGTCAACTCTCTAGGCAAGCAGAACTAAGAAATAAGGCTCAGAGATGCAAATGTGCTAAGGGCAAGATATGTGACCTTCTAAGGCTATGTATAGGCTTGATTTGATGGATTGGATGGAATCTGAGCAAAAGGGCACTTAAGAATCCTTAATCTACAGATAAGAAGATTGAAGAAGGGGATCTAACTGGGAACCGTAGAACTTCCCATAAGGTTTTACGAACAGGCTATTACTGGCCTACCATCTTTAAGGATGCCAAAAAAATTGTGCAGGCCTGTGATAGCTGCCAAAGGGCAGGACGCCCTGGGCAGTCTGATGAAATTCCTTTGAACCCTCAACTAGTGATTGAACCATTTGAACGCTGGGCACTTGATTTTGTTGGCCCTATTAGTCCTCCCTCAAACCAAAAAAAATACATCCTAGTTGCAACCGAATATGTCACTAAGTGGGTCGAAGCAGATGCACTTTCAAAAGCTACAGAGGACTCTGTAGTACAATTTCTTTTCCAAATCTTTGTGCGCTATGGTCTCCCAAGGGACATAATCACAGATGGAGGACCACAAATTTTAGGTAATAAATTAGCTGAAACATTGCAAAACTACCACATTCAGCACAAGATTACAACTCCATATCACCCACAGGCCAATGGCCAAGTAGAGAGCACGAACAAAGTAGAAAACATTAAAATGCCAACAAGTTTCGAAACAGGGAGCTTATTATCACTAATCCTGTTTAATTTTTCCTTAGTTGATCATTATAGACTAGAAAAAAATAATATGAATGAATGTAAACTTTAAAGAAATACACTGAAAACAAGGAAAGAAATGAGACTTATCTTGTCACCACGAGAATCCTTAGCTATGATGTCTCTGATCTCTTTACAGTTTACTGCTTTCACTAATTGACTCACCAACTTCAATATAACCAGCAAATAAGACTATAGTTGTCTTGAGAAATTTTATTCACACTGAATACTTCGAATTGTGAAGTATTTATACAAAAAAATGTTTACAAAATATCTCATGAATTGAGATAATGTTTTAATAAAAAATAGGAAAGAAAACTTAAAAAGAGGGACAGTTGCAAAACAGTTTGCAAGCTGTTACCTTTTTACAAGAAAAAATAGAACTAATTATTCTAATTTGAACTGATTGTTGTTGTGCACTTTAACCCTGTATTTTTACCATTTGAGGTAACAGTAAAAAATGAATTTCCAAGTGAATTTCCTGTTTTTTATCCATTAAATTCACAGTAGATCTGTGAATTCTTGCCACTTTTCTTCAGAGGGGATCTTCATAGTCTTCAATTTTCTGTAACTTTCATCTGCCTCTATATACTTGGAAAAGTTAGGCTTGATAGTGAACATATGCCTGATCTCATTATCTAAAAAGAACAGATTTTCAAAATACTGAAGAAGTATTTTGCCTGTTGGTGATCCTTGAGGCAATTGTTGTCTGGCTTGCTCTTTTGCATGATTTTTGATTTTTAGATCATAATCTTTCTAATACATTAACTTGTCATTCAATGCGTGAATATCAGGCAAACCTGCTTCTGAAAATGTTTTGTATTTGGCTAAAAATCTTGAGATGGATAAATTCATGTCTTTACACCGGTCCTCTAGATTACTCATTATGTTTCTTTTGTTCAGGACCTTTTGATTTGAAGAATGGTTTCTGTTCTATCAAAAATTTTCAATTCTTCCAACTCTTCCCTGGTTTTACTGTTTAAAAAAGCTATGAGTTGGATTTCTTGGGCTGGTTTTTTGTGAATTTCCCTCCTAGTCTTGTCAATCTCTGCACTAGCAACTTGAAGTAACTCCCTCTGTTCATAAATTATCCGAATTGAAGGCCATTGAGAATGAATGCCTTCAATAATTTTGGTCCATAAATGATTTTTTATATAGGCCACTTGATCTGTAATATTTACTTGTGCTTGCAGAATCTTTACCTGTTCTTGTAGTCGATCAACCCTTTTCTCATGTCCTCTAGAAGTAATCAAGGCATCATTTTTGGAATTTTCTAAATTTTTAATAGTGCCTTTCAAACTAAGAATCTCTTTATCTTGGTCTTGTAGTGTGCTCCTCTGTGAGGATGAAGAAGAAGAGGCAGAGATTAGAGAAGTAATTGGCATTGCAGTTGCCAGTACTCCTTTCGGTGCCAAGTGTTATGCCAAAGTAGATGGTATAGCAGTGTTTACAGTGGGGATCACTGTAGGAATGACCATTGCTTGTGCTTTTCTTAGTTCTTCATTCACTTTCATTAGAGCTTCTATTTGAATTTCCATTGTTTTTATCTGATCTGTCATTTGATGTACAAGCTGATTTAAATCATCATTCTCTGTTTTTTGCTGTGGAATTTCTTTTGCTTGAGAGTTTTCACTCTGAGGCAACTTCAACTATTTTCTAAGAGCAACTATATCCTCATTTTTCTGTTTAATTAAGACTTTTGCCCCTTCAATGTTGGCTGGGTCACCCCCTGCTTTAGTCACTATATCTTCTAGTGCTTTTATTCTTAAATTATTAGCATGCAGTGAGGCTTTGTCCAACTTCATTTGATTTTGGAGGTTGAGCACTGTTTTCTCAAGCCTAATTGATTTCATAGTTTTACTGACAATTTTGGAATATAGCATTTCGGTATTGCTCCTATGAAATTCAATTTGATCTAATTCATGAATGGCATCTGCATCCAGTTCAAGATCTGTTTTGGAATAATCTGCCACTGATTTTGGCTCAGCCACTGTAGGCTTCAAGAATGACATTACAAATTTATTGGATGAATAATCAAATGCTGAAAGAAGCCTGTCTTTGTTTCCAGGCTTTTCCTTAAGAAATCTAGAATGAGCTTGATTCTTGAGCTCTTCATTCTTCTCTTTAATCTGTATGAATCTGATCTGAATCTCTGACTCTGTATTTTCAGTTTTCTGAGAAGAAGGAGGCAAATCGACAGTAGCCTGGTTTTCCTTCATGATTGTATCTTTTTGTTGTGTTCCAATTTTTATATTTTGAAGCTCTTTTAATGTTTGAGTGACTATTCTTGTTGCTTCATCATTTATATCAATATTTACAGCCTTATCCTTTTCTTCTTCTGTTGACTTGCTTCTTTTAATATAAGGAGTTCTGAATTTTATGTCCTCAATAGTCTCAGCTATGAAACTATCTCCTTCTCTGTCTCTTTTATGTACATTATCAGTATCTTTGCTTGTAGAAGCCACCTGTACTATCTGTTCAATCTGTTTGCCTTTGCCACTGTCTACCTGTATTACCTGTACTGCCTGTGAATCATCATCAGATAGGGTGTTTGGCTCCCATTCAATTTTATTTACATATCTTTCAATATGGGGCTTAGGATCATGCAAGTAAACAGGCAACTTACATTTTACCCTTGTTGCACTCAAAATACCTTGTGGGTCATACTTCCATGTAAAACTACATGGGAACTTATACTCTTTAATTTTGACATTTATCTCATTGGCAGCTTCTCTGTTATTCACAATGAATGGCCCAATTTGACTTTTCAGCTTAAATTGGGTCTTTTTCTTGAAAGCTATGAAGTTGATTTCATCTACATTCAATAGTTGTCTGAGATATTCTAAAGCAAATATTCTTGTAGTAACAAATCTGGGTAACTTATATGGGGCCAGGGATGAGCCATACACTCTGATTTCTGTATGATTTTTATATAAATACCAATCTCAAATTTTGTAGCTCTCTGATAACTGCAGAATTCTTCTTGTCTCATCATTGATCCTAGGGATCTCCTCTTTTTCCAAGAGATACATAGCAGGGGCTATAAATGAGTCATTGAAATCTGTAAAACTATACTTTTTGTTCCATTTCCTTAGAATAGATGACCAAAATACTACTGATAGAACTTTTCCTTCTGCATCCACTTTCTCACATTCAATTGGAAACTTATATGTTTGATAATATAAGAAGAGGTGGAGTAGATAATAGGAGTATCTAAAAACTCCTTCTTCTGGTAATCTGGATAACTGATAATGCATACTTTCAGCAATAAATCTAGCAAAATTGAACTGAATGGATGGTGATTGACCAGGGCTTAGAGTTGACAGAAAACCTAGGATAGCCACATCAGTGAATTCACCACTGGCGTATCCTAGTATGAAGGAGAGCATTGAGAAAATCTGTCTAGTTTCATCTGGGAAATCAACGGTGTCGAAAGGAGGATTTAACTTAGGAATATCAACTTGATTTGGACAAAAATTCAGGTATATTTTGAATCTAGTATTGAACTCCAAGTCAAGATATAGTTGGGTTAAATCTTCCTTTGATAGGGAAGCAGAATTGGGGTCATGATTCATTTGCAGCATGGAATTTATCGACTCTTCAGTGATGTAAAACATGATATCTTTTTCTTTTTTTACAATACATCTTTGTTCTGGCATATAATAGGCTTGGCATAATCTGATAAAGTCAGGAACAGAATGAGTGAGAGGGACAATATATCTAGGCAGATTGGATTCCCAAATTGAAATATCTTTGTCACTCTTTTCCACTGATTTGCCATAGCACCAATTATAGACATCAAACAGGCTAAATTCTACATTAGGGTCTAGTATTATATAGTCCAGATCAACTAAAGGGCTGTTCTCTGGAGAAATGACTGGAGGCTGGACTGGTCTGACCACTTCTGTAGAATCAGTCGTGAGTACAGGAGTTGGTTTGTCGATTTTGAAGGACATAGGCTGAGGAATCTTTGCAGAAGACTTCTTTTGAGATTTTGGGCCTCCATTCTTGGCGATTACCTATTTCTTGGTCATTTTTAATAATGAACGAAGCAAGATTAAACGGTTTGCTGAGTTCCTTTACGAGAAACAGGGGTTTCTTGGCGAATTTCTACTGAAAATGGGGTTTCTGAGCAGGGTTTTTAGGAAATGAAAGGAATTTAAAGCTCAGAACGTGTATTTAAAATCGATTTCAATAGCCAAAACAGAACAGGGTATGGAAAAAAATGCGAGAAAGGGCAATTAGGGATTCCAGGGAAATTTTGACAGAGTTTCCCCTGAAAAATGGACACTTTTTTGTAGTAACTTTGGTAATTATTTGAAATCGACAAGAATTTTGAAATCTCAAAGGGCAACTTCGAAGAAAAGTACCTGGAGAACTAGCGGAATTCGGTTGAAGACGTTACAGAGGTGCTCAGTCTTCAATTTTTTGAAAATGGCTTCACAGAGGACAATGTAGTACTTTGTAATGGAAATTCAGGGCAATGGGCATCGAAAAATGGTACTGGTAGGTTGAAAATGGCTCTGCAAAGTTTCTCAGGGTTCAAACGGAGTGATTTTGAGGAAAAACGGTTCTACAATGTTTTTACAGGTTTAAAGCGAAAAGGTGAAAATTTGAATGAAAAATATAATTTTAATGTATTAAACGATGGTATAACCATAGTTAAATGACATTAAACTGGGGTTAAACGGGTGAGGTTTAGGGAATACTGCCAGTGGTATTCGCGAGGGTAAATGGTGGTAAGCGGAAACTAGCTTTTCGAATGCGATACAACGTGGTGGCGACACATAAGCGCGGGTGGTTTGGAAAAACCACCCATTTTGCGCGGCTTTGCCAAAACATCAAACGATTACTTTATGAGCGCGAAAATGTATTAGCGTCGTCGGATCTGGATTCAACAAGCGAACGACCACGATCAAAAGGAAAGGTGTGGGGAAAAGGTAAGTTATCGGGTTCACTTTGGGCCATTGATCTTGGGAAACCGTTGCTATACCAACATTTAGAGAAAAGTGTCGCAATACCGACACTTAGAAAAAGTGTCGCAATTGCGACACTATGCCCCAAAGTGTCGCTAGACGGCTGCCTCCAAACGTCGCTATTATATGTTTTACGAAGATATTGTAAGGAACTCTCTCTTTTTCTTCTTAGAAATAATTATATATAATTTTTATTTTTTTCAAAATAGATTAAAAAAATTATATGAGAAAAATTATTAATTCATCAATATGTGTGTGTTGTGAGGAATAATTTCATAGTTCAACTTAATGGTTCATTATATAATCATGTGAGCATCACCAATGATATATCTTAAAAAGCAACTGAAAAGCCATGTGTACAAAATCTATGTATACTCTAGAGAGTGGTTCTCATATCACTATGTAAATTGTTGTATGCTACTTCAACAAAATTATAAGATAAACTGTAATACACATCATATATGCACCATAACAATTGCTATACAACTAATTTGTTTTAGGATACATGTGGCATTCTAGGGGTAAATTCTATATGATGTGTATATCAATCTATTAGGTGTTGGTAAGTTGTGAGTATCTAATAAATGATAAGGAATATCCATACATCATGATCTTGTAATGTGATTATAAATTGTGTCTATAATTTCCATAAAATGTATAAATGATTTGTTTAAAAAAATCAACACAATCAACCCTAAACAATGCTCATGATGTGGAATGTCATTGGCAAAACCAAAATGATGGTCACATGTCCCATTTCTATGGTAATGGTGATCATATATATGTTGTAGCGACACTTGATGAGTAATTAAATAAATCTTAGAGTGTGACTCATTGTGCCATATTTTTTTAAAGCATGATTTGTTTTCCTAGTTTTTACTAATTTGTTAACATATTTTATTCATTTGGAAAGCTAATTAATGATGCTTTAAGTAATTAGGACCTAATGAGAGATCATCTTCACATCTTCACTGAAATATATTTGGTAATTGTAGTCACTATATGAACCACACATCCATGCTACTTAAGAAAAATTGAAATATAAACTATAATACACATCTTATATCCGCCATAACAATTGTCATACAACTTATTTACTTCTAGATACATATGAAATACTTTAGGTAAATGCCATATTATGTGTATACCAATATAGTAGGTGTTGGTAAGTTATGAGGATCTAAGAAATGATAGGGTATCCACACATTAGTAGTGCCCTGGTGAATTCAGAACTATGATTTCACAATAATAAATTATCGGGCTCCCACAGGGTGATGAACTTGGTCGGATGTGACCCTTCTGCAGCAGCTCCTGAATCTGCCTCTTGATTTCATTGTTCTCCATAACAGAGCACTGATAGATCGGTCCGTTGGGTAGCGGCGCACCTGGGGTCAGATCAATCGGGTGCTTGACTTGACAGTGTAGAGGAACCCCTGTGGGTGAGGTGAAAATGTCCCCGTACTCCTCCACAACCTTATCCATTTGTTGTTATCGTGCAGAGGAGCCTTTTCTGGAGGTCGTGGCCATAGTCTTCTTCTTGCCCTGGGGGCGGATCATCAGGAAAATGAATTTCCTGGTTTTGGAAATGAGCTTATTGCATTGTTTTGCAGTAACCAAAGAGATAGTAGCAGGAGGTGGTACCTCTGGTATCCTGTACAACTTATTTCCCAAAGTAACAATAATAGCACGAGGTCGAGACTCATACACCGCATGACGCTTCCACAAGTATGGTTGTCCTAATAATACATCAGAAACATCAATAGGAACAACGTCGCATAATACCTCATCCGTGAAGGGCTTGATGCTATAGGGAAGGCGACACTGCTGGCTGACGCGGAGATCTCGTCCTTGGTGAAGCCACCCGATGGTGTATGGATGTGGGTGAGCTGTGGTCGGCAAGCCCAACCGCTTCACGGCATCTGCTGAAATAAGGTTCTTTTGGCTCCCATTGTCGACAATGAACTGTACCGGGGAGCCCTTTACCCACATCTAGGAGTGGAAGAGATGTTCCTCCTCCTCCGGATCTTCTGGTTCCTCCTTCTGGATCTTTGTAGTGGCAACAGTGGCATTGGGCTCTGCATCAATAATCTGTTTCCCTTTGTCATTCCCCTTGTCAGGTTCTAATTCAGAGTCAGATCATGCATCTGACTCAGAAGCCCGCATCTCGGCCACCAGCGACTGCTTGGCCCGACACTCACTTGTGTTGCGAGTGGAGCTCTTATGGAACTCACACCACTTTCCTGTGTCCTTCTTTGGCTTTGCGGTGTTGTTCTTTTCTTGTGGCTTCGACAGGTTGTCTTGAGTCACCATGCCTTGGCTCTGTCTTTTGTTCTGTGGTTTGGGAGCACCTTTCCCTTGCTTTTGATTCGCAGATCCAAAGTCTCGCTTCTTCTGTTTGAATTTCTGCTCAATCTTGGCAGCATACCGGTATGCCGTACCAAGCGAGGAGATGTCGAGGAACTCCATTACCTCCTGAATGTATCTATGCAGAAAAATACGATACTTTAGCACCAGATGTTTCTCTGAATCTTTGATACCCAACTTGGTGTGCAGGGTATGGAACAGATTCGTCAGCTCATGCACATCTTGATCCCTTTGTTGTCGCAGCGTGGTCCATTGTATGTACTTGTCCTCATAGCTCCCCACAGGATAGTACTGTTCCTTGACGGCGTCTCGGAAATAATTCCAAGTTGGTACGACCGAGAACAGAGAGGGTTCTGTCTGGTCCTTGTTCTCACAGTAGGTTTCCCACCAGTCCTTAACATGGGGGGTAGCTTTGAGGAGTGCAAAAATAATCTTCTCCCGGTCTGAAAAGTCATGAACAGAGAAATATCCTTCTAATAGATTCAACCATCTATCTACGGCATCTGCGTCTATTTGACCCTCAAATATGGGAATGTTAAAATTTACTTGTACCTTAAAGGGAGTCGCAACTCCAGAGTGGCTACTGGATGCAGATGCGCCGCCGGTGGGCAGCCGTTGAAGGATCTGAGCAAAGCTATCCATCATCGCGTCCCTTTGTTTTTCGAGGGCCTCCTCGAGCAATATTTTGATAGGATCTCCTGCTCCCTCATCTTTCTTTTCGTCCCCCATGGGCGTCCGTCGAGGTTTGCGAGGCCGATCTTGCAAAGGTTCCACCAGATCAAGCCCTAGCTCCTTATACCCCGACCTCGTTGGGGACATGCAAAGAAGGATCGAGAAAAAGCAGACCGCTCTGATACCACTGATCCGGATTTATGCAGGAACGCAATAGAATAAACACATAACCATAAATACAGAGATGCAGCGGAAATAACACTTCATTTTATTAATATCAAAGAACTAAAATTTGCTTATAGACAGAATGGAAATAAAACTAGCTAGGGCGCTTGTAGCTATCTCTGAGGAGAGATGTGGCGGCTACAGGCCTCTGAACTGAGTTACAATGAGGCTTGAGGGCCTATTTATTATTGAGAAACAATGGAGAACCCTAAACATCCAAAAACCTAACCCTAGGAGATGAAGCGCAAAAACTATGGGCCCCGTTTGGGTAAATTGGTGTTTCAACTTCCCAGGGACGTAAATCTGGCATACTATCTCTGTTTGAAGCAAATGATACATAATTAGAAAGATCTATCCGAGGACTACAACTTTTGCCACACATATAATTCCAAAACAAAATGATACAGAATGATATTCGCTGGAGGCGCGATGCCCAAAAAACGTCGTTTAGGGCCTCAAAACGGCTCCGGAAGTTCAGGACCCGAAAAACTGCTAAAAATAGTAAGTTGTGCCGAAACTGAAAAACTGAAAGAGACAATGGTGGGGCCCCAAGTGGAATAGACGGGTGGCCACCAGTATCCACCTGGATCATTGAGTGAGCCAAAAAAGTAACTTTCCTTACTTTTTGAGTACAACCTTGCAATTGCGAAGAGGACTAGTGTTGCAAATAATTGGTAAGTGGAAATTAAAGGGCGTAAGAATGTTTTTGAAAAAATTTCAAACGTCAAAATTAAGTCTTCTATCCTTCCTAGCACCTCATGGAAAACGGGAATCCGCAAATTCTAGTCGTCAAATATGTGCAAAATGCCTTATGACGGGCAAAATGGAGGACTGGTCCTATGCTGCTACATGAGTTAGGGTTTCATGTGGCAACAGGGAACTTTGTATAGTTTTTTAAGGATAGGAAAGGAGAATATTGTCAGTTAATCATCACATGAAACTTCATCACCATTTGAAACTTTTGTCCTAATTTGAAATAATAATACTACCCAACTATTTCATTATTTAATTTTGATTGTGTAATACAAAAAAATATCCTAAATAACTTAAATAATGTAAGCACTTTTGCAAAAATTTAGTGGAGAGAACCTTCAATTACATTTATTTTGAAGTTCCACTTGCATTTTAAGCCATTTTAATTAGTCTTTCATGGCTATCTAGTAAAAATTTCAACCTCTTATAGAAATTTGTTTGTCACTTGTATTAGAAATGCAAAAATCAAATGTAAATAAAAATTATTTGAAATGATAAAATTAAAATGCGCGCTACATAAAAATGATTTTTTAAAAAACTACATTAACGTCTGATATCACGCGCGCATTCGCCCTCAGCTCTTGCAGAACAACATTCGCCCTCAGCTCTTGCAGAACAGCATTCGCCCTCAGTTCTTGCAAAATGGTAAGTTCTTACTGCAGGCCCTTCCTCCTGTAGTAGGGTTGACCCTATTTGGGTTTTTTTGGAGCCTCTGAGAATACAAAGGTTGTGATTGATTACGGGGCACTGCCTATATTTGTGGAACTTCTTACCTCTAGGAATGATAATGTTCAAGAACAGGTAGCACATTCATTTTAGAGGCATAAAATTATTCTTCCCAACTATCTTTATATGTCTGTAATTTTGGAATTTGATTTAAAAAACTACTACCCAACTTTGAGTTCAACTGGTGTTCATGTAAGGCTGTTTGGGCTTTGGGAAATATTGCTGGAGACTCTGCATCATTTAGGGATCTTGCCCTCAGTCATGGAGCTCCGAGGCAGGTGCTTGCCCAGTTGAATGATACTGCCAGAATTTCAATGATACGAAATGCTACATGGGCTCTGTCAAATTTTTGCTGTGGTAAACCCCAACCACTATTCGAACAGGTAAGCAGAATACATTTTCTGCCTCTTATTCTTAGTTTGCAGAGACTGTTGATTTTTTTTTATAGATCTTGGTGCTTGGTAGATTTGGACATAACATGGACCTAGGCGCTTGTTCATTACAATGACTCCGTCATCAGGTTTTAGAAAATGCTCAGAAATTTGGGTTTCACAAGGGGATTACCCTTGCTTGCAATTATCAATTATCAATCACATTCAAAAAAAGTCTTTCGTAGCATTGCTGAGCTCTTTGTAGGTGAATTTCCGAGGCAATTTCACAATATCTGAACTAAATTTGTCTGTCCTTTTCAATACTTTGCGCTTGTAATAGAACCAAACAAACAATCTAGTGGCCAATGCAACAACAACAACACCTCTTGTTGCAATGCCTGCAATTCACCCTCTCTGCACGCATGAATGACTATGGCAACCTCTTTTGTGAACAGGTACTGGAGTTAAAGGTACTGGTTTCCATTAGGATCGTGGAATTCAACATCCAAAATAGTATCAAATTCCACTACAATAGTATTCCCCAGCGAGGGCAACAGTTCATTGATACCTATTGGACTCATCACCCCCAAATAGCCTCCAGGGCTACCTAGAGTGTGATCATCTGGAGCAATAACAAATGCTCATCCATCCCCAATTGAAACAAGAACAGGACCCACATTGGTTACAAAAAAGGAGAAACACGTTTTGAAAGAAGAAGAAACTTTTGTATTAGGGTCCAGAAATCTAACTGGTCTATTGTACAATGCCCTACCTGCACTTCAAATTGGTACTCCCAACTCCATGCTAAGGCTCACTGTGCCATTCTTCAGATGAGCATCTTAACCTAAAGTTTGATTCCAAAAAACCCAAGTCCCCTATTCTATGCCCAAGACCTCTGTTACAACGAGTAGAGTTCTGAGAGAAATACTTCACAATAGGAAGCAAAAGAAACATCGCAAAATGTCTCCGCTTTAGACTGATAATTTTCTGTGCGAAAATTCAACTGCGGACAGTAAAAACATAATATCAAACACAACCAATCCACAATGGAATTTGAACATGAGGATTTATAACCACAGAAAACCCTCTCCAGGTTAAAAGAATTCTAGAATGGCTTAAGATTCTACTAATGAGCGCTTACAACACCATAGCAATTACTGTCACAATGAAATCTGCTGGAAGCAAAGCCCTTGTACAGTTTCTACATTTCCACAGTGGAAGCAAGAATCTTGCTATCTCTCATGATCTGGTTTTGTGGTCAAATCCTTTGCTATGGCTGTCTTGTTCTGCTAAACGTGGATCTGTCTTAGCTTTGGCTCTGGTTCTCATTTAGGATTGTGGCTATCTGATCTTTCTGTGGCTTTGACTATACAAACTTGTTCAATAGGAAAATGTTGACTCTGCTATATATAGGAGCTTCAATGGGTGCTCTCAAACACTTTTTTGGGCAGCTTTGTTTTGTCTCTGATTCAAGGCAAAACTATGTTGGCCTTGGTTTTTTAGTCCTTGGAACTTATTTCTCTCATATTTTCCATCCTATCCCCAGTTTTCTACCGACAGAGACATAACTTCAAGATATCAAAATTGACTATTTTTGGCCATTTATCTTTAGTAATGGTACAACCTTAATTTGGTGCATTCGTACAGTATCTGAAGAGCAATCTCAAGCTGTTATTCAGTATTTTAGCATAACTACTACATTTAACTATTATGCTCTAATATTTATATCAACCATAAGCATTCTTAAGGTAGTTCCACGTTTGTGAAGCAGAAGGAATGCTTCTAACAGCTTCTTATCATAGTGGTACAATTCTGTTCGCAGTTTATCTTTTATAAACCTCTAATTTTCCAAACGTAGTAGAGACTACAGTTTGCATCTAAAATTTTGGACAAATCTGTTTAGTATTCTATAGAAAATGCATTAAGAATAAAAAAATCCCACAATTTGTAAAAAGCCCACAATTTTGTAAAAAGCCCACATTTTGTAAAAAGCTCACAATTTGTAAAATGCCCACTTTTATTTTCCTTTTGCTTATATATTGAGCTCCCATTGAGTTCAACAAGTCTTGGGTTTTCTACACCATTGAGAGAGATTTATTGTTTTCTTTATAGGATAATTTGCATCAATGGAAAAAAACATTGGAGCTGGAAAAAAAATTCAAAGGGTGAAAGGGGTGATGGCAGAGTTTATTGCCCTTGTAAAAAATGTTGTATGAGAAATAATGTTAGAGTTTTAATAGCAACAACAACAGTGCATTGTAGGAAATATGGGCACATTGATGGTGGATCGAATGACTATCGTCCCATGGTAATTAATTATCTATCTTCATTTTGATTATATTGTAAAATTTTATATTATTTTAATATTTTTTATATGTGCACTAATGTTTAATTATTAATGTTTGTAATTTTCATAAAGGCACAGTTGCCCCCCAAATTTTTGCAGATGATCAACCAGCTTCCACAACAAAATAGTAGTAGATTAGATGATGTTGCACCAGTACAAGAGAATATTGCAGCAAATATTAGTATTGGAAATGATGTTGTACAAGGTGAAGAACATGAAGCGAATGATGAAGGTAATTTTAATGATCCCATTGAGGTAGATCATGATGACAGTAATGAGACAGTTCACATCAATGATGGGACAAATCAAATGCTCCAAGACTTGTATGGTGAGTCAGATGATGATGGTGGAGATAGCAGTGACGATATTTATGATGTACCTCTGATTGAAAGGTCAAGTGAAAGAATTTTTGAACACTCAAATGCAACTCTTCTCTCTGCTACATTGTTGCTGGTGAACTTAAAGGTTATGAATAATTTGTCGAACAGATGTATGACACAACTCCTAAGGTATGAAATATGTATATATGATCACATATATGTAAATGTTGATTATTTTCCCTTTTTTTAGTTGTAATAAATGTGTAAACATATATCTGATCATATATACATATTTAAATCTAGTTCTTTCGATAAATTATCTATAACCTCTTAAGTTCACCGTGCCTCTGCTATTGTTGCTGGTGAACTTAAAGGTTATGAATAATTTGTCGAACAGATGTATGACACAACTCCTAAGATATGCAATATGTATATATGATCAAATATATGTAAATGTTGATTATTTTCCCTTTTTTTTAATTGTAATAAATGTGTAAAATAATAACTTATATATATATATATATATATATATATATATATATATATATATATATATATATATATATATATATATATATATATATATATATATATATATATATATATATATATATATATATATATATCAAAACCGGCCGGTCAGGACGGCTACCGGTTGGAACCGGCCTTGCAACCCAGTCAATAGCCTATTCTCACCTATTTTGGCCGGTTAACCAGACCTAACCGGCCGGTTAATTACGGAACCGACTGGTTTATGCATAAACTGGCCAGTTCCGTACTTAAACGACCGGTTAGGTGCTCCTCCATGAGTTGCAAATTTCTCAGTGTCTCCTCCATGAGCTGCAAATTCCTCTATTATACTAGCAACAAACTTGTCTAATAACTCATACTCAACACCTTATAGTAGCAACAATACACATGATGACTGATAAATACAAGGCTAGCTAGCATAAAATCCCTGGCAGCATGAAACTCATCAAGTGTACTTGATGACAATTTCTGTTCTCAAAACAATCAGCAACAACCTTATTTCACACTCAGCTAGGAACTGTCAGACCCTCTCTCTCTGCTCACACATAGCAGTAGCATAAATACAAAACCTTTCACACAACATACAAGCAATTTGATCATGGCATCAAGACTGATGCAAATGGTCTGACGCCACTCAAGGGACAACAACATACAACCTAATGAAAATGTGACTGGCAATAATAAATTGACCACTAGAAAATTCCCGCTTGGAAATGCACTAAACTGGCTACTGAGTTTTCTGGGTTTTAATGATCTTTTCAGTGATAAATTTTTTCAAACACATTGTGAGAAGACTGCTGAAGTTGTAATGCCCTCTCAACTTGTTACAAATAGCACTAATAGTGGGTTTCATAAACCAATTCAATACCTCTAAGTGTTGTAGATGTTTTTCTAGAAATTTATTGGCAAGCAAACATAGATAATGAAGAATACAAGATCTTCAAAATGCTAGTCTGATATATATATATATATATATATATATATATACTGAACCCAGAATTGTCTTTAAGGCTGATACAATGAATTGACAACAGATCTGAGCAGGGACAGATTGTATATTATAATATTAACTCAGCAATAAAACACAGTGAATAATATAAGAGAAACCTGATACATTACTTCAACAAGTTTGCTTATGTATTTTTAGATGATATGTATTGCATTTGGTGCCATTTTGATATATTCACCTTTGCATGGTATATAAATGAGCAAACTTTTCATATTTTGTCTCTATTGGCTTGGAATCATGGTTGAAAATCTTAAAAATAGTGGTTGGTTTTTTTTTTAATAATTATTTAATGTATTTTTTTAAAACCGGTTCATTGAGATCTGACCGCTACCGGTTAGACCAGTTCCGGTTCGAAACCTGGTTCATTAGCTCCACCGGTCCGATCACCGGTTCAGGTTTTAATAACTATGATATATATATATATATATAATCTTTACAAGACACTACTTTTTGTTTCTGTTGTAGATTGTTGGGTGAATATTTGTTACCATCGCCAAATACTTTACCTCGAACATATCGAGATCTACGTGCTATTATGAAACACTTTGGAATGGAATATAACACTATAGATGCATGTCCTAAAGATCATATTATATATTACGGAGAACATCCGTTGAAAACAGAATGTCCGAAATGTGGTACCAGTAGATATCGAACAGATCAACTAACCAAAAAGGTGCCTCAAAAGGTTCTTTGTCATATTCCCATAATTCCACGTTTGCAGCGAATGTTCAGGTGTAACAGCATAGCACAGTTTATGGATTACCATTCAAAGAATAGAAGTGGAGATGGTGTTCTTCGAATGCCTGCAGATTCTGCATTTAGAGAAATCGAGGAAAAATATGTAGATTTTAAAAATGAACCTCGTAATGTCAGGCTTTCATTGGCAGCTGATGGTGTTAATCCATTTGGAGAGCTTAGATCTACTTACTCAGTGTGGCTTATTTTTGTTATCAACAATAACATTCCTCCTTGGTTGTCAATAAAGAGGGAGCACATAATGTTGACTATGATTATTCCAGGTATTTGATACATTATTTCTTTGAATGTAACATTTTCATTTCTCTCGTTGTTTGCATAAATATATATTTTATTTATTTACTTACTTATATATACATATATCATGGGAGTAATTATTATGTACCTTAATTTTGAACAATTAGGTAAGTACCAGGTCAAAGATATGAATGTATATATTGAGCCTCTTATCGATGAGCTAATACAGTTATGGCGTGGCATCACTATGTATGACATCACTAAACCAATCAAGTAGAATAGATTTCAATGTCGTGGAATGCTTGTATGGACAATTCATGATGCCCCAGGACTAACACATGTTTGTGGTATGTAATATTTCATTGCACTTTAATATAATACATAATTATCTAAATTACATATACCATATTGCATGTTTTAAAAATGATCTCATAGTATATTAATTGTTATTGATCCATCTATTGCAGGTCTTCAAACAAAGGGTAGATTTGCATGTCCAGTTTGTGGCCGTAAGATGAAGTATCGTCATTTGCCAGACTTAAGAAAGATGGTGTTTGATGAGTTTAGGCACTTCCTCCCTAGGAACCATAAGTATCATACTACTGAAAAACATCTTTTCAATGATAAAGAAGAAACTAGATTAAAACCACGAAGAATGACACCTCAGTTGTGGATGTTGGAATATAACAGAATTAATAATCGTCGAGTAGCTGGTACGTAATTTGTGTGTATATATATATATATATATATATCATTTGTTTATGTAATGTTTGGAATTTTTGTTTTAACTAATGAATTTATTTTATTGTATTTTATAATTAATATTGTTCTGATTTATTTTATTCTTTGATATCAAAGTCATCGTCGCCATGAAGGTACTAATATTGTACTTCCACCTGGAATGAAATGTTATCCTTCTCAATTCGCGAGGTTTCCCTACTATGAGGACCTAAAAATAGCTCATTTGTTTGATACAATGCATGTCGGGAAGAATGTGACAGAAATGTTATGGTGAACCATAGATGGTGCACATGATAGAGATACAATTGACAAAATTTGTGCTGACATTGAGAAATCGAATCATGCAATGAAAAGTGTGATCGGCGAATCAAATAACAATGGAGGTCGAAATTATAATAATATTCCATGGTTATTAACAGAACAACAAAGCAATGATGTAAAAGAGGTCGTTAGAAGAATTAAATTTCCAACAGGTTTTGCTTCAAACATAAATAATATCTTAAAGAAGAAAGGTGACTTCAGTGGGGTGAAAACACATGATTGGCATACCTTTGTTAAGGTAATTTTTTTGGTATAAGTTTTTGTATGTTATTGCTTGAATACATATTTTAAATTTTCCTTTTTTCTGTTTAATTTGGAAACCAATAACGATTCATTTTTTATTGTTATAGTATGTTCTACCTGTATCTCTCCCAAACAACTTGGACAACAATGTCAAACAAGTTATATATGGTCTTAGTAAATACATGAGGTAAGTAGTTTTGATTTATACGCAAAATCTAATTGCTACAATTTCTTTTCGTACTTGATGATATGATGTATTAATTTACTGATAATGAAATAGATATTATGTTTCATTGAAATAATCTTGCGTAATGATTTGCAGATGGTTGTCATTGAAATAAATCCATCAAGATGAAATAAAGTATTGGAAGAGAGAAATTCCTCGGTTAATGTGTGAAATTCAAAAGTATCTACCTCCAACATTTTTCAATGCACAAGAACACTACTTGATACACCAAGTTGAGGAGATTGAAATCTGTGGACCAGTACACACAAGGTCAATGTGGATGGTCAAGAGGCACCTGAAATCCTTGAAGGCTTTGGTTAAAAAAAGAGCACGACCTGAGGGTTCTATGGTGGAGGGATATGTGGTATATCAATCCATGGTGTATATTAGTCATTATCTTCCTAAATTAGCTGCGCCAGCCATGAAGGCGGTGGATTGCATTTGGGATGTGAACTCCATCAAAAAATTTGAAGAGGAGCACTTGTTGGGAAAAGGTAGAATGAAGAAAGTGAGAGGTAAAAGATTTATTATGTATAAGACATATAATGTTTCATTTTTTTACATAGTGTATATGATCATTATATTAATTTAGGTCTTATTCTTTCATAGTTTATTAATTAATATAATTTACCATGGTTATAAGTAATATTTATTAATATTGGTGAATTATTGTTTTTTTATTCAGGTGCTCAAGATTAAGAGGCACTACTTTTATACATTGCAAACAATCTTGAGTGGATGAGTGAATGGATTGAAACATGTAAAGCACGTAATGACGGTAGGTTATCATGGCAACTACTGTCTGAATTGATTAGAGAAGCATATCGTAGTGGAGATGGGAACGTTACGGACAGGGAAATCGATTTAGCATATGGTTTGAAAGATAGAAAGGTAAGAAATTAATTCACCTATTTTATTCATTACTTATTTTATACTATATTTATAATGTGACAAAAAGTTTGATTTTTCAGTTAATTTTCATGCTGTGTAAATTATATGTTTAATTATTAATTGAGAATGCATCTTTTTCATGTTTGGCATATTGCAGTTGAAACACCACAAGGCTATGTGGTGCAATGGTTGTCAATTTCGCGTTAAACAGTTGGATGATAACAGGAAAACTTCTGATAGTGGGATAACTGCAGTATTCCAGGTCACTAATGTTTCCTCCAGGAGTGACAGACATCCTCGAGAATCTGAAAATAGATATTATGGTTTCTTAGATGATATAGTTGAGTGTGACTTTAATTCCTTCAAAATAGTTTTGTTCGACGTCAAATGGTATAGGCTACGAATGAATGTACGTGATGATGATAAAACACTTATTCAACATGACAATGGATTTCAAATGATTAAAACATCGCAGTTTGAAGCAGGAAAAGATCGCTATTTTTTTCCAAGCCAATGCAAACAAGTCTTTTACTCAGAGGTTCCAGGTGAGAACGAATGGTAATTTGCTATTAGATATGATCCAAGAGGAAGGCCAGTAGAGTATACTGTAGAAGAAGAAGATGATGCAGTGGCAGATGAGCAGGAAGATGCATTGATAGACAAAGAAGATATCTTAGAAGATGAACCGGGCATAGGAGATGAGGCAACAATTATTGATGATGATGTCGATGAGGATATTATTGAAAATGACATAATTGATGATGATGATGACATGGTCGATCATTTCAACACCGTTTCTGAATCAGATGTTGATATAGATGTCGATCAGTTGGATGAAGATCAAGAATATACATAAGAAGAATATTGATACAGATGTTATGTTCGAGTATGAGCTGGTATGTTATAAATTTATATTTTAATATGTAGGAATTATTGTCTGTTGGGAAAAATACTGAGAGGGGGGGTGAATCAATATTTAGGGCTGACTGAAAACTTTTCACCAGAGATCTTATTATGTTGTTAATTCTTTACTTAGATTATTGCATCATTCTTTTAGTAAACATGTGAAAATAAATAACAGAATAAGCCATTACACAAAAGGAACACATATGAACACCAGTATTTAAGGTGGAAACCCAATTTGGGAGAAAACCACCGCTGCTGTCATCTCAGTCTTCAATATTTATTATAAAGAAAACATGTTACAATTTTGTGTTGGCACAGACTCATACCAGCACGCAGGCACCAACCTACAGAAGGCTTCAACCTTCTCTCGTTCTCTAGCCTCTCCTGGAAGGGAACTTCGACCCCCTGATTTAACACCAGCTTGAACTGGTAGAAAGCTTCCACTTCTATGCAGAAGACTTCAACCCTCAGATCCATCGAATTTCTTCAATTTCTTCATCAGAATTGCATCAGATCTTTATTATTTCTTCAGATCTTTATTATTTCTTTGCTAATCTTCCTAGAGATTTTTCATTTCCTCGATCAACTCCATAGGTTCATCATGGATTCATCGTTATCAGACAACAGAGTTCGATCATGCAGATCTCATAAAGAGATTTTTATTTACAATGCCTCTGCATGCACACCTCGTACTATGATTCTCATCACCTTATATAGTTTTTGCCTTTATTGAAACCATGGGTCAAAACCATTCAATTGCTAATGGTATTATTAAAAGTCGAACCAATCCAAATTGAAATCTCTATCTTTGTTCTTCCATGCTCGAATTGTCCCAAAGGTAATCTCTATCTCCACCAAATAATACTATAGCCAAGGTAAAGTACCAATAACATGCCGCTGATGGTTTTCTTTCTTTTATTTATCAAATTCGTGGAATTTGATAAATAAATATTATTCACAACCTTTGGAAATTAAATATATAATAGAAATTTATAGTAATAACCAGCGCTTTTATCAAAAGGCTTTTAAATAGACCTTTGGTTCCGGCCCCACATACATAATTGACGGCCCAATCAATATAATTTAAAAAACTGGGGCCCATCACTTACGATCGTTTCCATCCGACGGCGGAGAACACATCGCTCGGCATCAGATGATTCGACGAATATCGTTCGTTGATGATGCACGGATGATAACGCGCGATGGCGCGCCGTACCTTGGGTAACTTTCGTGCATCTATAGCAAATGAACATTGCCCGATGGCCCCTTCCCAGAATAACGGTGCTTATCAATATCGCTGGGCATCCTGGGTCGAGCAATAACGCGCGATGGCGCGCAGTGACAAGAGGTTTTGTGGAGTCGTACAAGGACGCGTGTCACGCGTTCTATGGAATCGCTCCCAACCTCTTGAAAACTGCTTGCCCGTCGAAGGTGGTGCGATAGAAACCACAAACCACCTTTACTGTTTACTCGGTCACGGTTATGCTCTTCCACGTAGGGTTCCGTCACGCTTCCATTTGTTATGTTCCACCTCTTTCCTTCCAGGTTCCGTTCATGATTCCAAAGGGTTAGTCCGTGTTCCACCGAAAGTTCAATGCCAAATACTCTGTTTTAGTTCTTTCGCGTTATAACTGGTTTTCTCTTGCTCCTCGTTCCTTTCTCCATGAAATCCAATCAGCTCCTTACTAATAGCGTAGACCCTTCCATCATATATTTAAAGAATATATATAACTCCACTGTCTACTATTTTGGATACATTGTCAACCATATTAACATCGGTTCCTCGATCAACATACAGAGCACAGGGTTTCTTACGGATGTCAATTATCCCTCATCAGGATGCATACATATGTTCACACATGAATTAACTTGTCCTTATGTATATCGATTCTCCATTAAATACAGAGCTTGCCATCAAGGACAATCATATAATAGGATACAAGAAACATATTGCCAACATTGTCTTTAAATAATTTACTAATTATGAGGGTTTGTTGCATGTTGTTTATGATTTCAAACCAATAAATAATGGCCTTACTATTGTTTATTATTTCGCAGGATTCACAGGATTCATTTGATTCTATGGTCAGGTCTCTGAAAAAACCAATTTAACACTTAAATAGTCAAGATCTGGAAGACAGGCTTTACCCCCACCATAAATTGTTGAAAAACCGGCCTTCAGTTTAGCTTGTTGTGCTGAAGACAAGGGTGGATTTGCATGATCAGTTGAATGAAAATGAATCAGATATTCGAGATGCTTTTTAGGGCAGATCCATAAGCCCCATAGATGAAGATCCCATTGCTGCAGAATTTTTGTCTGCGTTGAAGCACAAGTATAGTGTTGTATCGGAATACAAATTAGAGGACAACTATACCAAGTCTAAATCAACTGAATCCAGTTCTAGTGCTCTTGAACTTACCGAATTAAAGCCAGAAGCAGGATTTACAATATCTAATGGGAATGGGTATGGTAGTTCCAATATTGGATTGGATGTCCGGAGTTCTGCAATAGGCACTGGACCTGATCGTAATGAACCCCAACTAATTCAATGTGATGAAAATATGTACTTTGATGATAATCAGGAAAACAAGCCAGAGCATTTTGGCAATATTGAAGAAATTGAAGAGGTTTCCTGTGATCAATTGAATCAACTCAGCCATAAGACATCTACTGCAGGCTAGTTTGTATCAGAAGGAGAATCGGTTTTGCTTTCCCGTGATGATGGATGCTGCTCTTTTCACGATATAGCAAATTCAGAGGTGTGGAGGTTTTAATTATTGTACTTAATTTTGGGGTTTATGGGTGTTATAATTTATACATTTTGGGATTTTCTATTAGAAATAGGGAAAAGCCTAGGGGTTAGATTATTCTCATGGTTTAAATTTCTATATTTGAAATAAAATTCACCAATTTCTATTTAACAAAATGATTTGCCTAAATATTTGATGTAGTTTAAATAGGATGTAGTTCATTTCAAAGACTGTTGAAATTTTCTAGAAACTATGATTGGGTTTTCAAGAATATTTATTCACTCTTTAAATTTTCCCTTAACATAAAGGGCAGTTGATGTATGAGTAATACTCAGTATTTTTTTTTTTCCAATCTCCAGGAGAAGGCTGAATATAAAGCTCCATATGGGCTTACCCCAAACATGTGGGGTGATTGCTGGTTGATCAGAGCAGCTGGTTCAGATGGTCGCTCTAGTAAATATGTTGTGGTAGCATCTACAGGTTGTACATTGGACTCAGGTTTCTATTCATGGGACTTTTATAATAAAGACATTATGGCATTCCATATTGAATCAGAGGCCTTCACTTCAACGTCCAGTACCATCTCTCCAGTTTTGGCAGAGAGGGATGTCTCGGGGAGAAATTTTGGCTTTGCAAATGTTATGCCAGAGAATCAACATTGGTGGTACAGGCGATGTGGGCCTCTTATGGTATCTACTGCCAGTGCCCAAAAGACAGTTAATATTTATGATATTTGTGATGGAGATCTGTGATTTCAATGTGTTTGTTTTGAAAGTTTAGGTTTCATAATAAATCATCAATGGGCTCTGAAATAAGGCCACATTGAAATCTTGGATACATGTTTCATGCCAAAATCAGTTGTATCTTCCATAAATACACAATCTTGGACCACTCTGTATAAATCTGCTTCTCGAACAATATTACATCTCCCTCATTATACAGGTGGTGTTCTTACATGCATAGCAAAGGCATTGTTTTGGCAATCATTTTTTAAGTCACTAGATATTGTGGGTACAAGGATCTAGGGTCTCCACATGAAACTGTGTTGCCCGGAGACTCACTCTGCCTGTCCTTAAATTTGTAAACATAGTAGTATGCCAATGCTTCTTTCATTTTGTATGCATAAGACAATTTTTTGTCAAAGTCCATAATTGTTTTTAAGTTTTATCCATCCCAGTTTTGTTGTGAATGCACAGGTTTTTGGCTCAACACATATTTGTTATATCTTTGTACTTTTCCTTTACTAACTATTTGAAATTTCTAGTTATATTTAGAGGTGTCTTTTAAGGGATGAGGGGAATTACTTGGATTTAGTGCTCCCAGGCTTATCATTTATTCTCCAAATGAAGCCCTGTAATCTGTAACACTATATGGGCATGCGACTCACTTGTTAAAATATAGTTGATACAATATGTTGTACATGAAGCCTGGAATTGTGTACATTCCTGGAATATATTAATTTGCAGGCATGCTTAAAATAGAGATAGGGTTTGATAAAATCAAAAACCCTGAACATGAAGAAAAAAAAGAGGCAATTATTTTATACAGATAGAACCAAGACACTATCTCCTCATTAATAACAAAACCTCAGTCCAAAAATCATATGTACAAATTCTAGAAGTCGAAAGTTGAAAATTTCTGAAATGGAACCAGGCCCTTTTAAAAAGAATAAATTTAGTAAAAACGAGGGTGAAGAAAGTTATCTTATCAAAATTTCCACATACCGTGTTAGCAAGGAATGACTCCGAGTCCCGAGCAGTGAGACTGAGGAATTTCTCTTTTGCTGTAGGTTGCAGTTCTCTTCTCCAACACGATGAAAAGAAAATTCTTAGCTCTGGAGTCTGAAGCCCGAGTCACAACTTGGAAGTTGGTAAGGAAAATTATCATGGTTTTTGCCAGTTGGCTTGGAGTTCGCAACCTCATTAATTTTCTTTAATGCATTTCCTTCAATGCTGCAGTTGTCACTGGCCAGTAACCTTTACAATAAAATTTATTAGACCCGTCACGCTACGAGGAAAATTTGACATGATCACTGATCATTGATTTCTTATTGTGATAACAAATATTGGAGATTTACTGTCCTGTTTTAAAGTTTCAAATTTTTTTTTTTTAAATTGAAACCGCCGTCGGTATACCGATGCCTTGTAAGCATCGCTCTTCTAACGTTTTGAACGATTTCCATTTTCGTCGGTCTTGTGACATCCGTCGATATTGCGACAGCTCTAGAAACGTCGGAAGAGTGACAACACAAAGACGTCGGAAGGGCGACGTTCAAAATTTCGGACCACATTTCGTCAGAATTGCGACAGTTCTTCCTGGCGTCGATATTGCGACGCTTCTAGAAAGCGTCGGTCTTGTGACACTTTCGCAATACGTCGGTCTTCTGACACTTTTGTACGGCGTCGGAATTGCGATAGTTTAGACACGTCGGAAGAGAGACAGTATAAAGACGTCGGAAGAGTGACGTTCAAAACATTGGACGACATTTCGTCGAAATGACGACACTTTACAAACGTCGGAAGAGCGACGTTAAAAACGTCGGACCAAATTTCGTCGGAATGGCGACACTTTACAAACGTCGGTTTGGGAAACATCGGAAGAGCGACGCGTGTTTGGAAGCGACAAAAAAAGTGTTGGTAGTGCGATATTTTGTAAATGCGTCGGAATTGCGACGGCATGACAAACCACGTTTTTCCCGTCCTCGAACTGTCGCTCTTGCGACGACTATGTGTTGGAATAGCAACGATTTGGCCGTCGGAAATTGCGCCAAATTTTCTAGTGATAGGAATACAAAATACTTCCATCAGGTGGCGAATGACAAAAGAAACATGAATTCAATATGGAGTATTGAATCAGTGGATGGACACTTGGACATACAGAAAGAGGCTTTCTCATATTTCTCTGACTTTTACAAAGTTGATCTTGGTATTGATCATACTTTCCAAACATGGGTGTTGGACCACATGCCTTTTATGTTTGATTCCGACGCAAATGACCAGTTGGTGGTTATCATTACAAAGGATGAAATTGAGGTTGTACTTAAATCATTCGCTCATGATAAGAGCCCTGGGCCGGATGGGTGGCTGACGAAGTTCTTTCTGCATTTTTTGAGCTTTTGGGGGATGAATTGCATAAACTTGTGGAGAGGTCAAGACGGATGTGGTATATTCTTGGGGATATCAACTCAACATTTATTGTGATGATCCCAAAATCATCATGTCCTCGGAAATTCACTAAATTCAGGCCGATCTCATTATGTAATGTCATATAAAAAATCATTTCCAAAATCATTGCTATGAGGATAAAAGGTATTCTCTCATCCAAAATATTTGCAGACCAATATGGTTTCCTGCAAGGGCATTTGATTCACTATGTAGTGGCATCTTCTCAGGAGGTCTTACACTGGGTATAGTCCCGGAAGCTGGAGGTTCTCATCATGAAGGTGGATTTGTTCAAAGCATACGATTGTGTAGATTGGTCCTATATCAGATTGGTCCTTCTTAGGATCGGCTTATCCCTGCCCAATATAAGATGGATCATGGCGTGCATTACTTCAGTAAAATATGCAGTCATGATCAATGGTCTACCAATGAATTTATTTGGGGAAGAACGTGGTCTACGCCAGGGATGTGCACTCTCTCCCTTAATCTTTATACTGGTTATGGACGGATTAAGTAATCTCATGAATATGGCAACGCAGGTTGGTTATTTTCAGGGTATATCTTTTTCTCCTTTCGTATGCATTTCACATTCCTTATTTGTAGACGATTTTCTTGTTTTTGGCAGGATTATCAAGAACCAATGGTTTTATTTCCACTTTCTCCTCACTCGATTTGGTGCTGCAATGGGACTACTCATCAATAAATGCAAATCCCTCCTCATGCATGCAGAGGGTGATGCGAATGAGATTAGTTTCATTTCTATATTTTTGGGGTACAAACAAGGCATATTTCCGAGGGTTTTACTTACCTTGGCTTTAATTTGAAACCGGGCAGATATAGATCGACTGATTGGACCTGGCGTATGGATAAGTTTAGAAACAAGATATATAAGTGGTCTCATCAATGGCTGTCGCTTGGCAGGAGATACAGATTGGTCCAGGCTGTATTACAATAATTTGTGGTATATTGGGGACATCTTTTTCTCCTCCCTGTGAGCATGATTTCTCTTATTAATGATATAATATCACATTTTATATGGGCAGGGGCATAAAATGGGAAAAAATTCCACCTTTTCAAGCTGGATAGGATGACAGCGCTGAAAGAGTTCGGGGGATGGGGCCTCTTGCATGTCAACACCTTTGTGACGACCCTCTTTATAAAATCACTATGGAGGGTATTGAATGGTAGTGGCATCTAGTATGGTATTTGTCGGGTGAAATATCTCAAGGGTCAGCCTCTCATTCAGATTTATAGAGGCTCTTTGCCTTGGAGAAGACTTGAATCCACCATATGGAAGGGATTCAAAAAGGTAATGGACCATTTTTCCATACGTCTAGCCTGGAGATTTGGAAATGGGGGGAGTGTTGTGCTGGGCACGGACAGAATTAAGGGTCTTTTGGCGGTTCATCAGGTTGAGGATAGATTGGTTCATGTATTGTCCCACAGGGGGATTTTCTTCATATCACAACTTATTGAATCTTGGCATCAAGGATGCCCAAAGTGGAAATCGGCGTCCCAACTTGGTTTGTTGAATCGGGATGTATAGGCATGGCAGAATTATGCAGATAAATTACGGTCTAATGGTTTCATCTTCCACCCTTGAGGTGACAGGATTGTTTGGGATGTCATCATGAAATCTGGTGGACTGGTTGTGCAGGATATTTACCTATATATCATTAAAAACTGCATTGGTGCCACATCACAATCTCATTTTTGGGTGTATTGGCATTGGGACATCCCATATAAAGTCTTTTTGTTTGGGTGGCTGGTATGGATGGATCAGGTACTTACTTGGGACAATCTCATCAAAAGGGGCATTCATGGACCTGGCAGATGCATCTTCTGTAATAACCATGAGGAATCGATTTCCGACTTATTTCTTGAATGTCTGTGGGTACCCAAAGTTTGGGTTTTGTTCTCACATTTTCATCCTGATCCTGGATGGAGGCCGGATAATATTATCAATACATATTATACCTGGGGTACACTCAAAGGGAAATTTAAAACACTGCCTTTCTACTTCTTCTGGGAGATCTGGCTGGCCCATAATCGTGCTATTTTTGATGAAAAACCTATTATTATTGGGCATATTTTTACTTCCATCATGTCTTGGATTAGTATGCAGCCTGTTTCAGTTCCTATTGAGAGGGATATTTCTCATAGGATCAGTCCTCATCCTATTTCACTTCCCACGGTTTTCTTTGATGGTGCTCAATAGGGTGGCGTAAGTGGTTGTGGCGCTTGGATAAAGATAGAAAACCTAGAGAGATTCCAGATCCACTGGAATAAGGGCATGGGGTCCAATATCAAGGCGGAACTTTTGGCCTTATGGAGTAGCTTTTGGATGGCTTTCAACTTACAATTTTCCTTTGTCGATGTATATGGTGATGCTAAGGTTGTATTAGATGGATTATCGGGTCAGGATATCATACAGCCAAAAGGGTTATGGGGGTGGATTCAAAGAATCATATATATATAGAGAGTGCAATGCTCGTGCTGATTTGTTGTCCAAGAAGGGGCCCTTTGACTCTCCTGGCAACTTCTACATTGTCTGTTTCAAAGGCCCTCTATTGTTACAGGAATACGTGATCCCAACCTTCTAATGTGGGTTTTCGATGTAGGTTTTACACGACGCTCTCCTTTCTTTTTGTTGTCTCAGTTTCTGACCTCTCATTCAAGCAAGCCTGTCACGTGCCTGCTCCTTTTGTTGTTGTGAGAATGTTTAAAATAATGTAAAATCTATATTGGGAGAGGTGCAATGTTTTTGTTATATAAGATACTTTCTGCTTTCGGAGGACTGTCTCTACTTCAGGCAAGCATGTCAAGCGAGCCTACTTTATTATCATCAGATCTGCTCTTCGCATATTTCTGGTCTGACGTAGCTAGCCTATATATTGGGCACTCTGTATAGGATTATTTTTTGTTTGGTATTGGTTGAATTATAATGTCTCTGAATATATTCATCTTCTTTGTTTTGGCCCACACATCTGCAGGTTACTATGTTATGGATGGATGGTTATTGACTCCTCCTTTAGATATTTTATATATTGTAATTATGATGTCAATAGTGGAATGACATATGACAATGTAAGTATGGTTTGGTGCATATGGACCCCTAAATAGTGGCTATGGCCTAATACTCTCAATGTATTGTGATCATGTATTATTTCTACATATAATAGAACAACATTTTTTTCAT
Source organism: Pinus albicaulis (assembly GCA_034641835.2). Lineage (NCBI taxonomy): Eukaryota > Viridiplantae > Streptophyta > Pinopsida > Pinales > Pinaceae > Pinus > Pinus albicaulis. Next base: position 1,050,569,337 of record CM076577.1, on the reverse strand, counting down.
CTTAAAAATAATAATAATAATAATAAAATATATATATTGGAGTAACATGAACGTGCCAACTAATTGAAAGGCTAAAATAAATTTCCCAAATTTTAGAATAATTATTACGGAATTAAATCATCATTTCACCTAGAATAGTTTACACAAATGCGTACAATTTTAGCTTAGAATCCATAAGCAAGCAAAGAGTTTGTTTATACGAGCAAGCAAAATATGCCCGCCGAAGATGGAGTGCAAAGGACATAAGCTTACATACGCACATTCAATATTCCTAGTTGCACATTTCACAAGAGTTTACAGACGCTTTAGCTTTTTTAGGCATCTTCCAACATAGGTGTGGGGATGCCAGTAATTAGTCGTATTGATGTTTTCAAGATATTCTAATGTTGTTGTGCATTGGCACTATTTCTTCCCATTGGCTTTGAATAATCTAAGAAATAGACTTGATTCTTTCATATTGTCAATTACAGATTTAACCTGCATCCAGAGACTCGACTACCCATGTACACCGCAAATGGCTTAAGTATTATATTTTATAGAGAAATGTATATAATCATATGTTACATTGAAAACAATTATCAGAAAGTCAACATTGTATGAGAAACCATGAGGATATGTTGCTATTAAAAAGTTAAATATTACTTTATAACCCATGATATCATTATAACAAATATAGGTTGAATCGCAAAAGAAATTGAAAATTAAATGACCCAACCCCATCCGTTCCAAAGCCTATGTCGAGACTTTAAAAAATCATGGCCAATGAGAGGAAAAAACAAAGCTTAGAAAACATCATTACTAACATTGTATGTAGAAAGAATAGTTGAAGCCCACACTCCCCCATGAATTCCTTTCATGGAACAATCCCACGCTCCCCTGAAGAAGACCGGATAAACACGTACACGCTCACTTGCAAAGGAGAAACACCAATTAGGACACTATTCAGGCTAGACAATTAAAATAAGTGGTGATATAATAGGCCCCAGAGATACTGATAAGAACAATGCCTCAAGAGAAATACATATAGAACATGTAAAGCCACAGAGATACTGATATGAACATCTCAAGAGAGACATATCATAAAACCACTATCCCAGCTTATTCGTCTCATTAACCCAACTCATTCATTTCATGAGAGAAAATGAGACAATCTGAACTATCTCTAACAAAATCAGAGTACGGAAAGTAACTTTGAATAGCAGGAACCAATACTCTAGGACTAATGATGAAGGCAAAGTGGAAATCACAGTACACAAGGCCACTTCGACTGGGCATAATCGAAGCCAAGTAGCACAAAATCCCATTCATAGCAATATACAAAAAAACAATAGTGTGCACGCCAAGAGCTATGATAGTCTAATGAACGGGCAGACTGAAAGCATGGGAAAGTAACATTACAAAAAGCCACGACGAATACGTTCAAGTCGAAGCCACAACTAGCTTAGAAATAAATCTGTTGGATCATAAAAGGCAACCCTAGAATATCACAAATTACAAACACTACTACATGGGGGGTGTTTTAAGACAATATTTAAGACAATTTTACAGTTAATTGTCTTAATTAAAGACAAAAAGAAACTTGTCTATCGTCTTAAATATTGTATTTAAGTGGGTGTCTCAAAATTAGTGTCTCAAAAAATTGTCTTTATAGAAACAATATAGAACACATATTATTATTGTCTCTATAAAGACACATGCATTATTGTCTTTTAAGAGACAATTTCATTTGTCTACAATTTGTCTCTATAGAGACACTTTAATTTTTCTCTTTGTAGAGACAATTACATTTGTATCTTTATGGACAATAGCTGAGATAAAAAACGTATTGTCTCTACAGAGACTATATGTCCATAATTCCAACTATTGTCTCTCTAGAGACAATATGAAAAAATATTTAAAAATAAATAAACAAATCATTTAAATGTTATTTTAAGGTGCTTTCAACATTTCAAGTTCCCAAATAGTGATTTTAATTACCTTAAATCTCGGTTTTTTATGGGAAAAATAATAATAAATTCCATTTTTTAAAGCTAACAGCAGTCATTTTAAATCTAAGTGAAAAAACAATTTTCCAAAACTTAACAATTCTGGAAAGCAACCTTGAAAATAATAAGGCATCACACTTATATTTGCTGAAAATAAATTCATGTCATTGAATTTGAACATGCAAGATCCTCATTTGTAACTTCATTTCATGACATATTATGAGGAAAAATAAAAATGTACAATATTTCTCCATCCTATAAGAGAGTTTAATCTCTGACATATAAATCGAAAAGGTTGAATCACATTAAATGTTGGAAAAATAAATTCGTATCCAGTGGTTGGCTCCACCATTTCAATACCTTTGTATAATTGGAATTGGCTTCCTTAATTACAAAAAATAGGAAAAATGTATATGCATTCGAATCTACAATTGACTGGCCAATTTACACTTAATTTTAGTGTTTTCATAGCACAGATCTGTGTTAAATATTAGTCTCGAATGAGTGTTAAAAATCTGTGTTAAAAATCAGCCTCAAATTAGTTGTGTCATGGCACAGATCTGTGTTAAATATCAGCCTCTAATCGACTTCATAGCAAGCTAAATTTGCAGAGAAGTCCATATCACTAGTTTTTTTGTTTTTTTTGTTTTTTGGTTTTTTTTGTTTTTTGGTTTTTTTTTTTTTTTTTCTTCTCTGGGAAGTTAATCGTTTCTTGGAGGCACAAAAAACCACCCATCCTTCTTCCTGTTAAGAATAAATAATATATCTATGTAAGGCAAGTTTTATACCATTGCTCAACCATTTTCAAGAGAGCTACTTACTGAAATAAAATAAATGAAGTAGTTCGTACCTTAAAAAAAAAAAAAAAAATGCACTCTTAGGGGAGGGATGCCATAACCTGTGCGCCCTCCCTTCCACGTAAGTTGCACGACACCTGCCCAGTGCATCAGGGAAAATTTTAAGAACCCCCCTAAATTTATATATATAATAAATGGGTGAATCTCCATGATACATAGGAAAAATTGAAGGCAATTTATTAATAATATAATATGTATATATAATTTTTTTGGCGAATCTCTCACGAGATTATATTATCTTGTAAAATCATGGCGAATCACCAGTACAAATGGCGAATCACTAGTACAAAATGGTGAATCATTGTCTAGTGGAGTTCAAGGTGTTGGTTCTAATGAAGATATGGTAGTTGAACCAAGAGTTGAAGGAAGCGAACCACCGAGACCAAGCATGGCACATGGTGACTCGTGAGGGAAGTAGTTCTCGTGTAGTTTGGAAAACGTGTTCTTCTCATTCTGCTAAGCATAGTTTTGTTGCTCATGCTACTACTAGCATTGATATTGAGGTTAGAGAGGAGTTTGAGGAAGCATGGAAGGTAGTAGTGGTGGAGAGTTACAAATAGAACCCCATGATGGGCTCCATTTTTCCCTTTGGTATTTGAGCCTGCAAGATATTCTATCCATTGAACCAAAAATTAACCATTCAACCAACAATAAACTTGACTGAGTTGATTAGGTACAAATCAACTTAGAATAATCTTCAAAACTATGCTTTGCACTATCCCATATTTATCACACTAATGCTACACAACATTGTGCATTTGCACCCAACTCTCATGCATGCACACAAAATTTTCATTAACATCTATAACCCTAACCAAGTGAGAATTGATCAATAATTTGCACCAAAATTTGTTATAGTGTTGAAAGTTCATAAGAAATTTAGATCCATGGTACCTTAAATAAATTTTGAGATAACCTCCACAAATTCGACCACAATAGAGCAAACTTTTGATAAATTTTAAACCTACAAAAATTAGGATTCATGTTCCTAGGAACAATCATAAGAAGTAGTTGACATCTAGGTCGAGTTTTGAGCCTTGACACATTCATAATGCAATGGCTTAGGTCAAAACTAAAACATTGAAAAATCATCAATGAAGAGAAGACAAGATCATTATGAATTACACATACTCCAAACTTCCTACCAAATTCTTCTTAGTTGTATGTAACTCAACTATATATAATCTTATAGTAAATACAAATTCCACAAAGCCTTCTTCACATAGCTAATAAATGGCCATTGGAAGAGCACCCCTTATATAATAGTAATAGTAGCAATCAATAGATTATTTCATATTGAACTTCATAGAAATAACACTCCTATGTATTGTATGATGTATTCAAGTTGCATTATAAAATATAGATAAAATCATACTTTTGATTGATACATTTTAATCATACTTGTGCACAATGTTGAATGCAATTCCAGTCAAGGAGTAAAGTCAGTTTGACGTGTAATGATCTATAAAATAATGAAGAAACTTAGTAACACATCACAAATTTCATGTTTGAAAAAATTATAAAGCTTTCATGCAAATCCATTATTTTTATAGTTCCTTCTCTCAACCATGTTCCACATAAGCATGGAAAATCAAGTAATACTAGCATTTGCACCGTGAGGTGCAAAGTAACACCGGGGAGTGGGGATACATCTTCCATGCGAGATAAAGGTGATGTAGGTGATAAATTTGGAGGCAATACAAAATGTTTTGGAAGAATGGGTGGTTTGTTTATCAACTTTTGTGAGTTATCTTGAAAATTTATTTGTTCTCTTCATGCCTACCTCTGAAACCTTCAAAAAAAACTATCCACAAAATGCATATTCAACAACCTCTACAGAATATGTACCTAGTTCGTGAGATGAGCATTAATCCTTGTTTAAAATATAATAAAGTGAAAGTATAAGATAGTGAAAAACTTCAACTCCTCCCTAATCTTAAAATTTTTATATTTATCTAAATATTATCATTTCCATGAAATAAAATTGGTCACAACTCTTTAATATAATAAAATAAAAATTAATTAAACAAATATATACATCAAAACATTTACATAGTTGATCAAATTTATATCTATTATCCAAACCCGTCCTTTTGTATCCCATTCATTTAAATCCACTGGGTTGCATTATCTTAAATTAGAATATGTTCATATGTATAATACAAAGTTCTTCACCCTCAAATATAGTTTTTCTCCCCCTTCATTTGGGTTCTCTGGGTTGCATTGGTCCTGAATTCATGATATACTTACTATATAGTAACCAAAAAGACAAAGCAAACAATCGGTTCTATTTTAAGATAAGTTTGAGCTTTTAGAAAAGATGTAGCCAAAGGCAATAGACTGATTTCATTTACATATAGGTAACCCTTTGAATGTAGACCATTCCTTGAAGAAATTTTTTATTGATGAGGAATGTAATACAATATTCAATTTTCGAACTAAAAATATTATTTATATAGATTTGTGTATGGGGTAAACAATAAATAAAAAATTTAACTAGCTTTGGGGTGGTAAATATTTATATATTTTATTTATACTTGCTTTACCATGTATATCATATACCTATCAATCATAAACATGAAAAACTGTGGAATTCAAAGTGATGATCTACTTTGGAAACACAACCAACCTTTATTATTACCAATATTAACTTTTATATAGTACTACATATGTAGATAAAATTCCCAACTTCCCAAGAGACAAACTTGCTTCTCCAACATGATGGCACATTCTTAACTACTAACATTTCCGATTGTTGAATGTATGAAATCTTTCTAAGTACATCTAATCCACTGCGAGGCTCGAACTCCTAGACTATGTTCTTTTTTACCATGTATCTATAGGTTGCAACCTTCTTCTTGTTTGAATAGGAGTTGGCTATTATCATAACTACCTTCCCTGCCTCTAATTCCTTGAAGGAATTGAAAATTGGCTCATCAGATGAAGACAACTTTTCTTTCTTGTCAATTAGAAGTTAATAGCTTCCCTGTGCACTCAACACAAACTCTGATCGATAGGAAACATCCGACCCACCAACTATGAGGTCTCACAGAATTGTTGCTCCCGCCTGAACAACACAAAAAGATTGAATGTGAGAATTCAAAAACAAAGAAAAATCCCAATCTCATAGATCTTGAGGATGAACTCAATCTCAAATCAAACACCCATAAAATTTATATTCAAAGAAAAAAAACTCATCAAATTTGGAAGTATATTGGAAACAAAACTGAGGTGAAAGAGCTAAATTTGAATGCAGGAACTGACACATATTTTCACTACATTAGAGAAGGAATTTCACATACTTATAGAAGGTCTCTATGAATTTTCCTTCACATGCAATTACAAATTTTCTCTTGGTACACTATGTCAAGAAAGGGCTCAACATGGAATATAGTGCACTGAAATACCATGGGACATTGATGAACACCTGAAAAATAGAGAGAATAGTAATTAAGAGGTGATTTTTCTATTGGATAAACTGAGTATAATATACTCGCCCTTATAGGGCCCAACAAAATCCCACGCTTGCAAACTGAATATAGAAAAAATACTTAATTACATATGGAATACTTGACAATTAGCAAGATTGGAGAAATTCTTCAACATTGTACTTGAAATCGGATCATTTTGAATTCTGGAAGAGGCAACAACAGTCGGAAGTCACAACCCAAAGGTAGTATGTTTGAGGATCTATAGTCTACAATTGATGAGATCGGAATTCAAGTCCTAGAAAGATAAAATAGTTAATTACTATGCTTCATTCATAGAGTGATTTCATTTTCTTCAAAGTTTTGGGATAAGATAGAAAGAAAGGGTTTCCTCCATAAGTTTCTTGTGAAAATCCTAATTCCCTCACTTTATTATGTGACACTGGGGCCTACCTTAACACAAGGGGTTATATCTCAACTAGTTGTCACCATATTGCTGAGAATTTCTTTAGTTCCATACTAGCAGGTGCCTTGTTAAATCCCGCTGGGTAAGGTGCACTAATCTATGCCAATGGGATCATTTGGGAATCTGGATGCCATATTAAAATGTGATGAAGCATCCTTGGGTTTCTCATGAGATTTCATTTGAAACAAAAACAGTGACCATTACGTTGACCATGAAAAACAAAACCCTTGAGGGCAGATTGTGACCATACAAAGAAATGACTATATACACTCCTCCATCTCTAAACCATGTAATTCTGGGTGAAAAAGACAATGAGGCTAAACTTAAAAGGTCACAAAGGTCCACTGAGATTAAAAAAAATATGATTCAAGAAACAAAACTGGAAATGCGCTGATACAAGGAAAACTTGAGAGAAGTGTTTTTCACTTACTTAAACACAACACAAATATGTGTTAACTCCTCATACTTGTCAGCATTACATGGATTCTCTTAATCGATAAGGAAAAATAAAATAACAATTGGAGGACATAGGCACCAGAAACAATAGCTTATAGTCATTTCACTGGTAAGATTGACATAGTGTTAAACCATTGACCAGGTTTCCATTCTAGCTGTGGTCTGCTCTGACACACAAATGGTAGGAATCTCAGAAAGACAGAGACCCAGTGGAAGCCTCGAGTGATTTTGATGAAGTAGATATCCTTCATGCACCTGAGCCAAAGGAAGACCATTCCTTGCAGTGTAGCCCATCTGGACATGCTTTTTGAAGCCTTTCGAAAGGGAGAAAGGAAAAGGAAAGAAAATTTCCATGTACTCGTTATACATCAGGTTTTGTAGGAGTACTATTGCATTTTCACAGTATGAGTAACTAATAATTGAATGTCCATACTCAAATATTTTGTGGGAAACTATTGTATTGTTTAATACAAAATATATAAAACCAGATCTGCCTAAAGATCTCTATTAGATACCTATATAAAATGAACCTCTCTATAAAATATATATTGTAACTTTTAGCCTTTTTTAATCTGGGTTGAAGATATATGTAATTTGACACCATTTGAAACTAGCAACCATATGTCAAGTAATAAATATATAGAGATGAATCAGAAATTCCAATTTTTGGTGTGCCAAAATTCTCAAAACACCAGATCTACGAGGACTTCTAATATCATCCTTCTAATCATTTATATTCATTCATATAGATTGTTCTAGGCAAGCTCGAAAAAGGCAAAAACATTTTTGTTTTGAGCAGTTACAAACCTTTCTTGCTACCATCTCTAGGTGGTTATCTTGAAAAAGTGCAAGAATTTGGTTTGATGCAACTCTCAATTATATCTTAGGAATATTCTTAAGATCTGTGATCTGAATCATGGCATTGACACCACCAGGCTTGAAATCAAGGAGCTTGATGCCCTTCTCCCAAATTTGGACCCTCCATCTCAGAAACTTCTTCAATCTCTCATCATATCCAAACATCTTCTGGTAGAGCTCCTTGTCTCGAAAAATCCCATAAGCATTGTAGCACATAGGTTACCAATCTTATAACACTTCATCAACCTCCAGCCCTGGACTTATTCACTTAACCTTCTACATCATCTGATTATATACATGTTTATGTGGTCGTTCTATTATTGTATTCTTATTTACTTCATTTTATCCTAGATTTAGCTTTGGAATTTTCTAGGAGTTGTGTTTGCACACCCACATTGTACTCGTACTGGTTGTAACCTTCTGACCCATTGACCTATTTATGGTCATCCATTGGAAATCAATAAAATTATCTTATCTTATTGAATTATCATTTTCAAAAATCCTGTGCCCACAATCTACCTTTCCCACCCTGCAATTGCTGCAATAACATAGAAGAAGCACAACCTGGATGCGAATGACACATCCAACTATTTTTACCACATAAACCCTTCTAGAGACAGAAAACATGAACTTACAGTCTGCTGAGAGGCAAAGGAAGACAAATTTTCCCTGTTGTGAGTTAATCCTATTGTGCATGAAGCACTACAATCTGCCAACACATCAGTTGTTCTCATCCAACAGGGAGTGGAATATTTCACTCCCCAAAGCATCAATACCATGTTCACCACTCCTTCAACAAAGCAAAGGAATCGCTCAAGCAACCACAACATCCCTATGCACTGACTAACTCCTGGAAGACTGAACATAAAACAAAAGAAGCAATGCATCAAGAGTACAAAATTGACATTTTCCAGCCCCCATCCAAAGAGATAGTATGGTTACTGTGTAAAATCTATAGAGAATTCAATATGAAGGCCATGTACCATTATAATGTTTAAGTAAATTCACAAGTTTTGAAGCAGTGAGCAAGATCTACTGGGGACAAGTACAACCAATCATTGATTCAATTCATTAACATGAACATCATTCCCTCAATCCAACACATTTCATTTAGTTTCTTATGTAGTCTATATGCTATTACCTACCCCAAAATGCCTAAGGTAAAGTACAATTGATCAAAACACCATAACAATCCACCTCTAGTAGCCATTGATATCAAAGACAAAACAAATAGCTTCTTCAACAAAATGCATTGCTTGTTGAAAGAGTACTCACATAGAACCACAAAAAAAATACAACAGTTATTGAGAGGGAAAGATGCTTATTTCTTCCACAAAGATTGTAATATTGTGTCTAGTGCTTTGAGAACTCATCATCTACCGATTTCCTCCTCCCCAAATGTTAGACAAGCTTCTATTACAATAATTCTGCAAGAAATTCATGGTTGGTTTCATCCGGATCACAAATTCTAGGAAAGCACACTATGTTCAGCCAATCATCCTGGTCAAGCATACTATCACGAATCATGCCCATATACAAATTTATTCCAATGAACTGTCAAAGCTGGAAATTTTGATAATTGATCCAATCTTCCACTACAATCATGAGAAAATATTGCAGAATTAATGAGAACTAAAAAACTTATAATTTCAACATACATAAACAAGAAGAGAAGATTCATAACATCGTGGACTATAAATGGATTGGAAGAAGACTGAGGGGAATTTTCAAATGGGAAAGCAACAACTCTTCAGAATTTTTTGGAGAAAGCAGAAAAGAAGAGGGGTGTGAGGAAGAGGAAGACAGTTATGGTAAGGTCATATTTACTTGTAAACTCTAGGACAGTTTTGATAACTTCAAAGCTTGTATGAATAATCAAAGCAGAAGCTTCAAAATTGGATGTACAAGGATCTACTTAATAGGATTACTATCTTAGATACCATGGTTTTCAACAAGCTGTAATATATCCTCCCTCAATTCATGTGGGGCAAAGAAAGGAGGAAAGAAAGGCTTCAATTGCTTGCTTAAAAGTTGGGATACTTGCACCCTCAATAGTGATAAGAGAGGACATTGGATGACTGATATACTTAAGGAACATATTTAGAAATTACATGGATTGTAAGGATGATAAAATAAGAATCCACCAAGTCTTTATCCAGTATATTTACAAGATATTGAACATTAGCTTTCAGTGCATGCTGGGATGATGCCTTTCTAGAATATGTTGACAATGCTAAGGTTGGGATGTTGCCTTTCATCATTGCTACATGCATCTTCAAGGTGCCCTAAATCCTCAAGCTCCAAAAATTGATTATTCGACCCCTTGGAACACTAGAAAGCCACTTCCCTCATTGAAGATGTACCCTTCTGAAGTCCCAAATTCCAAAGTCCCAAAGATTGAGTTTTGTCACTTCAAAAGTTCAATACATTATTAAGGATTTACCCCTTCTAAAGTCCCAAAATTCCCAAGTCCTGAAGATTGAGGTTTTGTCACTTCAAAGGTTCAATACATTGGAGAATATCTCACCTATCTCACCAAATCTAAAAAACCCAAAATTATCTAGGCTTGAAAGCCTTTTGGCATTTGGATGCTTCAAAGGATTTCATAACTTTGCAAACTTTCTCACAAAATCCTTTTGCATTTTTTGGGATTTCAAAACAAAAAGAAGGCTATCATCTCAACACCTTGAAGTTCAAAAGTGGAACCCCCATCATATAACTTCTCAACGCTAGGATATCAAGAGCCTGAGATTTAATAAGTGAACCCCCTCCTAAAACAAGAGGGTCCAAACTATCCCTATGCACTGACCAACTCCTGGAAGACTGAACATAAAACAAAATAAGCATCGCATCAAGAGTACAAAATTGACATTTTCCACCCCCCGTCTAGAGAGATAGTATGGTTACTATGTAAAATATATAGAGAAGTCAATATGAAGGCCTTGTACCATTATAATGTTTGAGTAAATTCACAAGTTTCGAAGCAATGAGAAAGATCTATTGGGGACAAGTACAACCAATCAGTGATTCAATTCATTACCAGGAACAACATTCCCTCAATCCAACACATTTAATTTAGTTTCTTATGTATTCTATACACTGTTAGCTACCCCAAATGCCTAAGGGAAAGTACAAGTGATCAAAACATCATAACAATCCACCTCTAGTATCCATTGATATCAAAGACAAAACAAATAGCTTCTTCAACAAAATGAATTGCTCATTGAAAGAGTACTCACATAGAACCACAGAAAAAAACAGTAGTTATTAAGAGGGAAAGATGCTTATTTCTTCCACAAATATTGTAATATTGTGTCTAGTGATTTGACAACTCATAATCTACCCATTTCCTCCTCCTCAAGTGTTAGACAAGGTTTTATTACAAGAATTATGCAAGAAATTCATGGATGGTTTCATCCAGATCACAAAGTCTAGGAAAGCACACTATGTTCAGCTAATCAACCTGGTCAAGCATACTATCACGAATCATGCCCATATACAATTGTATTCCATTGAACTGTCAAAGCTGTAGATTTTGACAGCTGGCCCAATATTCCACTACAATCCTGAGAAAATATTGCAGAATTAATGAGAACTAAAAAACCTATACTTTCAACATACATAAACAAGAAGAGAAGATTCATAACATCGTGGACTAGAAATGGATTGGCAGAAGACTAAGGGGAATTTTCAAATGGGAAAGAAACAAATCTTCAGGATTTTTTGGATAAATTAGAAAAGAATAGGGGCGTGAGGAAGAGGAAGACAGTTATGGTAAGGTCATATTTACTTGTAAACTCTAGTTGTTACAAATCTTGCCCAGATCTCAATAACAGCAACAAAGTCGCAACTTTTACAAAGAATTCCTCCAGGCCTTCCAATGCAATCTTCTCCAAGTTTTAGGCAGCACAGTCCAAAGGAGACCTAGCCACTTCATAAAAAACAGAACAAAGTAGTCCAATCTCCGTTGTCCGCTAAAATCTCAGCCTCCACCACAAAGGGAAAATCCACCAAAAGCATTGAAAAATGTGGTACAGTTGGAGTAGATGTGCAGTGCCCCCTCAACTCCATTATACTCTTTAACCATTTTTTTCTACAACTTCTTGATAATAACATGTGCATTACAACTCATACTCCTTATCCAAATTTTTCTACAACTTCTTGATAATAACATGTGCATTCCAACTCATGCTCCTTATCCAATTTTTTCTAGAACAATTTCTTGATAATAACATGTGGCATTACAACTCAAGTCCAAGATGGTCGCTACCACCACATCACTTGCTGACTAGCCTACCCTTTTCACATTTATGTCTGTAGAAGAGTCAAGGCCCTAGTCTAACCTTTTCAAGGAACACTAATGAGCCTTGTCCTTTGTTATGTTGGTATTAGTGGTGGAACCTTCTATACATGGCTTATCTGTCTTCTCTGCACGGAACCCTAGTGAAGGCATGGTTTCCAGTATATGCTCCGTTATTTTTTCATTCAATTTATAAGAATGTGCTTTGTTTATTTCAATCATATTACGTTATTGTGTACTTTCATATAAGCAGTGGTTTGTCCTTCTATTCTAGGAACCCAAAATAATGGTTTATGGGCATCTGCCATCCTTGAATATTTTCTCCACTTATTGGGCACGTATATTCTTGTTTTATTAGTCCCTATTTTCCCATTTCTCCTTGCAAATAAACAATGGCTTCCTTGTTTTCCAAGAAATAAAATGAATAAGTATCAAGACTTGAAATCAATGTTGCATTCTGCACCTAGTATCGTCTCTCTGGAACTGTTAAAAAATTTCACCCAGTAGTTGAGCAAGAGAAGCAAGCCATTTTATTTTGGCTGCTTTAAATGTAGAATGAAATTATGTCTATACTTTCATAATAGACTATGAAGATGTTGTAAAGAAAGTGTACTTTTACTATGAGGTCCTAAGACTGATTAGCTGGTCCTAACTTTGAAAGCATAGTTTCTCCTCTGGTCCTATTACATGAATGAATAGAGTCTAGACTGAGTAGAACCTTGCTTTCTAACTTTCCATTCTCTTGTACATTCTACATTGCAACTTCTGAAACTTGCAATTGCATTTTGCAACCGTGCAATGTACTCTCCATTGACAGCATGTATAGTAGCACATTATTTTGGCTTTAAAAATATTATCTATCAATCTACATATATAAACAGAATTTTAAAAGTGTAAAATATTTTTAATTCTATTTAAGGTGTTTTACCCACCAAAAGTGGGTGACCCCATAGGAGTCTCTCTTCAGCCGGAATCCAAACTTGTCATGAAAAAGTTGCTGCAATACATTGGACTTATTATATTTAAACGATAATAAGTTGCAGGTTTTGTCAAAGAGGGAAAATGACACAAATTTGTTCAGGGTTTCTAAGAAGATCCAATTCTCATTTAAACTTTGTCCCATACCATACCACATAACGATGTGGGTCTAGGTTAAAGGTGTCAATGCACAAAACAATGTCATGGCTTCCTCATTAGCATAATATCAAACTCTTATCAACTCTAACTGAGCTGCTGGTTTAAACAGTGGCATGGACCTTGATCTAAGCACCTAATTTCTTTAGAAAAAACATAAGTGAACCAATGTAGAAAAGTTTAAGATTACAATTCTGAAAAGTTCAAATACAAGACTGCAAAGAAATCAACCATAAATAAAATCCAGAGAGCCATAATAAAGATAGTTCCACGACACCAAGACTTGTCCAAGACAATACCTCACAAAAAATGCAATAACCAAGTTGTACAAAGAAAATTTGTAAAAAATACATACATGTAAAATTAAACCTAATGGAGAAAGGATATAAATTTGGAAGCACCGTACTCTACAAATTCTCTCATTTTACCTTCTTTTATCATACACTTGACATAAAAGTCAGATCCATTCAAATGTGGAAAAAATTCTAAATTCTTCACTGCTTTGAAACTTGTAGTTGAGTGTCTTTATCATTTATGTTGAATGGGTAGATCTGGTCATTGTTTTATCATTGTGACTTATGTAAATCAAATCCTTACACCAACAAATTGCATTTGATTCCATCAAATGGAATGTACTAAATTTATCATTAGCAATATATTTAGCGAAACACGTAAGTACTTACATACTCAATGCTTCATTGCTTCTAGATACAAATCCTATGCTCAAAAACAATTAATATCATCCTATATTTTGTAAATATGAGTTCATGCCTCTGACATTCAAATAACAAATTAAATTTGGATTCAGATGCCTCAGTTTCCAACATTCAAGTAAACAGAATTCAGGTTCCTATGGTGATTATCTCAGTGGTTGTTTGGAGACAGATCTAATATATATGTCTGAAAATTATGAATGGACCTAGACATATATGTCTTGACATATTGACAAACAACTTCAAAAATAATATAGAATTTGTATTACATGACATTATCAACAAACATATGTTATTTAGGATGAATGTGGCAATATATTAAACATTCATTTGATCTCTTAGTGTATAATGATTGTCTAAGAATATATTTTGTCACTTAGAGGTGACAAACCTGTTTGGTCTCTCAATAAAAATCTTGGCACACCTATAATATCTTCATGATGTAATGGGTGTGGTGTCTTTGTGACTATAGTGAATGTAACTCTTGGGACAAGATCTTTACCTTCTCTTAAACTGTCTTATAATGGCAGTATTAGAATGTGTATGAAGGATAAAACTCAGATTCATGTGATGACTATCTCGACACCCATGAGATAAGCTCAATTTTTATATAATTCGACATTCATTATCAACGCTTTTATATAAGTAGAATATTCAACATGCAGACCTGACACTCCTGTGAAGAAGGGTTAACATAATAGTGGCATATCCATGGAATTTCAAGTTCTATAATGATAGACTCAGTATTTTGAAGTGGTGATTCCATCACAACATTCAAGGCATAAAAATCCAAACCAACATAATAAGCACACAATCCAACTCACACTTAAAATACATCAATGTTTAAGATCCTAGAGGAGACTAAAAACCCCCAAAAATATTCTTTAACAATATGGTTGGAAGCATAAGAAGACTTTTCTTAGAGCGAGAAATCCTCCCCTGTGTCATTGGCTTGAGAAATAATGCTCCTTTGTATCACTGTATTAAGAAACAATGCTCCTCTATGTCACTGCCTTGGGAAACAATACTCATGTGTATTTCTAGATTGAGAAACAATGCTCCTTGTATCGCTAGGTTTAGGAAAAATGCTCCATCGTGCTTAGAATATACCTTAAGGGGTCTCAAGGGAAATAGAAACTTTGTATCATCTTGAGAAAGGTCAATCAAGTTTTGCAGGGTGAAAAGTTTCAGATTACAATTCTGAAAAGTGCAAATCCAAGACTGCAAATAAATCAACCACAAATAAAATCCAGAGAGCCATAATAAAGATAGTGCCACGACACCAAGACTTGTCCAAGAAAATACTTCAGAACAAATGCAATAACCAAGTTGTATAAAGAAAATTTGTAAAAAATACATACATGTAAAATTAAAACTAATGGAGAAAGGATATAAATTTGGAAGCACCGTACTCTAGAAATTCTCTCATTTTACCTTCTTTTATCATACACTTGACATAAAAGTCAGATCCATTCAAATGTGGCAAAATTTCTGAATTCTTCACTGCTTTGAAACTTGTAGTTGAGTGTCTTTATCATTTATGTTGAATGGGTAGATCTAGTCGTTGTTTTATCATTGTGACTTATGTAAATCAAATCCTTACACCAACAAATTGCATTTGATATAATCAAATGGAGCCTTTAAGTATCATTTTAAGCAATATTTTGTAGTATCCTATAAGTGCCTACATACTTTTCTAATTCATTGCTTCTAGATATAGATCCTATGCTAAAAAAAAATTAATATCATCCTATATTTTATAAATATGAGTTCATGCCTCTGACATTCAAATAACAGATTAAATTTGTGGATTCGGATGCCTCAGTTTCCTGCATTCAAGTAAACAAAATTTAGGTTCCTATGGTGATTATCTCAGTGGTTGTTTGGAGACAGATCTAATATATATGTCTAAAAAGTATGAATGGGCCTAGACATATATGTCTTGACATATTGACAAACAAATTTAAAATTATTATAGAATTCGTATTACATGACATTCTCAACAAACATATTTTATTTAGGATAAATGTGGCAATATACTAAACATTCATTTGATCTCTTAGTGTATAATGATTGTCTAAGCATATATTCTGTCACTTAGAGGTGACAAACCTATTTGGTCTCTCAATAAAAATCTTGGCACACCTATAATATCTTCATGATGTAATGGGTGTGGTGTCTTTGTGACTATAGTGAATGTAACTCTTGGGACAAAATATTTACCTTCTCTCAACTTGTCTTATAATGGCAGTATTAGAATGTGTATGAAGGACAAAACTCAGATTCATGTGATGACTATCTCGACACCCATGAGATAAGCTCAATTTTTATATGATTCGACATCCATTATCAACACTTTTACATAAGTAGAATATTCAACATGCAGACCTGACACTCATGTGAAGAAGGGTTAACATAATAGTGGCATATCCATGGAATTTCAAGTTCTATGATGATAGACTCAGTATCTTGAAGTGGTGATTCCATCACAACATTCAAGGCATAAAAATCCAAACCAACATAATAAGCACACAATCCAACTCGCACTTAAAATACATCAATTTTTAAGGTTCTAGAGGAGACTAAACCCCCAAAAATATTCTTTAACAATATGGTTTGGAAGCATAAGAAGACCTTTCTTAGAGCGGGAAATCCTCCCCTATGTCATTGGCTTGAGAAATAATTCTCCTTTGTATCATTGTATTATGAAGCAATGCTCCTCTATGTCACTGCCTTGAGAAACAATACTCATGTGTGTTGCTAGATTGAGAAACAATGCTCCTTGTATTGCTAGATTGAGGAAAAATGCTCCATTGTGCTTAGAATATACCTTAAGGGGTCTCAAGGGACATAGAAACTTGGTATCATCTTGAGAAAGGTCAATCAAGTTTTTCAGGGTGAATTCAGATACCTTTTGTTAGGTGGCACCCTATGGAAACAAGATACTAGGTGGAATAAAAGGGGATTGTAGTGGCTAATACAAAAATTAGAGATGCAATGGTATGACTTATAAATATCTTAGTGTTTCCCATGAATATCTACCAAATCATTTGTGATTAGTGTTCCTTCATGGTATATTCTTTCTACCACAAGGGTACCACTACTTAGAACTATGGAATGTTGAACTACATGAAATCCTGTTTACTGATCTTGGTTGAAACTTAAGGAAGGACCTAAAGGGCATAGATTGTAAAAAGGGATTACCTATCCAGTTTAGAACCTGATGATGCTAGGATATAGATCTTTCATGAGAGTATCCATGAAAGAATACTCTGCATGGAAGTTTTCTACAAAGGGTGATCAAAGTCTAAAGAAGATGGATCCTCAATCAACTTTGGAATTAGTTCCAGACTCGATATACTAGTCATCATCCAATTGTTACCAAAAAATACTATCTCTGTGATTCAAAATCTGGCCAAAATCAACTTTGGAAGATGATGAATCCTATAGGGGTCACCCTTGGGGTGGGTAACATTTCCTTTCCTCTGATATATCATTATGAGACAGGATTTTTCTCTTGATCACTTATTTGATTAAAAATTGCAACAAAATTCAAGGTTTGCAACAAAATAGAAATCTACCATTTCTAACATGAAAGTGTTTGTGTTTATTTTGTAGCCCCAGTTGGAAAATGGAGACAAAGGTTAGTGATTCTCATTTTATATAGACAGTGTGGCATTTGTTTTAATCCACGCCAGAGTTTTGGAGATAGCTTAATCTCAGGAAGTTCCAATATATTTTGTCGAACTTGTTGGATGGCTTTTCTCTGGGAAAATTTATAGTCTTATTTCCTCCTTCAACTCTTGATCATCTACATGAGTAAGCTATAGTCCATTTGTTTTGCAATATAAATATTGAGTTCTTAAAATTTCAAGTGAATGTTATTGTTAGTGGTAAGATCTTTTTACTCATTCGCATCTAACATATGCTCTAACATAAACCTTTTAATTATTAAGTGAGATGTTGCAGTCTTATGACCTAAGAACAAATAAGAGTCCCTTGCAAATGATGAATTTTCCATAAGAATTCACACCAGCAAATAGATATGCTTCTGGCCCACCAAGAAAAACTTTGAAAGTCTCAAGATTTATCACAGCCTGGACCAAAATATGCTTAGAAATTTATGACTCAAAATTTTTAATTACATTTCTTGGGTGAATCTCAAGGTTTAAGGTTTAGAATTTTCAACGAAAAAATTTTCAAACACTTTCAAAGTTGTTGTAGCTTACATCAGACTTTCAACATTAAAGGGAGCAATCATTCTTCAATTTAAATCAGCTACCAGTTATCAAACAGTGCCCGAGGCCCTCAAGAGAAGAAAAACTTAGCCCTTGCAGCCAACCCTAAAATGATCACAATTTTTATTTAAAACTTTTACGATATTATTATGGTGATTTTTTTTATGCGTTAAGGCTCAAAATATATCAACCTTCACACTTGAAAAGAGATAAGAAAACCTTTATTTGTTCTCAGCCCAGCGAAGGAATTCCTTTACAAATTGGAATTCTGGGCTCAAAAAAGGAAAATTAAAAACCCTGTATCGTTTCAAAATTTTAGTGAAATATTTCTTCCAACCTGCAGTGACCAAGATCAGCAAGTAGCGAATCGATGCCCTAAGGGCTTGCGTCCAAGATGGAAGTAACTGAAAAATCATGCAAACATACCCAAATAAATTTTGGCAATTTTCAGAAGAGGTTGACGGTAAAACTTCTTTCAAAACAAAGGCTAGAGACATAAAATTTAAAACAAGTGAAATCCTTCTTCAAACCCTATGGCTATGAAAATATGCCCAAAAATAACCAAATAAAAGTGGCTAGATCTCAGAAGTTGATAAACAAGGCCAGATCTTAAAAGGGTGAAATTTTATGATGAATTTGTATTGAGAAATTCCTCCAAAACTAAATATGTTCACAAATTTATTTTGTATCAAAACCTTTTCCTGAATAGATGAAATAGGTTCTACAACTCATGGTTTATCCACAGAATAAAATATGTGGCCTGCAAGAAAATATGAGACCAAAAATCCAACGAAATTTAAGATAAAAATGATAATCAATTTCGTTCACAATTTTAATGAAGACGACAACTCGAAACCCTCTTCAATTTTTATGAGAATCCCAGCAAAACTAAGGTTAGGGCAATTTAAATTTCAAAAAAAATGAATGCGGCCTATCCCAAGAAAAATCATGAAAAATATATTTATGTCAACAAACAATGGTTTACCATTTGGGTGCTTGTCAAGGCCTACGGCATAACATAAAATCTGATGTGAATAGCCCTGTGGATGGATTGCTCTAGAGCTCACTTTCTTTCTGCGAAAAAGGAAGTAAGTCATATCATCTAGCATGTGAGCTCCGAGGTCATGAAGAAGACATTCGTGGAATATGCATTTGTACCAACAACAACTTTCGTATTTGAAAGTTGGATCTTCTGAAACTGTGAGCCTTGTTGCCCTCGTTCAGCCTCCCTGCACATAATACTGGCACATTTCATAATGAAAACCCCAAAACCTCCAACTTCCAAGCCCCAACTAGTAAAAAATGGGGGCAAATGTAGCTCCAATCCCCCTCCTAAAGAGTAAATCGTGCCGAATGCCATTCAAATCTGTTCGAAACCAGAAAATTGGGAGGCGAATCCATGGGTTTAATGCTTATGCACATTTATTTTTTTGGGCTAACAGTTAATAATTAATTATTTTTAAAATAATTATAGGGCTAATTATATAAAACTATACAAAAAGGGTTTTATATAAAAAATTCGCCCCTCCAAAATCTAAAACCCTTTAAAATTCGCCCTTGGGCTAAAATTCGCCCCTAAAATTTTCTCTGCAGTGCATGCCGCCACCAGTCGCGGTTGGTGAGAAGCATTAGTACCCAGATTTTGCGCGGGTTTACGGATTCATACGAAAATTATTTTGCGAAGTCAATTCAGCCCTGTGTTATGTTGTCCGAGCCCGAAGTGTGGGCATTTCGCTCTGTTGGTGATGGCCGCAGCCCGTTCCATTTATTGTTTGCCTGGTCCATCATTGTTGTCCGCTAGGGTTTGGTGATGGTCGCCGCCTGTTCCAATTCCTGTTCGATTGGTCCGTCATTGTTCTTGTGGTGGCCCGCCATTGTTGTCCGCTAGGGTTTGGTGATGGTCACCGCCTGTTCCAATTCCTGTTCGATTGGTCCGTCATTGTTCTTGTGTTGGCCCGCCATTGTTGTCCGCTAGGGTTTGGTGATGGTCGCAGCCCGTTCCATTTCCTGTTCACTTGGTCGATCATTGTTCTTATGCTAGTCTGCCATTGTTGTCTGCTAGGGTTTGGGTTTGTATGGGGTTTATGCCAATCGGCGTTGTTGTTTGTAGAGGGTTTATTATGGTTTATGTTTTATGGGTTGATAGGTAGGTTAGTGGACTGCTCTATTTCTTCACTTTTTTGTTGAATCTTCATTTTTTTGCAAATTTCGGCTTAGGTTTTTTTTTTTTTAAGTGTAATTTTTATGTGTTTTTTCGGAGGTATTTTCCATGGTTGGCGTTGAAGAGATATATCAAGGTTTGGGGCGACATTATGGTGGATTTTGCGGCTTCTGCGGTTCTCTGGTAGGATTCACAATCCTACCAACCACTACTCCATGTTTTTTAACACTTTTACTCTATGTTCTTTAACACTTTTACTCACTGTTGGGAGCAATTTAGCTCTTCTTGCTATTCTATGACATGTTTTTTTATGTTTTTTATGAGTGAGATGGTAATTTTGAGTGAGTTGTGTGTTTTTTGTTATGGGTATATGTCATTTGTTTATGGTTGAGTCATTGTGCATCTACAGACATATTGGGAAGAATTTAGCTCTCGTTGTTGTGTTCTCTAGCATGTTTTTGGTCATTTTGAGTGAGTTGTGAGTCATGCTTTTATGGGTATCTGCCATTCATTTATGGTTGAGTCATTGTGCATCTAAAAACATATTGGTATTGAGTTGTATTATATAATTTTGTTGTATAATTGTTTAAATCGTTGTTGGGAAGAATTTAGCTCTCATTGCTCTCTTCAATGACATGTTTTTAAACTTCTGTTGGTAATTTTTCTGTTCATCTTTTTAAAGTTTTTAAATGTTCCTGTTGGGGTAGGTAAAAGTTTGCATTGCCAACAAGTTTTCAAGAAAATGAAAATGTCTTAGTCGGCGTTAGTCTGAATTGATATGATATGAACCTCTGTTATGTGACATGTTTTTAAACTGTTTTTGATATGATGTGAAGCTATGTTCTGTGACATGTTTTTAAACTGTTTTTGATATGATGTGAAGCTATGTTCTGTGACATGTTTTTAAACTGTTGTTGGTAATTTTTCTGATTCATCTTTTTAAAGTTTTTAAATGTTCCTATTGGGGTAAGTAAAAATTTTCATTTCCAACAATTTTTCAGGAAAATGAAAATGGCTTAGCCAGCGTTAGTCTAAATTGATATGATATGAAGCTCTGTTCTGTGACATGTTTTTAAATGTTGTTGATATGATATGAAGCTCTGTTTTGTGACATGTTTTAAACTGTTGTTGGTAAATTTTTTGTTTCATCTTTTTAAAGTTTTTAAATGTTCTTGTTGGGGTAAGTAAAAGTTTGCATTGCCAACAATTTTTCAGGAAAATGAAAATTTCTTAGCCAGCGTTAGTATGAATTGATATGATATGAAGCTCTGTTCTGTGACGTGTTTTTAAACTGTTGTTGGTAATTTTTCTGTTTCATCTTTTTAAAGTTTTTAAATGTTCCTATTGGGGTAAGTAAAAGTTTGCATTGCAAACAATTTTTCAGGAAAATGAACATGGCTTAGCCAACGTTAGTCTGAATTGATATGATATGAAGCTTTGTTCTATGACATGTTTTTAAACTATTGTTGATATGATATGAATCTTTGTTCTGTGACATGTTTTTAAATTGTTATTGGTAATTTTTATGTTTCATCTTTTTAAAGTTTTTAAATGTTCCTGTTGAGGTAATTAAAAGTTTGTGTTGCCAACAATTTTTCAGGAAAATGAAAATGGCTTAGCCAACGTTAATTTGAATTGATATGATATGAAGCTATGTTATGTGACATGTTTTTAAACTGTTGTTGGTAATTTTTATGTTTCATCTTTTTAATGTTTTTAAATGTTCCTTTTGGGGTAAGTAAAAGTTTGCATTGCCAACAATTTTTCAGGAAAATGAAAATGGCTTAGTCAACGTTAGTCTGAATTGATATGATATGATTTTAGCAGAGAATGGAGTGGAAAATGTGATAGAGTATGGAATATTTTAGTTAACGGAGTTTAGTGTAGGGTTATATGTTGGCATTTTGTATGTTGGCCCTCGATCCCTCGTTATTATGCAGCCAAGCTAGTGTGAAAGGCCTGATCTCTAGTTCCCCTTCGTGAAAAGGAGGTTCTCTCCCTATGCATGCCCTCACCACCAGTTTCCATTATGGACTTAAAATTCTGCCATTCGTTTATGGTTGAATCATTGTGCATCTGCAAACATATTGGTATCGAGTTTGTTGTATAATTTTTTAACACGTTGTTAGGAAGAATTTAGCTCTCGTTGCTCTGTTCTGTGACATGTTTTTAATTTTTTGTTGGTAATTTTGAGTGTGTTGTGAGTTTTTTTGTTATAGGTATCTTCCATTTATTTATGATCGAGTCATTGTGCATCTGCAAACATATTGGTATCGATTTTAACTCACTATTGGGAATAATTAGATCTCATTGTTGTTGATAATAATTTAGCTCTCGATGTTTCAGTAGTTAAATTATCTCATTAGTTTTGAAGTTCAATTTTCAGCGATGTTTATTTTTCTGTTTCATCTTTTTAAGATGTTCAAGTTCCTGTTGGGGTAAGTAAAAGTTTGCATTGCAATTTACTTTGTTTTATGAGTTTGGGGTTTTATGATTAAATTTTCTGGTTGGTTATTAAGTTCAATTTTACCATGTTGTTTTCTCTTTTTGTTTTATCCCTTTGAGATGTTCATGTTGTAGTAATTTTAAAGTTGATTTTTAAAGAGAATTTGGAATAGGTTTCATTCCAATGCTACTGGTATGGGTGTCTAGGCTTTGAATTTTGAGTTCATTTTTATATTGGTGCACTAATCTTCAAGGTCATGTTATTTATTTGTTCGTAGCCTTCAAGTTTACAGTCTTAGCCAGCATTAGTCTAAATTGATATGATATGATTTTAGCAGAGAATGGAGTGGAAAATGTGATAGAGTATGGAATATTTTAATTAACAGAGTTTATTGTAGGGTTATATGTTGGCATTTTGTATGCTGACATTATTTTTTTTGCAAAGAAGTTATGGCATAATGTTACATGTAACAAAGAGCTATATACATACTTTGAATTTTATATTGAATATTTGTAATTTTGAGTAACTTTTCTTGTTATGGGTATCTTCCATTCATTTATGGTTGAGTCATTGTGTTAGATATCCTTGATGCCATCTGCAAACATATTGGTATCGAGTTTTGTTTTATAATTATGTTGTATAATTGTTTAGCTCGATGTTGGGAAGAATTTATCTCTCATTTTTGTTGGGAATAATTTAGCTCTGGATGTTTCAATAGTTAAATTATCTCATTAGTTCTAAAGTTCAATATTCAACCATGTTTATTTTTCTGTTTCAAATTTTAAACATGTTCAAGTTCTTGTTGGGGTAATTAAAACTATTCATTGTTTGTTCTATGTTGTTAGCTGGGTTATGTAGTGTGTAGTGATGACATTCTATGTGTTCAGGAAAAATAACAGCATACGGTATCAAATAACTAACAAAACTAGTATAAAGAAGTATGCTTTGAAGCATGTTGTGTCTGGATAGATATGTGAGATATGGTTTGTGAAGTATGATGAAAACATTTAAATTCTACTTAGTGTAGTAGACAGGAAATCTGGGATCTATTAAGATAAAAAAAGTCCAAACATATAGAAAAACTTCATACATCATACAATATAAAAAAACTAACAGAACTAACAACATTACCATGTCAACATTCTCATATCATTCTGTCAGAATGTTCCATTATAATAGACTATAGATGTTTATTATAAGATCGATTTTGGTTACAATGCCGCACACAGTATGGAATAAATCAACCTTCATGTGACAATAAAAATAGACATTCCATCCAAAAACCACATCATAATGTGGTTACAACCAAAAACATATAACACCCCTATTCTTTATGGCCTTGAGAGTCTTCAGTGCCAAACCCTGAGTTGCTTGATTGAGACAAGAGGTTGGCCTTCCTAATAAGGGTTGATTAGGCTGTGGTTGATTGTTTCCATATAATTGAGACCAATTTGTCCCTTCCAACCATGCAGGGATTGAATACCCATACCTCACACTTGTGGTAAGTGGAGGTGTGTGATGAGCATACATTTAATTCGCACCTCCTATGGTAGGAATAAGGCAAGTGGGTAAACCCCCATTTTGATAATGAGGCACTTGAATGTTTATGAGGTCTTGGAATAATGGTGTATTATTTGCAATATTGTCCAATGTGTTGGACATTTTCCTAGTTTCATCAACTTTGCTTGCATTTATGTCAACCACATCAGTCATCCCTTGTTCCTTTTCAAGCATTTGTTTAGCCTTTATTTCTTCCTTTTCCTGTCTTTCCATTTGTTTTTGTTTCTCCTTCTCTTGCCTTTCTCTCTCTCTTTCAAGCCTTTCATCTGCTCGACGTTGTGTTGCAACAACCCTTGCTTCCTTCTTCTCCTTGGCTTGATCCTTTTTTTTTCCTGCTTTAATCCCTGAATTTCAACTTTTTCCTTTTCATACTCAACTAATAGTTTTACATATTCTTCTGAGGTAAGTAACTGTGAACTTCGGCCCAAATGAAGACTACCGAGTGTTCCTTTCTTATTTTTCATTGACACTCTTTCTACTGGTAGCTTTAGGAACCGCCCAAGTAACCCCCCCACCTGCATGTCATTTCTTGGCACTTGCCTTTCAGTGTCTGTGAAAATTGATTAAACTATATTTTTATCTTTATTTGGTGCCTCATTATGTGCTTCATCTTCTTCCATTGATCTATTTTCCACAAGAAATGAACAACTTCATTGTTTAATTCAGTCGGTTGTGAAGGCATGTTCATGATTTTTTCATTGGTTCTGAGACACTGTGTTCGTTCAAATTAATCATGGTTTCTGCCAGCCATGATGGTGGGTTTACTTGGCTTGGAAATTCCAATAGATCATTTTCAATGTCATTAACAATATCAAAAATTTCATTTTCAACTACATTTTCATTAACAATATCAACAATTTCATTTTCAACTACATCTGCATGTTCAACAATGTCATTAACAATATCAGTAGCAAAAGTTCCATGTGCTTGAGTTGGTAGAACAACCTCCATGTTGCTATCAATTTGTTCATGAATATACTGTGTTTCACATACTTGCTCATCATCATCAACATATAATTGTCCTTGAGAGAGGAAAATTATATTACTAGTTGCAACCACATCAGCATGTTCATGTACTTCTTCTTGCACTTCAACAACTGTTTGGACATGCTCTTCTTCCTGACCATCCACATGAAATGATTTTCTACAACCAGTATCATGCATAAAAGAATCATAATTCAGTGGCCATATTCATGTCCTCCTAAAGCCAGCCTTGATATTTGATGGTGTCAAAGCCCTTTTAAAAGCTTTACTTGCAAACTCTGCTAGCTCAAACCTTTTCACCTCAACCCCTGGATTCTTTGCCATCCATGCATCACGCTCTGACCTGAAATAGTTACTGAAAGGGACAAACACGCTGACATCAAGTGGTTGCAATCTGTGAGTGGTATGAGCGAGCAATGTTAAAAGGTCAATGCCCAAATTTTTTGCTTCCTCAATTGTTTGTACAACCATGTGGCTTCCATGGCCATCTAATATCAATAGATGTATGTTATTAGGTGAGACACCACCTGGCAGAGATGCAGCAAAGTGGAAAAGCCAATTTAAAAAAAAAAAATCTTAGTCATCCATGCATGGGGATGTGCAGCCATATGCATGCAACTGGTTCACAGTTTTGTATATGGTTTTTTCAACTGATTTTTACCTTTGATCAGTAGATAAAATCATGGGATTGAAGCACCAATTGCATTGACACAACATAAAATAGTTATCTACTACCTGCTCTTAGGAAAAATCTTTGGCACGTTTTGGCTCCCTCTCTTGGCAATTACCCGCATGCCACATTTCCTTCCCGCCTGTAAAACTATTTCATCATAGTTCCATATATGGTCTACACCATAAGAATGTTTATCGTATGCACTAAAAAGAGTTCCACATAACTTACATACAACTGCAGGGCGCAAATTTAATGCTTTATCTCTGTCAAGGCCCTTAGTTGTACGCAATACAAGGTCTGGATGCATTTTTTTAAACCCAAACCACCATGATTTACGAGGAAACCCATATTTGAATGAGTTTGTCCTCTCGTGACAGATTTGAGAAACTATGGATTTGAGTTGTATCAACTCTAGCCCATGTCCCAATTAGGCCATTTATTTACACCACTCAACCACCTCAGCCTCCTCCTCTTAAGTCATAACTGTAATAGGCCCTCTACGTTTGGTATGAGTGAGCTCATTTATCCAATAATGTATTGATGAGGGAGGAATACCATTTTTCTTTGCAGATGCCCCAACCAAATATCCATTAAACTCTATGCCGTCAATTGCAGATAACATTTCTTCTTTTTTCCAACCTCTTATAGCGCTGATATTTTTAGTTGAACTTTCCCCTTGGACTATGGTTGACAGTGGCTCTGTGAGTGATGGTGTGACAACATCAGCTTCAGCCACATGGTCATCCTCAACAACATTGCTTGGAGCATTGTTGATATTCACATCACATGTCATTTCCTCATCCGATGAAGTGCATCACAGCTGGGCACCACTGGTCACTCTTCTGCCACTTCTCCTTTTACGAGCCACATAACTAACTCTTGCCATAGATGCAACTACCTGTAGAATTATTGCATGCATTTAGTTAAGAATAATTGAAAAGTATGATTCCATACAAGCCAAACATATCTCTGCTTTATTCAATATATTTTCATACATATGGATTTGTTACAGTATCCTTAAAAAACAAATCTAAAAATGGAATTAGTTGTATGTCTTCAAATATATCAGTGATTTTTGTTTTAATAACATGTTTTTAGACTTAAAATACAATTATTGTTTTGATAACTTGTTTTTACACTTAAAATACAATGATTGTTTTGATAACTTGTTTATAAAATCTAGTATTGCTTCCTGTTGTTTGGCTTTACAAATCAAAAGGGACATGTTTCATTTTTAGTTGACCACATGCCAAACCAGTTTTACTACTTTCAAGTTCAGGTTCGTCCAAGATGCATATTAGACAAATATATGACTATTTTAATGATTTATCAATAATTACTGTTAGTGAACGGAAATTGGTCTTAAGGATTTTAATTATGGTATCTTGAGTGCTTAATTTTGAAAAAATATGATCATCTTTATGTTTTTCGAGGATGCCAGGAATAACCAGGCCTGTCAATACCCCATGACCTGCTACAGGTGTTATTATAGTCCCAATTTGAACCTTCATGGGCTTTCATCAAACACTTTGGGACTAGATAGAAATATATAAATATGGGGTATATAGTTCAATTTAAGATAGCCTCACGACACCTTTTGATTATTTGAGTAGTTTCTCTGATTTAGAATTCTTTCTTTGCAACTTTCTAAGATTGAAAATAATGTTCAATCTGGTAACATCATCTCTTCCCATTTATAACATTTTAGAGTGTGTGACCCTCATCATCTCTTCATCCTTTTCCATATACAAAAGCCTATCATAATAATAATAATACAAAGCGTGATTTTATGTATAGCCTCTTGTTTACAGGAAGCCAAAGAAGCACTATTGAACTTCTTCGAGACACTTAGGGTTGAGCTTATCAGTAAATCTGTAACAGTTACTATTGTGTCTCCTGGTTTTATACAGTCTGAATTAACATCCATAGAATGGTTAGAAAGAGCAATATTACACCACTAATCTCTAATGTCTCTTACAAAGCAATCTCATGATTTATAGTGCTTTGAGAAGACAAGAATTTATGGACCATTAAAAGGTCTTATGTCCGAACATAGTTGGAGAGGTCTTACTTAGGCACAAATAAGGTCTTAGGTCTTGGGAGCTCTAACCTGAAGCTATAGTGAAGGCCCTATATGTTTTTTTAGCTCTTGAAAGGTCTTGCATGAAACAACATTCATGGTCCTGTAAGTTTTGTTAGTTCTAGAATGAACAAATCTAAAAAATATTTCAACACAGTCTGGGAAAAAATGACAAGATGACCAGTTGACAGTGCACAACAAAAAATTGGAAGTGAAAAGAATATGGCTCACATGCAAACAAGCATTTAGAAATCTAATTTTCTCTGAGATGTGTCCAAACCCCTTTGCATATTTCTAATTTGCAGTTCCATTCACCATAAAACCCACTGCATTCTACACCTCGGAGGATCACTTATTTTTCCGCTTATAAGGATGCAGCGGTTGGGAAGCAATCCCAAAAATGGACATTGCAACAACACTAGGTAATGTTTTCACTTAAAGAATTCTAATATCGATTCCCCTTGTAGTTGTTGAACTGCAATATATCTCAAATATAGAGGATTTAATCTGATATGAGGGATCCAAGGCAAGGATAGCACAAAATTCGTATATATCTTCTTTTGTGAATTGGGAGTGTTAGGGTCCCGTGATTTGGCTGATTGGAAAACCAAATGACAGTGTAACATCAAACCAATCTTTGGAGTCCAAGGACCTAGCCTTCCTGGACTCAGAGAGGGCTCTCTCTATATGTGTAAGGGATATCTGTGTGTTTTGCTTATTGTGTTCGACGAGCTGCTATGGTACAGGTTTTGCTCTGGTTTCTTAAGTTGTGAGTGGGAGAAAAACCCGATCAAAAGATATAAGATAGGTAATCATGAGAAATGTAACTATAAGCTAATCAATACATAGAAATAAACATTCAAGCCATGCATAGAGATATATAACTCTCTAACTTTGGGAAATGATTATCAGACTTTGGGGAAATACACTTAAGAGAGACAAACAACTCAAATCACTATGCCGGAACGCCTAAACACATTACTTCAAGTTATTGGGCACTTTGAAAACAAGATTGCATAGTCTTAGGCAAAGGGCAAGATCGGAACAAGACCTCCTTGGTTCAAAAAATGACAATCTAATCAGTCAAAGAGAAATTTCATGGATGGAGCTATGGCTAGCCATGAGTAAGCAGGGCATACCATAAATCATACTTAGCATGCATAAAACCATGAATGAAATAAGCAACGATATCCTTAAGTTATTAAAGAGCAATCAAGAATTCTTTAATGTGACCAAGGAAGAAGAAAACATGGAAGCTATGAAGAAACATGAAATTTGAGGTGCCTCCAAGGGCATGTCTCAAATTTGTTCTATACTGATCTATAGCAAGCAATAAACATGAATTCATGAATGAAAAATAGAAAACAAAACAAAGAAAGAGACACTATACCATTCTACCAAGTCATGGAATCCAACAACAATCCTCTTTCATCATCCAAGAACATCCAAGAGACTATCCAAGAGCATGAGACAAGTATTTCTTCCAAAGCTTATATGACCATATATTGCTTCTATCATCGAGTTTAGCCTTTTTTACAATGAAATCCTTTGGAATATATAGGCTCAAGTGAGGAAAACCTCTTAGTTCAATTTGCACTCTCATTAGCCTATTCAAAATATCTAAACTTGTCCTTGAGGCTTTGCAAAGCCCAAGGCACAAAATATCTCATAAAATATCTAAAAAATGCTAAAAGAGAGAAATAAATTGACTTTTCATAACTTCTCATGTGCAAAAATAGCTAAACGCACATGAGGAAAAAAGCAGTTTTTAAAGGTTCAATTTTTACAAAAATACTCAAAAATTACATCAGCAAAAGGTCCCCTGACTTGTCGGCAACTTTTGGCAGCCTTCCTGATGTCAAAATGAAGCTCATGATAGCTCGTTGGAAAGCTATGAGTGTCTACTTTCTGGAGAAACTATAATTTTCCCAATTTGATGCCTGGAAGTCCTCCAAAAATAGGCCTGTGTGTAAAAAACCAGAAAATAAGGTTTGCTGATAGACCGGGTAGAGTGTAGAAAAAGCAGGCATTTTTCGCCATTTCGGGGGAGCAAATGATCTTCAAATGTCCTGAAAATCGTTGGGTGTGTGCTCCTGAAATTATGGCATCCAATGATACCATTCTCCTCCTTTTTTGATCCCCCAAAATGAAATGGCGAAGCCCATGAGTTTTGGCCAAAAACCCAAAAATGCCAAAAAACAAAAATATGTCGAAAAATGCCCAAAATTTGTGAGCATGACCCTCAAGGGTTCTCAGCAACATGTTGTGAAGAAGAGGCCAAAATATGAAGTCCCGATGTGTCTTTCCTTACTTTCCGTACCAGGCGCTTCCCTTTAGCCTCCTTAAGCTTTTCTTGAGCAGCTTTCAACTTGCGTCGGGCAAACTGATTTAACTTTTTATAATGCCTCGTCATTCTCCTTTGAAGGTCTAAATCCCTGTTTTCCTTCTCCAATTTCCTTTCCAAGTGGTGATTGACTCTCTCAAGCCATGCCTCCTTATTTTTCTCTATCTCCTGTTCAAACAATGCAGTGAGAGGGGTAGATTGGAGAAGGGCATTTTCCTCTTCTTTTTGCTTCTCAAGGGCCTTTTTAAGCCCCATGGTTCTAGGCCTCTTTCGCCTAGGCTGATCTTCTCCTTCACTCTCATCAAACTCGCCCATGAGTTCTTCCAACCTTGCTTGGGCTTTGGAGGCCTCCTTCTTGTACTTAGTCGCCCGTGTCTCATAAACAGCCATATGGACACTCATTTGCCTATTTTGGATTTGCAGAAATTGATTGAAATTCCTTACTCTATGAAGATCATCCTTCAAAGCATCAATTTGGCCTTCTCTATGGATTAAGAGGTTTTCTAGAATCCGGGCCTCATTATCACTATCATCGCTTTGGACTTGGATGATGTCGAATGCACTCTCCTATTCATGACTTCCTTCTACTTTGCCCTTCCCTTTGCTTTGGGTGGTTATTCTAGTGCTCTTCCTCCTGGGTAAATCAATCATGTGCTTATTTGGCAATTTCCCTTTACTTCAAAGAGCCCTTGTCACATTTGGAGTGACCACTCTAGGCACTCTCTTCTTTGCTGTCTGGGGCTTGGCCTTTTTAGGAGAAGAGGGCATGGCCCCTTTACCTTTGTCACCTTTTTCCTCTTCCTTTTGAGTTTGTTGTTCTTCTTGAGGAGGCTGTTGTTCTTCTTGAGGAGGCTGTTGTGTATCATATTTTGGCTGCCCTTGCTCATCACTGTCATGCCCTTGTTTATCATCTTCATTCTACTGCTCTGTCTCATAGGGTTGTTGTGTGTCCTCTTTAGGCTGCCTTTGCTCATCACTATCATGCTGCCCTTGCTGCTCTATCCCACAAGGCTGCCCCTATTCATCCTTTTCCTGTCCTTGTTCATTATCTTCATGCTGCTGCCCTATCTCACCCTCACTGTCATGCTGATGTTCAGCACTTTCTTCCTCTTTCCCTTGCTGTTGTTCATCACCACTGTGATGTTTCTCTTCATGCTGCTGCCCTTCACCCTCTGTTTGTTGTTCTTCATGCTACTGCCCTTCACCCTCTGTTTGTTGTTCTTCATGCTGCTACCCTTCATCCTCTTCCTCATTATCATGATCATGCTCTTCTCCCTCTTCGGGCTCTTCTGCTTGTTCTGTAGTAAATTTGAGCTTTTTAGGAATAGGTCTGCTAGAGGAAGGCGATGGACGATGAGTAGGAGATGTAGGGGATGTATGGACTGGAGGGACAATGGAGAAATCTGGATGAGTGATGAAAACATCCCAAGAGACCTCTCTCTTTTCAAGCTGATGAAGAATGATGATTTTGATGAGAGAGTGATGGAAGAGACAGGCTATTTGTTGTGAAGAAGGCTTCTTCTGGACAGTGGAGGCCATTTTCTCTATGCTCTTGTGTAAGAAGAAGGGAAGATTTAGCAATCTAACCCTAGTGAAATGCATGAGCAGTCGAATGTGATATGCATAAATTCGGGAGAATATTCCCTCACAAGTGAAGTACTTCATGATAATCTTCATGAGAGGGGCATAGCTAGCTAAAAGATATGAGAAAGGAAAAATAGAAGGACATGATTCTCTGTGTTCAGGCTTTAGGAAGGGTTTGTAATCACCCGAGTCCAAATGGCTTTGCTTAAACCATTTCTCGCCAATATAGGGAATTTTAGTGGCTTTGGAAATGGATCTTGGGGAGAACTTGAAGTCAAGGTCTGCCAATTGGAAATGCTTATCTTGAAACCTCAAAGCGCAAAGGTGTGTCAAAGGAGAAAAACTCTTCACCTCTTGCACCCTTTGGCAAAAATCTAAACACCCGACCTCATGAAAATTGAATAAGACTGATGGGTGTGCATTCACTTCTTCGGTGGAAATAGGCTCATACCTCTTATGCAATCCACTCCTGCTATCCTGCATGGGAGGCATCTTGTTATGGATGCTCTCTGCAAAACCAAACTGCCTCCAAAAGGATTTCAAGAATGTCTTTTCAAACAAACTCTGTCTTTTTTGTAAATCATTGTTTTAATCAAGGCAAATTTGTTTCAAATGCTGTGTGAGATGCTTATGTGGTATTAGGTCCCTTTTCCTCCCAAAACACTGCCCTTTCTCTTGGTATGCCAATCAACGAACAAATTTTTTTTTAAAACAAGTACACAGTCAACAAAAGATACACACAGTCAAAGGGTCACTGTGTTTAGGTAAGGTCATCCAGCTCTTGGTGTTTTGGTGACAGCAAGACAACCTTGTAGTAGATAAAAACAAAACTTCCTCACAATCAAAACACCCTCCTTGTCTTCACCGTTTTCTCATACAGATTTTGACAAACACCTCCAAATGCAATATTGGTAGCTCCACTTACTAAAGTCTGCTTTATAGAACAAAGGAGGTAACAGTGGTTTTTTGCCCTTTTTTTACCCCACAGAGATGACTTTTGAATGAAAAACACTTATACAGTGATCATTGTTCATGAAATTAGGCCTACTGTTTTACTTTTCCAAATATTGTGTTTCTCCCTTTGGACAATGTCGTACACCTTTCAATACTGTTTTGAGGGCAGTTTATAGGTTTTTAAACATCAATAGGAACCCACAATTTTTTCTATGTTCACCTTGAGTAATCCGAAACCACAGCAAATCTTGAGTTTAAACCAAAAAATCAAACATCCCAAGCACTGTTTTCTACGTCACATATAGTTGACAGAGTTCATGCTTTGTCACTGTTTTTTGAGGGTAGCTCTAGGGTTCTTTTAAAATTGAATAAACCTCCCACCATTTTCCACTGTGACAGACTTTGTCAATAGATTCTAATCGAATCACTTTGAAATTCCTACCAAGACTTTCCCCTTTTCACCAACATTTAGTTTTTGAAAAAAAACACAGCATTTAACACCTTTTAGAAATTTGAAAATACCAAGGAGGCAGTTGGAATACCTCGAGACTTCAATGGCAAGATTTTGCTGAGGGTTTGAGCAGCTTTGAAAACCTCTGGAGGCGTTTTAATGGCTTGAAATATGTGCGGCACGTTTAGAATGAAAGAGCGCCGCGCAAAACAATCTGTCTAGTCACTTGTCGGGCCGACGTGACCAACGCCTACAGGCGCACCGCGCGGCTGTGTATTCCTTTGTAAAAAATGTGCTTGAACGCGCCGCGCAATCTTTAAGCCCGAAAAACTCTATGAATTCGCTCAAAACTTCCTTCTTCGACCCAGTTGACCAGCAAAGGGGAATTTGCTTTGTGTATGGAGAAATTTAAAAGAGCTTGCAACGGTCAAACTACCCTTGTATTTGAAAAGAGAATCAAAAACCCTATGAAGTGTTTGATGAAGGTTTTGAAAATGTTTGAAAAGGCCTTTAGGTTAAAACCAAAACCTGAAGCTCGTACCTTTTCCAAAACACAAATGAGACTCCCTTTAGATCAAACAAAACTTATAGTGGCAAATGATCATTTCCTTTATAAGCCTAACCACTTTTGAAGTAAGGCAACCTCTGTTTTTTGTAAAAATTAAAAACTTTCACTGCTACTTATTGAGGAACAAAAAAATGGTTTTCCTATTCTGATTATCTGCACTGTGGAAGGAAAATCATTCTCTGAGCCCTATGAAGGATTGCAGAGATGCCTTTTGAGTGTGACTGTCTTTTACTGGGAAAAAGGCTTTAACTGTAATTTCAATATCCCTTTTCCACCTCTTGTCTTTGTATGGCTCATTTACTGCTACTTGTGCTATTTGAGCTTTTCTTTGACTGTGGGTAAAAAACTTGTTGGACACTGTAAGTGCAAATCCTGTTTACAAAAGGGCCCCAATCCCAAAAACATTAACTTATCTTCAGATTGACAAAATGACCCAGTTTTCAGTTTTAAGGAGATAAAACAGGGATGATGTTCTAGAATTGAAAATTGAACAAGGGAGAGCTTCCCTTTAGTTCTTCTATGAAGGAGGTCTGCAATAAGCCTTGGTTTTCATTTATTTCACCTCTTTTTGAGAGCAGTCTCTTTAGAGTCTTTGCCATATGCCATGATTTCTTTTTATCTTCGAACAATGGTGAGCCCCTTTACCTTGCTTATGAAGGAGGCCTTCTTTGACAAATGCTTGATTTCCTTCCAACCTCTGTCTCAACCAAATGCAGAATGTTTGATAAATCATACTGATATTGGTTTCCCTTATACATGATGGCAGAAGCTAGTTAGAGACTAGGACTGTTGGACTCCTTTGGCTATCTGCTCAATAATGTTTCTCCATTGGTGATCAACTCATTAGCTTTATATTGTAACTCAATAACAATGGAGCTTATGCAAATAATTTTTAAAGCCCATTGTTTTGTCTCTGCCTTTAATCATCATTTTACTTCAGAAAACCTTAGTTACTGTCTCACTGTTCATCAAAAATCAAACTTTGTCCATTTGTCCTCTGCTTATAGATGAAGGAGGCGCTCCTAACCCTCTGCTTGTGAAATGAAGGAGCTTCTTCAGTCTTCAAACCCTCTGCTTATAGATGAAGGAGGTTTTTCTTTCATGTCATATCATCAGTCCCTTGACAGTGTTATTTTTCCTTTCACTGTCCTTTCAGGCTTTGACTGTGATCGCAAGAGCTTGATGAAAAACTCTCTGCTCTGTGGCTGCATCCCAGGCTCAAGATCACATTGAGAAGTAGCTGTCTTCTCATGTGGAGCCAAATATTGTCTTCTGGGATTCTGGTATGCTTATGTCCTTGAAAATTCCATTAAAACACTGTAAAAACACCTAGAATCACTTTGACTTATGGTCTATGTATTGCTGAGACTTGAGGGTTGTATTAGTGGCGCAACCTATGGTTGTAACCAACTTTATTTGCAGGATGGGAAGGTCTGTTATGACTGGTCTATAGCAGATGGAGGTTCTTTGGCTTTTAGGATAGTTTTCCAAGGGAGAAATGCTTAAAGCGCCACTTCCTAACTTAGGGGAGACTTTTTGGACAGATTTGGATTGTTTCTTTAGAGCTGATGGGTAGACTAGTATGGCTAAGGCTAGGTAGGATTTTATAATGAGGTTTCATCTCGTCATGGGCGAGCTGAAAGGTAAGAGGGCAAAAATTTTATGGGTATTTTCTAGCTAGAAAATTTGACAAATTTTTAGATCAGCTGCTAGGAAACTTGGTTGTTACAACTAGTCATCACCAACAAGTGAAAAATACTAATGACTAACAAGGAGAAGCACACTTACCAAATTGGTCAACCCTTATTTGAAATTTTATATTCTCTACAGAGTGTTGCACTGATCCTACATATTTTGTTTCACTATAGTATGGGGTAATTCAGTGTGATTTACCAAACTAGAATTTGCTAGATGGTCACCATGATGAGAAAATTCCTTAAAACAAGATGGTGACACATCGTCCTAGTTTGACATGTGATATTTCATAAGATTTTTCCCTTGAATCCTTTTCACGTGCAGTCAATCTACTATTTTTCATTGCACTCGCAGATGTCTCTTTAATTTCTCATTTATGACATTGTTCTCTTGAATCCTTTTCACATGTAGTCAATATACTATTTTTCGTTGCACCTATAGATGCCTCTTTAATTTCTAATATATGATATAACTGGATATCTTCTAGGTCCTTGGCGAGAAAGGCACCCTCTGCTCCCTTTGACAATTGACTCCCTCTCTTGGAATTCTTCCAAACAAAACGAATCATCTCTCTTCGATGCTCTGATCAATTTATAGATCTCTTTGGTAGGAAATATTCTGATAAGTTGTTCACCTCCCACTCTTTGTCAACTTAGCTTAGGCTAAATTCTGCATCGGCAGAATCTTCACCCCACCAGAAACTGCTGAAAGTCTATAACTCAGCTTCCGGCTCATGACACTCTACACAACAAACAAATTCTGGACTGTGTCACCCTAGCTGGCCTCTGTGTGATCAGACTAGCTCAGTGCAGCGATTGCGCAACGTAGGCTACTCCTGCGTCCATCTGGAAGACTCTGTGTTGTCTTTGTGTCACCCATTTGGGACTACGTCAATCCCTACGTGGCCCTATATGCATTTGCGTCTCTGTTGCTTTGATGCCCTCTCTGGATTATCTATTTTTGTGCTGCTTACTGCAACACAGATTCTTCAACCCTCTTGTTGGAGATCCAGCTAGATCTGCAATCGCTCTGATACCTTGTGAAATTTTCTGAATATACTTATGCAGAAACCCTACTGTTAAATTCTTAATTTACTTCTCCTACTTACATAAGTTATTAATCTGAAATATTCAACATTAACATCGAAGTAAATACATTAACAGCCTACACATGTGTATCTAGAAATAAATAACTTGCTCAATGACAAAGTGACACACAAGGATTTTCTGGACAATTGTCCCAAGAAAAACCCAATGCGGGAAAACTAGTGTTGTTGGTTGCTGGAGGGTTTTTATTATTAAGCAGATTCTAAGTACAACATATCTGGGCACCAAACTCGTTAACCCAACATAGAAATAAATATGCAACTTATGTTTTGGAGACAAAAAAACTGACCGATTCACACCCTCAAGGGGGATTTACAGAACTCAGCCCTTTTCGGCCTCTAGAAACCCCAAGGCTACTCTGAAGTCCTCTACGTCAATCTTTGCACTGATCTGAAGCCCTTTGTGTCAGCCATGCTAGCATGCGTCAACCTATGTGCTGGCATAAAGCCCTTTGTGTCAACCCTGCTGGCCTGCGTCGGCCTCTGCGTTGCTCAAGAAGGACTCGTGTCACCCCAGAGTGGGTTACACTGCCCCTACGTTTCCCTGGTTGGGCTTGATTCAGTCCTCCTGGGACTTTGTTATCCCTCCTGGCACTACGTCATCCCTCCTAGTGCCTCTGCACTGCCCCTGTTGGGCTCTCGAGCCCTCCTCTGTGTAGTTGTTGCCTCCTCTGCGCTATCCTAGCCTGCTGCTTCTCTGCCTCATTTTACTCTTGGCCTAGTATTACACCATCCCCCTCACCAATACTTCCCCTCTCGGCAGCTGAAACACTTTTTAAATTCTTATCAAACCACACCCTAGAATTATAGTTTCGCTTCAGTGCTCTAATAGTGTGTGTGTTCTCCAACTGAATCCAAGCCCTCTTCTTATACTTTTCTCGTTGAAAATTCAATGGTCATGATCTAATCTTGAATCGATGGCTAATATTAGAATATGCTTGATCCACTCCACTTAAGTCATTATCATCACATGTTTAATTTAATTAACTTTAATCTTTTAATTTTCCTAAGTAAGACTTAAGGTCTTTAATTAAAAAATATTAATTAATTAAATATCTCCTAAACTGGATAGAATTTCTTAAAGCTCTTTCTAGGTCTTGGATATCTTATGTACTCTAGTCCCTCCACAAATTTTGGGAGCTAGAGCACATCCGATGCTACCCCAAGACCTCAAAATCTCAACAAAAATGACTATAGTGGTATTGAATTCTCTACTGGAGGGATGGGGAAAATTCACTTCAAGTATCTATGGAAAGAAAGAAGCCACACCACTCCAAGATATATGATCTCTATGTAAGATATAGGAAACCAGATTAAAAGCTAAAATTGATGCAGGATCAAACAAAGAAAATCAGGCCTATGTTTCCATGTCAAGGAGGAAGGGAAGATTTGGTAAATTTGGTCCTCAAAATAGAAAGAGAAATATGGACAAGATAAGATTTTATGGATGTAATTAAAATGTCGGTTGATATGATGTTATATAGATGGGATTACCAATTTGATCTTCTTATGAGATTCTTTAGATTGAGAGTGACCATGTACCATTATGAATACCTCCCTAGTTAAGATGGAGTGTTGAAAAGTGTAACTAGGTTCGATCTTCATAATGACTTGTAATTATGGTTTTATGTAATGAAGAGATAATTATAATAAAATGTATTTATTGTAATGCTTGCATCATGGGTTTCATGAGCAAGGATTTTTTATTATAGGTCAAATACTTCTTCTTGGTGTCTTTAGGGGTTTGTCATCTTGTCATAAATGTAATTAGAGTCATGTATATGAAGTCATGTTACACTTATGAAAGGATAATTTATTGATGTAAAATGTATGCTCCAAGACCTTGTCAAGTATGCTAGAAATACTCCTTAATAAAGTCGGCCTACTCTCAGATCATCATGTTGACCTAGAACAGTGAAGACAACCTCTATAAATGAGTATGCGGACTCATTTGGATATCAAGTTTTCGTTCAAGGGTCTGCAATAATAAGTGTGAGACAGAGTTTGAGGTTAGTGTGAAGAAGGGACACATCTCAGCGAAGAGGAAGGGTCCATTCATCTCGGTCTAAGTCTTTAATAGAGATCTGAACTCCAATGCATAAGGAGAAGAATATACACCGAAGGAAAATGTTGAAAACGAATGCGAGAAGGAGATCTAGTCAGTTATAGTATGCAAGGAAGATCAATGAGGAGCCTCTGCCATTGATCTCACACTCTTACATAAGCTCAGTGATATACACAATGTGAAGGAGAAGGCTTCATAGTAAGGAAAGAGATCTCAGTCTAGGGCATCAAGGGTGCAGGAATGTAGGCCGAGGAGAAGTCTCTAGGAGGTAGAGGTTAGTTCAAGGAAGGGTAGAAAAAGGAGATCATTGTGTAAGGCTAAGAACCGATTTTTCCTAGTGTTGGTGCAGTGCAGTGTAGAAAAGAAAGATCAACATAAGGAGCTTAGAAGAGCAAGTGACAAGGGTATTGGAGGCATACTAGTGTCAAGGGTCTTGGTACTTGTAAATTGAAGATCTATAAGAAGAATTATTATCGGGTTTTCTTGTCCAAGAGGGAGAGCTTTAGCCCTGGCTTGAAAGCCTAAAAATTGTGTCTCTTGTGCATTTGATAATTGACTTGATGAAGAACATAATAATCTAACAAATATAATATCTAAGTGAAAGAAGCATAACAAAATCACAAGTAATTATCAAGAAAGATAAATCGTAATAAAAGCCCTAATTTCTCAACAGATGGATGAGGAGTTGAATTCTTCCTTGAATTGTTTGATATTTTTTGTCATGATCTAGTTGTTGTAATTGAAGAATCTACAAAGGATAGATGCATTTATCTGAATTTAAATTCTACATTTATTTCCCTTTTCCCTAAATCAAATCAGCCTCTCACTTTCACTGACTTCCAACCAATTTCCCTTTGTAATACTATCTACAAGGTCATTGCAAAAGTAATTTGTTCTATACTTCAACCTATTCTTTCTAGATACATTTCCTCTAAACAATTCACTTTTCTTATAGGCAAACATATTCATCGGGCTATTGGTGTGGCCCAGGAAACCTTACACGGTATAAAAAATGAGGGACTACTATTAAAATTGACTTATCTAAAGCCTATTAAAATTGACTTATATAAATCCTATGACCATGTAAACTAGATCTATATTCTACTCCTCCTCACTTACTCACCTTATTTTTTATATTGATTCATAAACTAGGTTAGGTCATGTATACAATATTTCTCCTTTGTTGTTTTGATAAATGGTTCAACCTCTTCATTCTTTAGTGCTCAAAATGGTCTTCACAAGGTTTGTCCTCTTTCCCCTTAAATTTTCCTTCCAATAAACTTCTACTAGATGTTCGGAACCAAGGGGATTTCTAGGGCATCAAGTTGCTTGCATCTTGACTATCACTCGTTTTATTTGTTGATGACATTTTGATTTTTAGTTGTGGTGATTTCAATGACACTTAAATTCTCGTGGGCTTAATTTCTCTGTTTCAGAGAGCTACAAGCATGTCAATTAATATTAAAAAATCCACAATATCCCATCACAACCTTTATGAAGAGGAGATGCATGATATGTCTATGTCTCTCCCAATGTTTTAACGCCTTTGGAACAATGCTTAAAATTTTTACGTTTTCAAATGAAGTCAAATTGTTATAGGAATGAACATTGGTTCTGGTTGGTTGCTAAGGTTGATAAATGATTGAATATTTGGTGTCAAATATGGCTTTCCCGTGTTGGTTGCCTTGTCATTATAAAATCATTGTTAGAGGTCATTTTGGTGAATTGGGCCTCCTTAGCCTAGGTTCCCAAAAATATTTTCGAAAAGATTCAAAATTTATGCTCCTCTTTTCTATGGTTTAGGGAAAAAGAAAATGATTTTATGCCGTG
Source organism: Pinus albicaulis (assembly GCA_034641835.2). NCBI lineage: Eukaryota > Viridiplantae > Streptophyta > Pinopsida > Pinales > Pinaceae > Pinus > Pinus albicaulis. The sequence continues at coordinate 1,050,528,402 of CM076577.1, read as the reverse complement.
GGTAATTTGGGATTTCATTTCCAAGCCTAAGGTTGTCGGTGTCTGGGGTTTAAAAAAATTACATTTATTTTCCAAGGATTTGGTTGCCAAATGTGGGTGGTGTTTGATCTATTTGGATAATTTATGGACTTTACTGGTGAATTAAAAATGCATTGATCCTTTATCCATTGAAAATTGGATGAACTAATTTGAGCTTTCTCCATGAATGGTTCCTATAATCCAAAACTATTTTTGTTTATTTGATTATTTTGAGTTCAAGCCAAAAAGGTGGTGGAAGGAAAGTAATCTCGAAATCAAAATGCCCTCCAAAATCTAAAATCTTTATGGTATCTCATGATGAATAAGGTGCCTACATGGGAAGTCCTCCAACAAAGGTTTAAATGTGATCTTGGGTGGTATCCCCTTTGTCAAAACAATGATAAATGTGCTTGGCATGTTTTCGTGGAATGTTCAAAGGTTTAAATGTGATCATGGGTGGTGTCTCCTTTGTCAAAACAATAAGAAATGTGCTTGGAATTTTTTAGTGGAATGTTCTTTCCTTCAAAATGTTTGGAATATGTAAAATTTGTATTAGGTCATTCAATAATGGTCTAGTAAAAATATGGAGGATTTGGTTGCAAAATGTGGGTGGTGTTTGATCTCTTTGGATAATTTATGGACTTCAAAGGTGAATCAAAAATACATTGATCCTTTATCCATTGAAAATTGGATAAACTAATATGGGCTTTCTCCATTAATTTTTCCCATAATCCAAAATTATTTTTGTTTATTTGAGTATTTTGAGATAAAGCCAAAATGGTGGTGGAAGACAAGTAATCTGGAAATCAAAATGCCCTCTAAAATCTAAAATCTTTGTGGTATCTCATGATGAATAGGGTGCCTACATGGGGAATTCCTGCAACAAACGTTTAAATGTGATCTTGGGTGGTGTCCCCTTTGTCAAAAAAATGAGAAATGTGATTGGCATGTTTTCGTGGAATGTTCAAAGTTTAAATGTGATCATGGGAGGTGTCCCCTTTGTCAAAACAATAAGAAATTTGCTTAGCATGTTTTCGTGGAATGTTATTTCTTTCAACATGTTTGGAATATGTAAAATTTATATCAGGTCATTCAATATTGGTCTAGTACAAATCTGGAGGTGACCTATCATTTGTGGAGCTCCAATCATCTAAAGACCTAGGTATTTAGAAGCTCTTTCGATGGGGGGTTTTGACTCACTCAAAACAAGTTTTCGTTTCAAAAGAAAGATGTGAATACTCCACGCACTAACAATTTTGCTTTAGTCACTTTTAGAAATTTTCTTCGAGGAAAAGATTCTAATGCCCCAATAATTATATCAATTAAAATCCATGGAGTTACTTTTACCTTGCATCAATTGAAAATGGCCATAAAAATAGGGGTCGAATTATTTTATTTCCATCTTCAAATCAGAAATTCTTACCTGCAAAAATCGACCACTATTTACAGACGAAAAAAGAGTTTTCACAGAATCATATTTTTGGAATTTACAATCAAATGCCTATACAAGAAAAAGGGAAAAGAATTAGGATCTAAAGTTGGCATCCATCTAGAAAATGATATTTGAACGATATTTGAAGAATAAAAGGACATAGAGAAGAATATTTGAACCTGTATAAATTATACAATGCACGTATATCTTGGATTCACCCGACCTAACAATTTGCTAAAGTTAAATATTGAATATCTTCTACAAATCTTTGTGGAATTAAAAACACAATCGTTAATCACATGAACATGAGGACAAATCAATCACACATAACACAGATAATTTCTCGGGGAAATCTTACAACTAAAAACCCCACTATCTTCTATTGTATATTATATCATGGATCATGAAACAATTACATACAAAACTCTTCTCACAAGAGCTCTTAGTACATCAGCTAATTTTCTCACATTGTTATACAAAAATTGGCAAATCCCTTAGCCAATTTGCTTCCTCCAGACAGCCTTCCTTCACTGCACAATCCCTACTGAATGCAATCCCTGAATTGATGCAATCCTGCATACCTTGACTGTGCAAGTATCATAGGAACATCCAATGTGTTTTTACTTGCATGTGTGCAAGCAGATAATGTCACAACTAATATTCAACTTTCCTTTAACCTAGAACTCAACTGGGTCTCCACTGGATCTGACATGCATACGACTAATATTAGTAAATCCTCAGTTGCACGTGAATTAATTAATATTTAATTCACTTGATCTCTCACTACTTGTATCTGCAGTTACAACTAGCACAATTGAGTTTAAATCACTTAATTGAGTTAAAATATTTACAACTTGCACGAACTCATGCACCACTGCACTTCAAACTCTGTTACAACTAGAATTACTCTGCATGTCCCACCAACCAACCTTTAACTTGAAATTCACTTAGCTAATTGGTTTTCCACTTCAGTTAGCTATTTCAAGTCCACATTGAGAATAGATTATAGTTTAATGTCTATCTAAATTAAGGGATAATAAAAATAGACATGCACCTAAAAATAGCCTATGGGCCCCACCCTAGTATAGATGCTTAATTTTCATTACGATCATGGGTGCCAAAAATCTCTTGTTGAATCTCAATGCTCCCTCTCAACAAGAAAGGGATTGTCCTTCACCCCAATCCTATCTCTATGGTATTCGAATTGTCTCCTGGTGAGTGCTTTCATCAAAATATCTGCATCCTGATATTCCATGGGAATGTACTGAAGCAACATGATTTTCCTTTGCACACAATCTCTGAGATGATGGTACCGGATATATATATGCTTGGATATATCATGAAATATAGGATCAATCTTGTTTTTAATGCAACTCTGATTATCAAAATGAATCATTGTCGGATCCATCTGAGAACCAAACAAACGAACCAAGATCTTTCTCATCTAGATAGCCTCAGATGTAGCTTGACTTGTTGCCATGTATTCCGCTTTCGTTGAACTGAGTGCCATGGATCTCTGCTTCCTGTTGTACCAAGAAACAGTTGTAGATCCAATGCTAAAGATCCCCCCTGATGTGCTCTTTCTGTCTGATGGACTACTAGCCCAATCTGCATCCGTGAAGCCATGCAACTTCACTCCATCTGTTTTTTTGTACCGTAGACCATACTCTGATGTGCCGCTCAGGTATCTCAGGACATGCTTCCTTACCTTCCAAAAGAGCTTGGTAGGCTTAACCATAGCTTGACTCAGCTGGTTAAATGCATAGCAAATTTCAGGTCTCGTGTTCACTAGATACATTAGTGAACCCATTAACTGTCGATAGATAGTAGCATCCACTACCTCTCCAGAAATAGCATCCTCTTTCCTCCAATTTCCTCGAAGAGGAGTATCCACGGGTTTGAAGCTCTCCATGTTAAACTTACCCAACATCTCCTTTGCATACTTGCCTTGAAACACAAAAAATTCACCATCCCGCTGCCATATTTCCAATCCAAGGAAATAATGAAGGAGGCCCATATCCTTCATTTTGAAATCCCTTGCAAGATCCTCCTTGCATGAGTGTATCAGCTGCTCATCACCAGTCAAAATTAAATCATCAACATAAAGAAAAATGATCAATAGCTTACCCTCAACCATAATCCGGTATAGGTTTGCATCTGCTTTACTTTTGGAGAAGCCCAGTCCGGTGAAATAGCTTTCTATCCGAGCGTACCAAGCACGGGGTGCTTGCTTCAGCCCATACAACGCTCTTTTGAGTCAACACACATGTGACTCGCTATTGAATATCTCGAAACATTCAGGTTGCTCTATGTACACCTCTTCCTCAATGATCCCATTGAGAAACGCAGTTTTCACATCCATCTGATGAATGCACCAACCCATCTGCGTTGAGAGTGCAAGGATGGTCCTTATGGAAGAGTAACTTGCGACAAGTGAAAAGGTCTAATCATAATCTATCCCCTTGATCTGTGAGAAGCCCCGGGCCACAAATATGGCCTTGTATTTCTCCACACTCCCATCAGCAGCTTGATTTACCTTGTAGAACCATCGCAAACCTACCACTAATTTTTCAACCGGTCTTGGGACAATTTCCCATGCACTGTTTTTGAAAATGGAGTCATACCTCCACCATTGCATCAACCCAAGTAGGCTACTGCACTGCTTCCTGAAAGGAAGATGGTTAAGTCACAATACATTTGCTCATAAGAGCCATGTATCTAGTAAATCAATCATTAGACTGTCTCTGTCTGCACTGTGAAGTAGGGGCTCCTACATTCTCTGCAGCATCAAGTCTCAGCCTATCAAATTTCGTGGTGCACCTTCTGCCATTTCTGATGGATGGCTCCGCATGAGTGGCTTCCTCCACTCCATGACCCTCCTCATGTGGATGATCCACATCTTGAGAATCATCTTTGGGAACCAGCAGTTCCTCCTCCGCATGCAAGTCCAGCTTCCTCTTAAGGGACAACCACATGGCTTTCCCCTCATCAAATTTTATATCCTGTCGCATAATAGTCATTCTGTTGTTTAGAAAATACACACGATAATTATGGGGTGTTTCTCTGTACCCCACAAAAATCCCAAATTCAGCATTCGATTCCAAATTCTTCCTGGTGTCCTTGGTCACATGCACATAACTAGATGAGCCAAAAATCTTAAAGTGTGAAACATTAGGTTTCTTACCAGTGAAAGCCTCTTCAGGTGTACTCATGCCAAGTACTCTATGAGGACAACAGTTTTGCACATAAACCACAATGTTGCATGCTTCCTCTCACAAATGCATTGTTAGGCCCTGATCATGCAACATCGCTCGTGCTGCACCCACGATCGTTCTGTTCTTCCTCTCCGCAACCCCATTCAGCTGTGGGTTATGAGGCGCTATGATTTCTCTTCGAATTCCTCCTTTGCTGTAGAAGTTCTTGAATTCGTTAGAGATGTATTCTCCACCATTATCGCTCCTAAGAGCCTTCCCTTGCTTCCCCGAATCTTTCTCCACCAATGCCTTAAACTCACAGAACTTAGAGAATGTTTGATCTTTATTTTGCATGAAGAAGATCCAACATTTACAAGAAAAGTCATCAACAAAAAAGATTACATAGTACTTATGTTTTGTTGTTGAAGCAACCGAGAATGGTCCACACACATCTGTGTGAACTCTCTCAAGGATCCCCGAAGCACGATTCTCCTTCTCATGAAAGGTGGACTTTACATACTTCCCCATGGTGCAACGCTTGCACCGATCTAACTGAGCAAGTGTTCCCATTGGGAGTCCAGTAGATATTTGTTGCATGACTTTCAAGGTTCCATGATGAAGATGCCCCAATATCCTGTGCCATAATTCGCCCTCATCCCGGCTCACCACTTTTTCTACCTTTCCCATGATGGCAGCGCAGCCATCTACCTCTAGCTTGTAGAGATTCTTAACTCGAATCCCTATCCTCTTGGCTTGACCTATTGTTTTATGTCACATGAAAGCTTTTCCATCACTAAAAACAACGTCATAGCATCTGTCCTCCAACATTGCAACTAAGACCAAATTTTTCTTCAAACCTGGTACATGTATTACATCTTTTAATTGAAATGGTTTACCTTACTCCCTCTGAAAGGCAATGGTACCAATCCCGGTAGCACTGTACCGTCTGTCGTCACCCATCTCAATATGCATCTGCAGATCTTTCTCCTCCAAGTCACTGAAAAGTTCCTTATTTCCCATCATGTGAAAGGAAGCGCCACTATCCAAATACCACACCGATCCCAATGCACTTGACACCATGCATGCAATCAAGGAGAATTCAAGTTCAAATTGTGAGGCAAGGGCCTCACCAGCTGCAGATCCAGCAACCTTCTTGTTCTTCTTCCTTTGTGGACAGTTAGTAGCAAAATTCCCATGTTCGTGACAGTGGAAACACTTCACCTTGGACATGTCCTGCTTCTTTCCTTTAGACTCGGATTTAGAGGAGAATTTATTCCCCATCCCCTTCTTCGCCTTGGCAACCAAAGCACAATCCTTTTCATCATCATGCTTTGATGAAGAGCCATCTCTAGTGTTCCGTCTGAACTCCTCCTACAACAAATTCGACCACAGTCGATCCCAATCTGGCAATTTTTCTCGTTCGTTGACCCCCTAAAGTGGGGAACCCCTGTTGTATGATGTTGTTGAAAATTTTTGTGATGTGAGGTGAAAGAATTTTTAAGCCCCACTTTAGATACTCTGCTTGGAGTTCATCTAAGTCTTTTGCTTTTCCAGCGCCCAACTTCTTGATACCCATCTCTACCTCTTGCACCATGAAGGGTTTTGTGTCTATGTTAACCAGGGGAGGAGGGTCAACCTTGGGATCCTGCTCATAAAGTTGTCTTGCATAATCAAACCATTTAGAAGCTGTAATGTTGTTTTCAGTTTGCACCTATTTCGGTTGAAGCTCCTTCCAAAATAATTTTGGGTTATTTTTCCCAAGGAAGATTAGTTCTTCTCTCCTCGAAACCATGAAATCAGCCTTTTTCTTTCTTACTATCTGCTTGTAAGCTTTAAGCTTTATGTTATCCTTGTCTAATTCCTTCCACATTCTCCTTGCCTTTTTGCATTCCTCATCAAACCAAGCATTAACCGGAAAGAAATTTGTTTCAGACTTCTTAATTTTTTATCTTTTGCACTCAGCAAGTGCGCTTTGAATTAAATGTGTTAATTCGTGACTATGAAGGCCATGAAATGAGATTTCCTCCTTCTCGAAGAGCCTCTCTAGCGTTATTTTGAAGGTATTACAATTCTCTGGAGTCAAAATAATTCTGCCATTTGGGGAATTTTGTTGAACACACTGAGTTTTTTATCCTAATTGCTTCTTTCTGGTCCAAGAGAAACTTAAATAAATTGGCTCGTGATCTGATTTTAAGTCCCAAATTTTATCTCCAATCAACACTTCCTCCATTTTCTCACACAAACTATGTGAGAAAATTACATAATCTACTAAACTTTCTCCATTGTAAGTATTGCAAGTGAAATTACTAGAATTTTCCCATCTAGTAAAACCATTACAAATGACTAAATCAAAAGCCCCACGTAGCGTAAGCAATTGTTCTCCAAAGAGATTGCAACCTTTATCCTCTGAAATTCATTCCCACTGATGATTACTCTCTTTTGTAAGCCAGGTAGGGTCACAGTCTTCTTTACAACAAATAATGCTAGCTTGTTCACCAGAATGTTCTAGCATTGAAATCCCCCACTATAAGGACTTCACCTAGCTGAGAATATATTGAAATATCTGTTTTTAGGGCTACAAAGGGATCTTTGTGGTCAATCCCTCTACTTTTGTAGATTTTTTAAACTTGCGACGCAAAATAGCATGCTGCAATTCTGATGTGATTTCCATTTTCTGATATTTTAAGCCAAACAAATTGCTTATTTGGGTCTTCTTTTTCTAGCTGAATGAAACGGCCTTCTTTTTCTCTTACTAATACCATGATACCCATGTGCCCTTTCCCATTCCTTGCTTCCTTGTTCCACACTGCTATCTTCAAATTCCCTTCAAACAAAGGTGTCTTGCACCCTTCATGCTCATGTGTTTCGATGAGGAAAAGTATGTATCTACCTTCCCCAATAGGCCCTAACCCAGGTCCTTGTCTCCATGGGTAACCCCAGTAGTTCCAACAAATTGATCTTAAGGAAACCCGGGTACGACTTTATTGCTATTTTTTTTGACATGCAAGACTCACAGTTGAGTCATATGTAAATCAGCTAGTCTAAAATAAATGGAGCAACGATGATGCTTTTTTATAGTTTGATTGATCGAACGATAATTGAAATAATTGGTATCAAATATACAAGAGTTTGGTTCTCTTACAAGCAAAATACATGCCTATTTATTGTTGTATTACTTTTATGTCTTAATATTGGGTTGGTATTATTTTTTTTAACAACCATCTAATATGAATTTAATTAACAAATTGAAAACCAGGACACCTTTTTTCTTTAAGCGACTTGTTCACATTCACACTATTTGACATTTGCTGGACTTTTCAGTTGACATTTTATTTATGACCATCCTTTACGTCCTAAAGATGTTTTGTTCATTATGTTTGACATTTACTAGACTTTTCTGGTCTATATTGATAATATTTTCGGTTCCAAAAATATTCTCGAATATTTGATGGGAAAAATGGATCTTAAAATGGAAATGGTGTAAACTCCTTAAGGAATAGCAAGATTGAAAATTGCAAGCCTTCAGTTTATCAAGGTAAAATCATTGGCTAAGGGCTTGGGTTTCTAGAGAGATATGTATAGAGTGAAAGTAACAATTATATTTCTATGTAGTGTGATGGCTTCTGTCATTACTAGGTACCTTGGCCAATTTATTGAACTGCACATTCCTAATCAATTATCATGGTCCACGGCATTCACATGTTTGCAGCGGGTGATTAAAGGTGAAATCAAGAGATGTTTTGTCAGTGGATGTGTTTGAGTTGTGAAAGCGTTAGAAATGTTGGATACAACCATTGAAAATGTGTATTCTATAGTGGAGAAGATCCGATGGGATAGAAAAAATGAAATCCATGGAAGGCCAAAGTAGGTAATAGAAAGAATGAAATCCATGGAAGGCCAAAGTAGGTAAATAGGACTTTCAGTTGCATTCAACAAAATAGAAAAGACACGCACTAAAGCAAAGTGCATTATAAAGATAGCCAAAGGGAATAAACCCAAAGCTGGGTAAATCTACACTGCAATATACAAGTAAATGTACAAATTGTGCCTTCCAAGAAAGATGAAGGCCAGAAATGGAAACCGAGACAAGAGATAGACACTCTGGCATCCTTTTAACAGTGATCGTAGGCAAAAATAGATGGATCTACCACTCTAAAAGGTCCAACACAGGATTTTATAATAGCCATCAAAGAGTACCCAAGGCTGAGAGAGCCATGCTAGGCACTGCTCAGAAGAGGCAGGGTGGCCGTAAGGTTGGTCCAAGGTCTCTCTTGCAAAACTTTAATTTCGAAGGTGACAGTCTCTCACAGGAAAAAGGCAAAGCATCATTTTGATTAGGATAGCAGAAGGCGGATAGGTAGGCTCGCAAGTTTCTATACATTTTACTTAGATTTGTTTGTTTACTTTCTTAATCTTTATATACAGACCTAAATTAAATTTCTCTCAATACCACTGCCATGGTTCTCAGAAAACCCTAACACGCACTGAAATTTAAATTTCCATGTATATAAAGATTATTGAATATCAGATTACCCTGCTGCATAATAACACCTAAATTGCAGTCCATTCACAGTTTTTCTATCCATTCAGTGCCAACTGCAGCTCAAGGCAGAGATAAATTCCAAAATGAGGTATGAAAAGAATTTAGGTGATTTTTTTAGATGTTTTGTTTCCATATCTAATACCAATAAAAGACGATGGAAGGTTAAATGGACAGAATTTGAAGATAATCCCTCTGAACAATTTTTTATAGATTGATATTCTAAGTCGCAGGTGAATGCAAATATTTACTGTTCAAACAAAAATAGAATGCAAAGAAATTATTGAACTTAGAAAGGCAATTATGCTGAAGGAAAGGCACTGACCTATCTTCGCTGGTCTCCCGCTGCATGCAAGAAATTTTGAATTAGGTACTCACTCACTCTATATGGTGTCGATGTCAAAGACGCTGAACTCTGTATGATGTCGATTTCAAAGACGTTGAACTTTGTATGATGTCGATGTCAAAGAAGCTGAGAAGTAAGACACTGAGAAGAAGCACAATCACAGAAATGTTTAAAATTGTTTGAATAAGCAGCATTGAAATGGGATGGGAAGCACTGACTTAACAGGAAAACATATGTGATTATGGTGCCCATATTTTCAGCAACTTTTTCATCGTGAGGTTCCATATTTTCAGCAAGTTGTTGAATCATGCATCATAAATATTTCAATACTGGCATAATGTTATTGTTAGACTCGAACCCTTCATTACCCTCATTTTGGGTCAGCATGGCAATATGCTCTAGGACGGCAAACACACTACTAATTTTCACATTAAAACCGACGTGATAAGCTCTTCCATATGACCGAGTCTCAACAACCATTCGCCTGGTGGATTTGCGACCGAGACACGTGGGCTTTGAAAGGTGTCAATTTGCATCATATAGATTCTCCAGAACATCTAAATCGGAATGCCACGTCAAACAGGAACACACCATGGCTTTAAAGTATTGATTAACCCTCATTACCCTATTGTCCTAACTAACGAGAGACCACCTTGTTGCGCATATGTGTCATTACAAGAATGAATTGGTTGACGAAAAAAAAAAAAGATTTGATTCAAAAGAAAAGGCATATCAGCTTAAATATTGTAGCATATTCGCATATTAAATAAATAAACTAGCATAACCCATACCCCTAAAGAAAAAGAGAAGAGGGTAGATATATTGTAAAAAGAGAGTAGAGTGTAGTTTTAAGGATAATGTGTTTATGTGTTTATTCAAAATTATAAATTTTGTTGAATATATTTATGTAAAATTAAGTGTGAAATTAATTATAAAAAGTATGGAAAATACATTTTATGTAACTTGTAAGTGATAGGTGTTATAAAGAAATTTTTGGGGGGTGATATCTGTATATTGAAACAAAAGGTAAGTGATAACCATGATATTATGTGGGGGTGATATCTATATATTGGAACAATAGGTAAGTGATAACCATGATATTATATAGAACATGATTTAACTCCACTGTATTAACCTAGTATAAGCTTGAATACTATTGGGCACAGGTTAAGCTCTTGTATACATGGATTTAGCTCTACTATCATGTGTTACATAGGTTTCAGTGTTATAAGACGTAACTCCATTGTATTAACCTAATATAAGCTTGAATACTATTGGTCACACGTTAAGCTCTTGCATACATGGATTTAGTTCTATCACATGTTACATGGGTTTCAGTGTTATAAGACTTAATTACCATAATATATACCCATCAGCTTAATACACGTATATTACTAACATATAAGCAAGAGTAATTGTATTTCACATAATCTTAGAGCTCATAGATATCTATATGACTCATATCAATGTTTATTAATAATATAAAGATCACTGAATACATGATATAAGCATAATCAATGTGTCTAATAAAGCAACTTGATATAAGCATCACCCCTTTCATGCTTATTCCACGTATTTTATATAATGAGTAACGATCAACTTAATCAACAAGATCACTCTTTTCAACATGTAAGCTATTTAAAATGAAGTAATTCCCTTGTATCATCCTAATAAGGGTATATAGTGAATCTCTTGTTTAGTGATACTAATACAAATAGATGTAATCATTGAATATGGACTCATACATATGATAAGCCCATACAAATGTTGTGTTATCCTTGTCATATCGGCTTAATGAACAAGATAGTACTAATACCATTAATAAATTACACATGTTATTAGTAATGCTTATATTGTACTTGAGCTGGGAATCCTAGTAATCAATACAAGCATGTGATGTGTACTAGTATAAACAACCTATATGTTGAATATGATAGTAAGCACTGCTTATTACGATAGTTTAGTTATGGTTATTCGGATATTACACTCTTCTTTGTATTATAGTTGTACCAATATTAGGTAATTATAGTGAAAGTCGTGTAATACAATCTGACCTATATGAATAATTACACATAATATGTAAAGTTAAACATATCACTTATAGCTTACATTGGTTCCATATTAGTTATATATGACATGTTTATTTCACATAATATATTCCCTTTATATACACATTTCATGATCTATCCCTATTCAAGAAGTTGGAACTCATACTGTTATGATCATACCATATTCATACCTATCAACTTATGGTAATAGAAGTGATTCCTGGGATTTACTAGTGTTTTTACATATGAGATACAAGGAGCTTATATAGTACATGTATTAGTTATTGTTAAGTTGTTACATGTGTATGACTCTTATCACATATCTATTCAGCTTAGGGTATTTATTATGCACATACTTATACGGATTATGATATTGCAAGGTTGAACTACATGGGATTCAATTTGTGTTAAGAGCTTTAGACATATCCAACTTTAAGTGATACTAGTGTACATTAATTACTTAGAGAACTACATAATTACGGAACAAGCTATATTCGTAATAGAGAAGTCGAGCCCATTAAATCAACTATAAATGAGGTCCATATTGGTAAGATTGATGAACTAACACCATTCCATTAAAATGTATACATGCATGTGAATCATAATACAGACATCATATTACAAGCATGTACCTTTCTACTATGATAGCATGAGCTATAATGAGTTAGCTTTACCTAGTTAAGCTCATACTAGTGATAAGTATAACTAGTTGTAATGGAGTTAGTGTGATAACCTGATCTAATTCCATGGATAATCAGTAGAAGTAAGTGTGATCTGTAACTTATGGATATAGCATAACAAAGAGTAATGTCATGCTTATTGAGCTTAATAGGAAATGTACTCTTTTAGCCCATAATAATAAGCACATCCCTAATTAATGCTTATGGTTAATGATGAAACATGATACATGTATTAGTATCGGTAATGATTAATCTTGCATTGTTTACTGCTTTGAGATCCATAGATGTCTGATAAAGATACAAGTATATACATTACTATGATACTATAGAGTCATGATATTGGTGTATCCCTAGCTTATCGGTTTCATACTAGTGTTATGCTCATGCTTAAGCTGATATCACTTTGGATACTAGTTTGTTACATGTGTACTTATGGTAATCACCTGTATAATCTATGGAATAACAATGCTTATACTATACGTAAGGGTCACTAATGATTAGGTTATCTATGTATGTTAAATGAAAGTTGATCTATCTATTGGAGTATCACGTTGATTATGTAACTATGGTTAGTGTAAACGTACTATATTCCTGGAAGAGCATATTGGGGGGTTATAGTATAGTATGTTATGAATAAATGGTAATAGCTTATCATACATGTTTTCTCCATAATAACTAGTATGCATATTACCTCTATACGAGCTATGATGATTAACTTCCATTACAATTGATTGATGCTTACATATTATGTATATTAAGGTGGACTCTAGCTTAATGACTAAGGATGCTTACTTCTCTATCTAACATATGAGCTATGATCAATTACTTTATATATCTAATCAATGAACCTGGTGATCCTAGTATTAGGCTTTAGTGTTAAGCTCTATAATTTTTGAGCTCCTATAAAACCCATAACTAAGAGTGATATGTGTGTTATATGCATCTTATTATAAAACCCAATGCCATTTTTTACATCAGTATTTTTTATTTGCTTCTATTCCATATTCATGTCATCCACCAAATACAACATTGTATAAGATCAAATTAGGCATATCTACTACTATTCCTATTGAATAAGCATGATGGGTGCCATTAGTTAACTTGGGTTCATGATGTGTAATTAGCTGGTATTGATACTCTACGTCAGAACTATAAACTCCAAACTAATTGGTATTGTACCATAGTGTACAACTATTCTAATCTTTATTACAGTCAATATGGTGAATAGAGCTCAAATACGATACAAGGAAATGTACGAGGATCTATTACCTTTTTTAGTACTTTGACCATAAGTATTGACACTACTTTGTTCTAGTAACAAAGTTGTAATGACTCTTAGCTCTACTAGGAACCAGTGATCGTAGTATTCATCATGCTTTATGGGTTAGTTATTACAAAAGTAGATCCCTAATAGTTACACAATTGTAATCAATACAACTTGTTACATTCTTAGATCATACATATTATTCCTAATCAATACAACAACATTAATGGTGTAAATCAAACAGTATTGTCAACACATAGGCCTAATAAGAGTAATGAGTGATCACTATTGTAAGAGTCATCATGTATAACTATGTACAAGATTAAGCTTCTTGTTCTACCATATGTAAGAACAATACTATGATTCCCATTATTAGCTTAGGTTTCATGGTTGGTGTATTACAGTATAGTATGATCATGTGGTTAGTGTAGAGTGATTACACCATTATATTACAGTATTAGTATCATAGTTATGTGATAAGTGTCTAGTCTTATTACCCTATGTCACGATGTTTCCATAATCGTTATCAAGCTCTATATTATTGTGAGCTTCATGCTTTGATTAGACGTATGGGATTAGTAGTAATGATGTAACCCTTTATACAAGCTTGACTTAGGTAATTATAAACAGAACAAGGGTATATATAACATCAAGTAATTGTGTTTCCATAATCATTAAGCTCTGTATATTGAATACATAGGTATACAATCCATATTACACCATATTAGTAACTGCTTTATATTCCATAACCAATGGTAATAGTAGAATGATATCAAGTTTGGTTGAATAAGGTGATATCATGAATCAAAGGAGTGGGAATCGGTCATGTAGAGATCATAGTACTAACATGAGCTTATATTGTAACCACTAGTATGAACAAGTAGTAATGATATGGTTATAATTCTACCTATTACTCTTATCATAATAGGGGTTCTTGTATTGTAATTAGTAATAAAATACGATCACACTTATTGCTAATTATGAATAATACGTAAGATGCTTCTACTTGGAATTACCTTTCCATTATTATGGTAAATAAAGTAACTTGAATGGGACTTTATCTCTACTTATACCCTTTGTTTACATATGACTTGTTACTAACCCATATAGCTTGTTATACTATCACTGTTTGATCCTTATATCAAGTGTAATACAACCAATCATATAAGCTCTAATGGAATTAGAGTAATCACATAATAGAGATCCATATTCATGTCTGTCTTAACCATACTATTCTAAGCTCATGTATAAGATGTAGTATTATGATCACATAATATGCTATGAATTATGGCTATACTGGACTTGGTGATGTAAGCGTATTTCCATTCACCTATATGTGGTAATGTGAATGTCCCTTTATTCCATATTCATTGCACTCATATCTCATATGGGTACATACATCACACAATAGGAGTAAATAAGGCTATACAGGTATTACTAGTCCATGTTATTGGTTCATATGAGTACCAATTCAATGGAAATCATTCATGCAATGGTTGTATCACCTCTAGTGTCAAATTATACTGGTTCCAATAGTAGGTTTACCAGTAATTAAGCATGAATAAGGAAAGCAATACGACTGGTAACCTGTAATGGCAGTGTATTAGAGAAAGAAGGCAATCACCTTTCCATATAGATCATACTAGTAACATGGCATCAAGCTTACTTAATTGGATACAGTGCACCTAGTAAACCTTACATATATGGGAAGACTACTACTACCATAGCTGATGAATCACACTACTAACGCGTCATAATGGTATTTAGACTAGTTCATCACGTATCCAGAACATAGGAATAAAATGAATGGTAATAATTGAATATGATAGAGTGGTTGCAATAAGTATACCAACGTCATGGAGATTACAGAGATTACTGAGAAGTTGTGTAAATACAGGGAATATGATACCAGTAATATAAGGGATATAGTAGTAACTCCAACATATGGTAAGCGTAGCTATCAGGAATACAAGCTTACTAGTCTTAGATAAAGCTTACATGCTATCTTAATATTATAGAGCTTCAACATGTGATCCAAGAACCACCATGATTATTAGTTATCGTTGGTCCATTACGAATATAAGCAGCTTGTACAAACTAAATAATGGTTCATAAATAAGAGATAATAGCTTGAATATCATGGAGATAGTATTGTGTTCACCTATAAGTGAAAAGGTCTCATATTATGATGGGAATACTACATTATATATTATGGATAAATAGTATAGCTTAACTAAGACGAGTAACTAGGCATATATAGTATTTATACCAATATAACAGCTTGATATTTCTTTACCCCCTATATACCCTTTCTATCCTAAACTCATGACTGGAATCATAGGTTTTTGTGCAATAGTAAAGTTATTATATTTAATTCTTACATTTAAATTTATTATATTTAATCATTAAAAATGTATATATATATATATATAAGAAGCACATAGAGACGGTTTCTCCCCATAATACAATGAGATATTAAAATGCCTAGCGAAAGTTTTTACTTGGGAAATAGTTACATTAATTCATCTAGTTGACTATCTTCGAGAGAGGAATTTTTTCGGATTATAAAATAGCTACAGTAAAACCTGACTATTGCTCACAGACTATATACATAAACTTTTCAAAATTAACAAAGAACAAAATACATTTGTAGAGGGAAAACATCAAAGAGCTACCAGGGGAGCTCGTTGAGATCCAAAAAAACTCCAACTCAAGGCATTGCCACTAACATCTAGTTATCAATGGCTTGAAGGTGTACTATTAGATCTTCAGGTTAGTTCCTAAGAGCATCATTTTCATCTTCCTATTGAACTAATTTCATTTTCAAGGATTGTAATTCTTCAAGGAGGTTTATGGATGTGGTCACTTATTGATGCAACTTCCAATTGATTTCCATTATCTCCAAATGAAGAGATTTGATTTATTGAGCACAGGTGCTACAGTCCAAGGTACCCACTAAAGGAATTTTATCTTTGTTAACCCACATGTTCAAACTTTTATTGCATGGTGTGTAGGAGAGACTAGAGTGCATTAAGAGAGCGATAGGAGAAATATGTCAAGGCCAAATTTACCCAAGGAAAGTTGAAAGCAACCCGAGAGAAGATAGCTCGAGCCCAGTGGAAGAGAACAAAGACAAAACGACTCAAGGCACTGCCACTGACATCTAGTTATCACTAGCTTGAAGGTGTATTATTAGATATTCAGGTTAGTTCCTAAGAGGATTTCCATTGTCTCCAAGTGAAGAGCTTTGATTTATTGAGCACAGGTACTATAGTCCAAGGTACCCACTGGAAGAATTTTATCTTTGTTAACCCACATGTTCAAACTTTTGATTAGATAGATCTCCTTTCCTTCTTGCATGGTGTGTAGGAGAGACTAGAGTACATTAAGAGAGAAATAGGAGAAAGATGTCAAGGCCAAATTTACCCAAGGACAGTTGAAAGCAGCCCGAGAGAAGATAGCCCAAGCGCAGCAAAAGAGAACTAGGCCAAGTTAACCAAAAATTATAAAGTTTACCTAGAGAAAACAAAGTTTAGAGATAATCAAGCCTAAGAGGCATCGAAACCCCCTAAGAACACAAGTGAAAAAATGAAAGAAGCAAAGAGAGCTAAGTTCAAATCTAACTCCAAGAATGGAGGGGAGACCATAGAATTCCATAGTGGTAAAGATGCACTGAAACAAGAGAGTACCAAGTAAAGGAGACGAGTAATTCAAATTGGAAAAAATCCAGCATAACAAGTTGACTTGTAATGCTGGAACTATATATGACAGAGCTAAATTGACAATAGCACATTGGGAAAAACTTGAAGCTTAAACAATTATAGACCGTTGTCGAAATACCCCCAAATATTGATGGAGTCACTACCTACTCAACACCCTGATGATAAACTACTTAGAGCACCAACCACACTGACAAAATCGAAGATGGTCGGTATTAACAAGTGAAGGGAAAGATAACAATCTATGTCTAAGAATTAGACAAGTTTGGAGTTAATCCTGCATGTAATACTACACCTTACTCCATTAATCTTCATAATTGCAATAGTCGTTGAATCCATCAATACTTGAAATGTGAGGCTAGTACTAAGATTAAAATGCCATTGCTTCCCAGGGCTTTGAGCGTGTGAAAAAATGGGTTTTAATTGAAATGCATGGGATAACTTTGATATGGGTGCCTCGATACCTTCACACGTGCCCCCCAAACTTTTACCATAGTTCTTAAAGTTGGAGGTGAGTCTTGGGAGAGAAAAAAAAATCATAGTCTTAGTCATGAAACATGAATGAACATGAATTTAAAGAGGGTCATGGGATATTTTTTCAACCGTGACTACCATTAATTTTCGTTTTTCCAACTTCGAGGACACAAGCTATATTAGCTTATAGTTATCAGCCTCAACATTTTGGTACTTAGAGGGATATGAAAGGGGGGATAAGGGGAATTTTTCAAGGACTTCGAAGATTTTTTTGAAGTAAGATTTTGAGATGATTTTCTTTAGACTAAGTGCCCTTTGTATAGTTGTTGGATAGTGATTAACAACTTTTGAATATAAAAATACTTTCCAAAGAAATCACATATCACATATTCTCCAAAAAGTATTTTTCTAGATCATGAATCACATAAGCTTGCATTCAGAAACTTTTGGATATGCAAATATTTTTCCAATATTAAACCTAGGAGAAGGCCATACATCTCAACTTGATTGATGGTTCTTTGTCCTAGTGCCCACTAAAAATTAATAATCAATTTTCCTTGTAGAATGGTATGGTTTTGTAACAATCCATTTTTTAGTCCTCCATTGCTCATTAACTAGATTCCTTGTAACATATCCACAAGAAACATAATCATATAATATATTCTTTATCTAAAGAGGGATGCTACAAGTTGTTGATGAAGAAATATTTCTCTACATTTTCTGATGGAATTCGTCATGGTAAAGGAAGCATTAAAATAACTTAGTCTAGTTGAGTTGTAGTTACATTTTAATTACTTTTAAAGAGATTTATGTTCTTAAATTTATTTTAGAAAAACACATGTGAACTAAAATAGGTGAGGCAAGGAAAGGAGCATGACATATTATGCAATACGTGATCAAAATAAAACTTTGAATAAAAACAATGTTCTTTCAAAAATAAAATTAGAGAATAAAGTTAAAGAATAATCATGGAAGATCTTAAACTAGTATCTCAAACTTTTTTATTATAAAAAGGATATGCTTCTTTAGGCTAGAGAGTGGCTTCACTCCTTACATGGTATTATTGAATAATCAAACAATTAGCCTACTGATGAATAACCATACTCCTTACATGGTATTATTGAGTAATCAAACAATTAGCCTACTCATGAATAACCATAGATAGAAATTGACCAGGGAAAACTATTTATATCTCCTGATAATATTCCATTGTCACAAGATTCAATTGCAATTAATAGCTTTGTTGCTAAGGTGATGGATGGATATTTACAAACACTCCTCGTGATTAGGTATAAACAAATTATCTCTAGTAGCTACCTTTGTTATGCATAAATTCTTACCCTTAAAGTTACAAATAAAAGCATGGATATGCCATGAAGTGGTTCCACTGAATCTAATAAGTGGACAAGTCACTTAACCAAATTGTTCTTTAACGAATTACACTATTTATTATATTAGTGGTTCCACTGAATGTTGAAGATTGCAACAAGAAACAGTGAAGGAGGCATCCTGAAACATCTTTCCTGATCCTAGTTGGAAAGTGATCACCTAAACTAGGTGGGGGCCACACAAGTGATTTTTGTCGTAAAGTCTATTTTTAGACTATGTCTATTTTTAGACATATGGATCATGGTCTATGAGTTGCAGGATGCTATTTATGGATGATTGGTCATGTTGGTAAAAATAGATGGACCTCTATTTTTAGACATTGGGAGGAATCTATTTTTAGACTGCCGAGCTAAAAATAGAACAGTTGAATATTATTAACCCTTAATAATATTTAGACTATAAACATTATCTTATCCTCTTGGAGCACTTCAGTTTGATGCTTGGATGTGGCACATGCAGCTGACATAAGGAAATACGCTTTTCCTAAGGGTTATTTGAACTATTGCATGGTTGACTTCAGTTAGAACTCATGTGGCAGAGTTTGGTGGAGTTGATGAGACAGTTGGTGGAGTTGTGTTCGGTTTAACTTAGTTGAACTAGTTGTATTTAGTCTAACCGATAAATACACTAGTGATGAGTGGTTTGAATTAATTAATAATTAATTCACTAATTATTAACTCATAAATCAACTAAAGAATGCATCAGTTAACTGCAGTGCATGGACAGTTCAGTGGAGACCAGTGTTAGAGGTGGGTGAAAGGGTGAGTGTGACTATACTTGTGCATGAGATTTGCACACACATTGATTGAGATTTCCAATGAGGATTGCGCAATATAAGCCAAGGGGATTCGAACTTGGATCTAATTCATTCTCATCTTGGATTGCGCAGTAGAGGCAGGGAAACAGTGGAGGAGATTTGAACCTGTGACTTGTTCAGATCTGAGCTAGTTTGTGTTTAGCATGTGAGATAGTGCTGAGAGCTATGAGGAGCTTTGTGCTATGTATTGTTACATGTTCTCTATCATTATAATATACAGATAGTTGGTGGTTTTCAGCGATAAGCTTTCCCCATTACATACTGTGTTATATGTGTGCTTGATTATGTTTTAATGTGCGCATGCCACTGCTTCTAATTCCGCAAATTGATGATCAATTATAGAAGAGGTTATGTATTATGCATAAAGCTTAAATAGTGTGTAATCAGGGTAATCTCGGTGAATAATTCAGCTATTATTCAAATCTCTACATGGTATCGGAGCGAAATTGATCATCAGATCTATTACAGTGATTACAATTTATTTCGGTAAACAGAATCTGTAAGCAGGCTAGGTAGCCTCTGGATCCATCCTTTCTTTGAAAGGTGATAAATCCAGTAAATGCCCCTACAGTTGATCTCTGTGCTAGAAATACTTTGTTCTCACAGATCAGGAGCGGTTGAGTTTTGAGCTGGTGGAATTCGAATTTGCAGCAGTGTTTTTCTTGGTGTCGAAGTCAAAATGTCTTTCGACGGATTGCGATTGGAGTATGCCCTTGAGGGCAGCTCGAATTATGTTGCATGGAAAGACAGGATGGAGGCGGTGTTAGATGAAAATGGGCTGAAGGAGTTCATAGATGTTGAAGTCCCAAAACCTACTGATGCTGCTCAAGTTGAGGCTTGGCAAAAGAAGACAGCGAAATGTCGAAGGATTCTGTTGGAGGGCGTGAAGGATCACATAGTATCCAGCCTGCATGGTAAAGCTTCTCCATTCTTGATGTGGAAAGCTTTGACAAATTTGTTCCAAAGCAAGAGTGACCAAAGGAAGTTGGCGCTCAAGGATAAACTCAGAAAAATAAAGATGGAGAAGAATGACACTATTCCGGTATACTTGACAAAGTTTGTCCACTGCAGGGATGAGCTTGGGAGTGTAGGAATTAGTGTTGATGATGAGGACTTGGTGAGCTTGGCTCTCCTTGGTCTTCCGAAGAGTTGGCATTCCTATCAGGACTCTGTCAATGGTCAGGATAAATTGCCGAGATGGGAGCGACTTTGGTCGGATCTTGTGCAAAAGGAGATAAGGCGGAGTACCAGGGATGGATCTTCATTAAAGGCATATGATGAAGAAGATTGCGCTTTGGCTACCAAAGCAAGGAAGGGGAAGGGCAAGAAGAATGCTTCTCAATCCGGTGCGGATGGTAAAGAGCATGACATGTACAAAGTGAAGTGTTTTCATTGTCACGAGCATGGACATTACGCCACGAATTGTCCACAGAGGAAGAAGAACAAGCAGGTTGCTGGAGCTGCCGCTGGTGAGGCTCTTGCCTCGCAATTTGAGCTGGACTTCTCATTGATCGCATGCATGGTGTCTAGTGCATTGGGATCGGGGTGGTATTTTGATAGTGGCGCTTCCTTTCACATGACGGGAGACGTGAATCTTTTCAGTGACTTGGTGGAGAAAGATCTCCAGTTGCATGTTGAATTGGGCGACAATGGACAATACAATGCGACTGGCATTGGTACCATAACCTTTCATAGGGAGTCAGGTAAACTCATTCTTTTACAAGATGTAGTGCATGTTCTAGGTTTAAAGAAGAATTTGATCTCAGTCGCAATGTTAGAAGATAAAGGGTATGAAGTTGTGTTCAGTGAAGGAAAATTTTTCCTTCGACACAAGGCAATAGGACAAGTCAAGAAGGTTGGGATTCGAGCAAAGAATCTCTATAGACTTGAAGTAGATGGGATGTCTACGGAGCTTTCTACTGTTGGGAAGTGCAAGAAAGACATGAAATTGATGCTTGAGAAGGAGCAAGTTTTGCATGCAGGTAATAGTGAACCTCGGGATGTGGAGCAGCCACAAGATGAGAATCATGGAGTGGGAGCAACCACTCATGCAGAGAAATTTCGTGCCACATGGGCAGAGGGAGTGCATGCAGCTATACCACCAAGAGAGAGGTGGGGCGACATGCATGATTAATCCCAAGAGGAAATTTCTGGGCAGGATTCATGAGATGGTGTGGATCTCATCAATTGAACCTGGCTACGAGGTGCCCACAGCGCAGCAGTAGCATGATCAGTTGGATTGATGCAGGCAGATTAAACTGATAGTGTCGGATACTGGAGCGCGGATCAGAGTTGACAGCAAGTGCAAGAGTGCATGGGTGCAAGAGTTCAACAGCGCAGTGGTTCCTGATGACATGTGCAGTTGGTACCAGCAAAAGTCAAAGACTTTGATGATAGATGCATCAGATTGATTGAGTTGTTTGGAGTCTATTCAGTTTCAGAGGAGTTGCAGAGCATATGCATGGAGTTGCATGGCGCTTGTGAAGGTTGCAGGGTGAATGCATGGAGTTGCATGTTGCATGCAAAGACAGTTCTTTTTTGTTGAGAGGGAGTGTTGAAGATTGCAACAAGAAACAGTGAAGGAGGCATCCTGAAACATCTTTCCTGATCCTAGTTGGAAAGTGATCACCTAAACTAGGTGGGGGCCACACAAGTGATTTTTGTCATAAAATCTATTTTTAGACTATGTCTATTTTTATGCATATGGATCATGGTCTATGAGTTGCAGGATGTTATTTATGGATGATTGGTCAAGTTGGTAAAAATAGATAGACCTCTATTTTTAGACATTGGGCGGAATCTATTTTTAGACTGCCAGTCTAAAAATAGATCAGTCAAATATTATTAGCCCTTAATAATATTTGGACTATAAACATTATTCATCCTCGAGCACTTCGCCCGAGCGACGGATGTGGCACATGCAATGACAGTATGAAATACGCTTTTCCTAAGGGGTTAGTGGAGCACATGAATCCTTCGGGCTAGAACTCATGGGGGCAAGTAGTTTGCGGAGTTGTGTTCTATTAACTTAGTTGAACTAGTTGTATTTAGTCTAACCGATAAATACACTAGTGATGAGTGGTGTGAATTAATTATTAATTAATTCACTAATTATTAACTCATAAATCAACTAAAGAATACATCGCTTAACCTGCAGCATGGAGCGCTCAAGGGAGACAGTTGTTAGAGGTGGGTGAAAGGGTGAGTGTGACTATCAATCGTGACTATACCTTCGGCATGAGATTTGCACACACATTGATTGAGATTGCCAATGAGGATTGCGTTAACATAGTTTCGGTGATCTAACTTGATCTAATTCATTCTCATCTTGGGTCGTTAAAGAGAGTGCGGGTGGAAATGCTGAGGAGATTTGAACTCGTGACTTGTTCAGATCTCAGCTAGTTTGTGTAGCATGTGAGATAGTGCTGAGAGCTTCGTGAGGAGCTTTGTGCTATGTATTGTTACATGTTCTCTATCATTATAATATACAGATAGTTGGGGTTTTTTCAACCGTAAGCTTTCCCCATTACATACTGTGTTATATGTGTGCTTGATTATGTTTTAATGTGCGCATGCGACTGCTTCTAATTCTGCAAATTGATGATCAATTGTAGAAGAGGTTATGTATTATGCATGAAGCTTAAATAGTGTGTAATCAAGATAATCTCGGTGAATAATTCAACTATTATTCATAAGCTTTCCCCATTACATATTGTGTTATATGTGTGCTTGATTATGTTTTAATGTGCGCATGCGACTGCTTCTATTTCCGCAAATCGATGATCAATTGTAGAAGAGGTTATGTATTATGCATGAAGCTCAAATAGTGTGTAATCAGGGTAATCTCGGTGAATAATTCAGCTATTATTCAAATCTCTACACTGAATCAACAAGTGGACAAGTCAAGTCACTTAACGAAGTTGTTCTAACTAATTGCAATATTTATTATATTGAAAAAAAGGTAATCAATAGCACGAATCATCAATTCAAGATTTAGAATCTCTCTCTCTATTAATCTACTATTTGATTCTGGAAACAAATAACCCCTAAACATCAAGAAGAAAACCCATAATCTAGGTTATCTTTTTAGTTGGAATAGTGCCAATGGTTCAAATAATAGAGCATAGATGTTAGCCCCGAGGAGCCTTATTTTGTGCAAGGCGATTGGACATAAACTCTTTAGACATTTTTGAAGACTCGAGAGTGATTGTAAAATGGTATGGTTTTGTAACAATCCATTTTTTAGTCCTCCATTGCTCATTAACTAGATTCCTTGTAACATATCCACAATAAACATAATCATAGAATAGATTCTTTATCTAAAGAGGGATGCTACAAGTTGTTGACGAAGAAATATTTCTCTACATTTTCAGATGGAATTCGTCATGGTAAAGGAAGCATTAAAATAACTTAGTCTAGTTGAGTTGTAGTTACAGTTTAATTACTTTTAAAGAGATTTATGTTCTTAAAGTTATTTTACAAAAACACGTGAACTAAAATAGGTGAGGCGAGGAAAGCAGCATGACATAAAGTGATTAAAAAAAAAAACTTTGAATAAAAACACTGTTCTTTCAAAAATAAAATTAGAGAATAAAATTAAAGAATCAAGTAGTCTTTAGTGCGACTTTTTGAAGGCTTTTACGATGTAATTTCTCTAAATTCCGACAGGAATTTATTGAAAAGAGAAGTTTGATTGCTAACTTTGCACAATCGAAGTGCCCTAGAGGTTTTTGAAGGTGTTGAATCCATATATAGAGTTAAAAAACTAGTTTGAATAACAAAAACCAAGATTTTACCTCAAAAAATTTCACCAAATTCCGACACCTTAAACTTCAAAAAGTCACACTAAAGACAACTCCTTAAAGAATAATCATGGAAGATCTTACACTAGTATCTCAAACTTTTTTATTAAAAAAAGGATATGCTCCTTTAGGCCATATAGTGGCTTCACTCCTTACATGGTATTATTGAATAATCAAACAATTAGCCTACTCATGAATAACCATAGATCAAAATTGACTAGGGAAAACTATTTATATCTCCTGATAATCTTCCATTGTCACAGGATTCAATTGCAATTAATACCTTTGTTGCTAATATGATGTATGGATATTTACAAACACTCCTCGTGATTAGGTATAAACAAATTATCTCTAGTGCTACCTTTGTTATAAGTGGACAAGTCAAGTGGTTCCACTGAATCTCTAATAAGTGGACAAGTCACTTAACAAAATTGTTCTTTAACAAATTACAATATTTATTATGTTAGTGGTTCCACTGAATCAACAAGTGGACAAGTCAAGTCACTTAACCAAGATGTTCTAACTAATTGCAATATTTATTATATTGACAAATAGGTAATCAATAGCACCAATCATCAATTCAAGATTTAGAATCTCTCTCTCTATTAATCTACTATTTGATTTTGAAAACAAATAACCCCTAAACATCAAGAAAAAAACCCATGATCTAGAGTGTTTTTGCAATATTCTAAGACTTTACATTATCCTTAAAATTCTTTACATTATATTACATCTTAGCTCATTTAAAAATAAATGAAAAACATTATTTACAAATCAATTAATCCTTAAATACTTTTATATAATTTAATTATTTATTATGCATAACTTATAAGTACATAAATAAATTTAACAAATAGGAGGTTAAATATTGAAATAGAAGCATATAAATAATAGTAATTAAATATTGAAATAAAAGTAACATTAACACTAGGTGTTAAATATTGAAATAGATACATACAAAGTACATAAATAAATCCCAAATCCAAGTGAAACTTCGTGTAAGCCCTCCAGCGCTCATGCCACGCGTGCGGCTCAACCTCCCACAGAGGCACATGACTCACCATAGACTGAACCGATGACACCATGCCCAGCTGCGTCTCAACCTCCCACAGATGCACATGACTCACCATACACTGAACCGACGACACCATGCCCAGCTACCAGCACATCATCGGTCCAAGTGGAAATTTAATGCAACCTTCAAGAATATATGTATGTCCTGCAGCTGGACCCAAACCTCCACGCCGTCACCTAAGGCAACTAATGCCATCAAACACCTTAACTCGAGCTCTCTACTCGACGAACAAGGTTTTAAGCTCCTCTCCCCATACCTCTCCTTTAAGCCTAATCTTCTCGTGTTATGCCTACACTCTGTATTTTCTCCTCACCATCTCGACTCTCCCTCCAAGCATTGCCCACTCTTTGCATCTTTGCCCTCACCTCGCTCCCTAACTCAATTACAGCACCATGGCCCCTCGCCAGCACCAAAAGCCATGTCGTGCTAATGTTAGAGTACTCCTTGCTTGCATGCATCGCGACAACGCACACAAGCACTTCGATTGTGTTCTTAATCTCTCTTCAACCTCCATTTTCAAGCGAGCATATTCCCCTTCCAACTCCCTATGCACGAAAGCCTCCCTCATCACTAACACTGACTCCTCCTTGCCCAGTGTGCCCAAAGCCAAGCGCAGATATCGCAAATCAACCATCCCTCACACTTTGTCGCCTCTGCCACGAAATCTCACGAGCTTACCTATAAAAACCCCTTCAATGCACATGACAAACCTCTGGAACCTGTCAGCTAACAAAATATGGAGCAGGGCCAATGATGATGAGGCTCCGCGAAGGGTTCTACACGTCTTCGCAAAGAATGAGGAAAAAATAACACACATCTATGGATGCCCAATGACGAGAAGACTCTGCAGAACCTGAAGCAATCCAGAATAAAAATGCCAACAAGACTTGACGGTTATGCCTCATGCTCACGGTTATGCCTCATGCTCTATAGTTCTCTTTTGGACACATCTAATAAATTTGGTTTTTCTAGTTTTCAATACCACTTTAGAGATGCTAGCTATCTCGGAACACTCTAAACTGCTAATGGATTGGTTTCCCTGTCAAGGGCAACCCCTTTTTTGATATTTTGGAGACAAAGTTGAGTAAGACTAGGGTAAATTGTCAAGGGCAACCCCTTTTTTGATATTTTGGAGACAAATTTGAGCAAGAATAGGGTAAATTCCTTAGCTCTGACTCTGCACTATACCATATTTTGCTTAATTAATAGATCTTAGTCTAACTTACAAAAAAAATATACATAAATAACAATACCCAAAAAGGGTTAAATATTGGAATAGATACATAAATAAAAGTAACACTAGGGGTTAAATATTGAAATAGATACTGAAATTTCATGTAAACATTTAAATTAAACAAACAAACAAACAAAAACAACTTAACTAACAATAGGGGTTAAATGTCTCCTAACAGCGCAATTGGTTAATCCAAGATAGCTCAATTAAATTGTTATAACTCGAAAGACCCAAGTTCAAATCCCTTGTTGAAATAGATACATAAATAAAAGTAACAATACGGGTTAAATATTAAAATTCCTTGTTGAAATAGGTACATAAATAAAAGTAACAATAGAGGTTAAATATTAAAATTTCATTTAAAAAGAACTTTGATCTTACCTTCTAAATATTGAAATAGACACAAATAAAAATAACACTATCAATTAAATATTGAAATAAAAATTGAAATTTCATTAAAAAAAAATAGATACTAAATATTGAAATAGAAAAAACTTTGATCTTGCCATTTAAATATTGAAATAGAAAAAACTTTTATCTTGCCATTTAAATATTGAAATAAATACTAAATATTGAAATAGATATTAAAATTTCATTAAAACAAAAACAAACAAACAAAAAACTTTGATCTTACCCTTTAAATATTGAATAGATACATAAATAAAAGTAACAATAGAAGTTAAATATTAAAATTTCATTTAAAAAGAACTTTGATCTTACCCTCTAAATATTGAAATAGACATATAAATAAAAATAACACTATCAGTTAACTATTGAAATAAAAATTGAAATTCAATTAAAAAATAAATAATAAATATTGAAATAGAAAAGACTTTGATCTTGACATTTAAATATTGAAATAAATACTAAATATTGAAATAGATATTGAAATTTCATTAAAACAAAAACAAACAAACAAAAAACTTTGATCTTGTCCTTTAAGAATTGAATAGATACATAAATAAAAGCAACACTAATATGGAAAATATTGAAATAAATACATATATATAAAAGTAACACTATTATAGAAATTATTGAAATAAATACATAAATAAAAGTAACACTAGAGGTTAAATTAAATATTGAAATAAATACATAAATAATAGTAACACTACTATGGAAAATTTGTGCACAAAACTATATTACAATTGAAAAAGATTCCAATTGTAAAATAATTGGAAAATATAAATAACACTTACAGTAAAATTAAATAACTATATTATGCACAAAACTATATTACAATTGTAATTTGGAAAATAAAAGTAGCAATGGAGGTGGTTAAATTAAATATTGAAATAAATACCTAAATAATAGTTACACTATGGAAAAGTTGTGAACAAAACTATATTATACACAATTATTGAACAAGATTACAATTGGAAAAGAAATATGCACAAAACTACATTAATTACAATGGTAACAAAAACCCTGAACTATGCACAAAACAATTGGAAAAGAAATATGCACAAAACTAAATTACAATTGAAGAAGAATACAATTGGATTCAATTAATAGAGAGAGAGAAACACAGGTAAAAATTACAATAAATAAAAAAAATTTAAAAATAAATAAAAAGAATCATGTACTAAAGATTAAAAAACAAAATTAAAATTGAACTATTATACACAAAACTATTGAACAAGATTACAATTGGAAAAAAAAAAGGCCTAAAGTTCTGCACAAAACTATATTACAATTGTAAAAATAAGCCTGAACTAAAATTGGAAAAGAAATATACACAAAACTATATATATTATGCACAAAAATACATTAAACTATATTACAATTGTAGGAAAAAACCTGAACCACACACAAAACAAAACAATTGGAGAAAAATAGACACAACTATATCTATTATGCACAAAACAATATTACAATTGAAGAAGATTACAATCGAAAAAAAAAAGCCTTGAACTAAAAGTTAAAAACTATATTACACTATATTTATTATGCACAAGAAAATTACAATTGGAGGAAAAAAAAAAAAAAAAACTTGAACTAAAAGTGAAAAACTATATTACAATTGAACTATGCACAAAACTATAATACAATTAGAAAACTATGCACAAAACTATATTACAAATAACTATATATATTATGCACTAGATTAGAATTGGAGAAAATTACAATTGAAAAAAAAAAGAGACTAAACTAGAAGTTAAAAACCATATTACAATTGAGCTGCGCACAAAACTATATTACAATTAGAAAACTTTGCAGAACTATATAAAAATTGGAAAAGAAGACGCGTGAACTATGGAAAAATTCTTCACAGCTGCTCTGAAATATATTTGATAGTCACATTTTATCCTCTGCCATTTTTGTTTGATTTTTAGGTCAAACTCAAGCTATAAAATATATTTTTCTAAAATGATTTTTTTAGATTTTAGAAAAAAGAAAAAATATTATAAACATATGGATTTTGATAACATATGATTTGAAAAACACTTCTTTGGAAAATAGATTTTAAAATTCTAATAAAACACCCCTTCTTTTTAGCTCCAAGCCATCAATACAAGAATTATTATTATGAACGAGCCACCAAATATGGGCTAAAAAAATTTAAGAAATCTTACAGATAGTGTCTCTAGACATCCAAACTATTAAAGTTTAATAGTTATAACATGGATTTAGAAAAATCCCTGTCAAATTGTCTTAAAAATCTTCCCAAAATTTCCATGATTTTAGGCAAAAAAAATCTAATCAGATCGAGGAATTGCCTAGACGGCCAAAATTGGCCAATATCCAGCCCAAAAAACATTAAGAAATTTTACAATAGCAATCATTATTTTAATAGTGGAAAGGGATTCAGCATCATCAAAAACCTCTTAAAACACCCAAAAAGTATTAAAATTTGATAGTTATAACGTAGATTAAGAAATATTCTTGCCAGATTTTAAGAAAATCTTACAATCATGGCAAAAAAACAATCTAGTTGGACTATGGCTTAAATAAATTCATTTTCCCAAAAATTTTACAAGAATGCACAGAGTTGAATAATCATTTTACAGAAACAAGTGTTGTCATGTAAAGCTTAGAATCCAATAAACAAACAAAGAGTTCGGTTACACAATCGAGCAAATTCTAGGAGCCAAATCTCTGACGGATTTTTTTAAAATTTTACCAAAATTTCTGGAATTTCCAATTTCCATGATTTTCGGGTCAAAAAAGCAAATTTTCAATTTCCATGATTTTCAAATCAAAAAAGCAAAGAGTTCAGTTACACGAGATTACACAAGCGAGCAAATTCTGGGAACCAAATCTCTGACTGAATTTTTTTAAATCTTACCAGAATTTCAGGAATTTCCAATATGATTTTCAAGTAAAAAAAAGCAAAGAGTTCAGTTACCCGAGTGAGCAAATTCTGAGAGCCAAATCCCTGCCAGATTAAAATCTGGCCAAAATTTCCAACTTCCATGATTTTCAAGGAAAAAAAGAATTTCCAATTTCCATGATTTTTGGGCAAAATTTCCATGATTTTCGAGGGAGAAAAAAAAAACAATCTAGTTAGACCGACTCCGGCTTAAATAAATCCGTTTTCCAAATATTTTACAAGAATGCATACAGAATCGAATCATCATTTTACGGAAAGAAGTGTAGTCATTTAGCTTAAAATCCAATAAGCAAGCAAAGAGTTAGGTTACTAACTACACTCCGGCTTAAATAAATCCATATTCCCAAAAATTTTACAAGAACGCATACAGAATCGAATCATCATTTTACGAAAAGAAGTTGTCATTTAGCTTTAACAATAAGCAAGCAAAGAGTTCGGTTACACGAGCGAGCAAATTCTGGGAGCCGAAGATGGAGGGCTGATTTACCTCTAGGGGTAAAGAAGTTACATTTAACAAAGAACAAAAAAATAAAAAACATCCTGTTTCTTCCCATTCGCTTTGAATAAACTAAGAAACGGACTTGATTTTTTCATATTGTCAATTACAGCTAAGCAATTCTCTTTTATAGAGAAATGTAAATAATCATACATTACATTAAAAACCATTATCAGAAAGTCAAAAACATTGTATGAGAATACATGACGATATATTGCTATTAAGAAGTTAAATATTACTTTAAACCCATGATATCATTATAACAAAGTTAAATATTACATTATAACCATGATATCATTATAACAGCTATAGTTAAATGACCACTAGTTAAATGACCACAGCCATTCCAAAGCCTAAGTCGTTACATGGGAAAACCAACGGATTACAATGTCAGAGGAAACAACAAAGTTTAGAAAATATCTTTGCTAACATTGTACAAAGTTAGAAAATATTGTTGTTAAACATTGTTTGCAGAAAGAATAGTTGAAGCCCACGCTCCCCCATGAATGTCTTTCCGATGACAATCCCACGCTCGCCTGAAGAAGACCAGATAAACACGTACGCGCTTGCTTGCTTGCAGAGGAGAAACACCAATCAGGACACTATTCAGGTCACATGATTAAAAGAAGGTTGTGATATAATAGCCCCAAGAGATATGAACAACGTCTCAAGAGAGACATCATAAAACCACTATCCCAGCTTATTCATCTCATTAACCCAACTCATTCATTTCATGAGAGAAAATGAGAGAGTCTGAACTATCTCTAAAAAGACAGAGAGAACGGAGAGTAACTCCGAATACTCAATGATATATGCCAGTAAAACAAAAACTCTTTCATAGCAGAAGAGGTGAAATCCATAAGCGCTTGTAGACAGGAACCAACACTCCAGGACTGATGATGAAGGCAGGTGGAAATCACGGTACAAAAGGCCCACTCCGACTAGTCATAATCGAGGCCAAGTAGCACGAAAGTCCATTAATTTCACAATACAAAAAAAACAACAGCGTACAGGCCAGGAGCTGACAATACAATTTACGGCAGCCTGAAAGAATGGGAAAGTATCATTACAACAGGCCACTACGAATACGTTCTGGTCGAAGTCACACAACTAGATTCGAAATTAAATACAAAGCACACCTAAATTAATTTCATTACAGAAAGGGCGAGCAAGACATTCTGAAATTTCTGCTGGATCATAAATGGCGGCCCTGCGATATCACGAAGTACAAAATCTACAAGCCACAGAAAGCTGAGGACGTTCTAATATATGTGCTCACTCGAAGAAGTCGTCGATGTGTGCGTAGAAGCGGAAAAGAGCGCCCCTATAGTACATAGGTTGCAATAAATGTGCGAGGAAGACATTCCGACACCTTCACTGAATAGAAAGAGTTACACGCTCGCTTGAAAGAGTGACAAAACGAAGCAGTCATCTTACTCAGAAATTCATCTTGAAGATGTAACCATACGATGCAGCCAAGAACAGATTCACAGAATGGAAGCCCACGTCCAGAGAAATAATCCATGCACCACCCCGAACTGATCAACACCAGATGTAACCATACCATGTAGCTTAAGAGCCAATCCAGTGATCTAGAGCATCTCCAGAGAATTGTTCAAGATTCAATGCACATCGGACGACAGATGAAAATAATACACAGAAAAAGAAACAAGAAAGAGTGATGACTATTGAAGACAACGGCCGGTGCAAAAAATTAAGGGAGAGATGTGAAAAGGTTAATAGAAAGAACCACTCCGAAGAACAACCACATCTGGAGAAGTCAACAACAGGACTATTTTGCCAAATCAGCCGATGCTGCAACACTGCTGGTTTTGGGCTTGGTGATGATATAAACAAAAACAGATAACAACTTTAGGGCAAGCGAGAAATAAATATGCATCATGAGAGGAACCAGAAAAACAGAGAACATTAACATATAACGGAAGCTAAAATTCATTCATCAGAGATCTCAATAGCATACATCCTGAATGATGTTTTCGACCAAAAGATGCCTTCTAAGTTCTAACCTGATATCGCTTGATCCAGTACACCATCAGAGAAAGAATATCGGCCTCAAAGATACTGGACCATTAAAAACATCACACCTTCAAAATACATAACGAAAAATGAAATCCTTGCTGCAGAATATGTCAATTAGGTTTCTTAGGTGGTCAAAGAAGTACTCATATAACATTTAAAACACACTTAAAACTCAAGACATTGAAAACACACTTAAACTCAAGGACTAACCCAGACGTATTAAGCCCCGCTTATCCTCTTCCCATATAATCGTGCACCTCTATCCAACAGAGAACATGAACATATAACGGCAACTATCAACCATTCATCAGAGCTGAATAGCAAACAGCTAGTATGTTGTTTTCGACCCAAAAATGCCTTAAAACGGACCTTTCAGTCCACTGTCATGCACAATTTATGCCTAGCACAAGTACTTCTAGTTTCACATGAATGGCTCATATACTCGTGCATCTCTAACCCACCTTTCCATCCACTGACCTGCACAATTTATGCTAGGGCCGAAGATCGAGGATTAATCATGCAATATCACCACAATATAAACAGACGGACTGATCATCTAAAGTTATGAACCACAAACTAGAAAGAATTCTCAAAAGGAGTTTTAGATCTATAGACCTGAGATGCTTCGTCGGGTGCCTGTTTCTTGATGAAATTTCAAGAGAATATTATGCTATCTATGGCCAACTCGCCAATATAGAAGAATATATTTACCCAAGTTTTAGATCTATAGACCTGAGTTGCTTCGTCGGATGCCTGTTTCTTGATGAAATTTCAAGAGAATATTAAGCAATCTACGGCCAACTAGCCAATATAGAAGAATATATTTACCCTGAACAAGAACATATAACTGCAACTAACAACCATTCATCAGGAATAGCAAACCTCTAGGATTTCGTTTTCGACCCAAAATGCCTTAAATCGCACCTTTCAATCCACTGTCCTGCACAATTTATGGCTAGGGCAAGTACTTCTCATATACTCTTGCATCTCTAACCCACCTTTCAATACACTGACCTGCATAATTTTGCTAGGGCCGCAGATCGTGGGGTAATCATGTAATATCACCAAAATATAAATAGACGGACTAATCCTCTAAAGTTAAGTACCACAAACTAGAGAGTACACACTCAAAAAGAACTTAAGATCTATGGACCTGAGATACTTCGTCGGATGCCTGTTTCTTGATGAAATTTCTGAAATTCATGGCCAACTCGGAAATGTAGAAGAATATATTTACCCTGCAGCCCAAGGACCAATTTCTTTCCAAATCAGGCATAGCAATGAAAAGAGACAACGTTAATACCAAAACAAAAAACACAACAAATACTCCACCAAACCCCCTAACACTGTAACAGATGCCAGGAATCCACCCACTTCCTATGATCAAATTCCAAATTCTGATGAAATGCCCTGAAGCCCAAGGATCAATCATCCTCTCAAATCACGCGCCAATGCTAATCACTCATAACTAATAAAAATAATATAAATAGCACTAACAAGTACTCAACCACTACCCCTTTATATTGATTCTACAGCCACTGAACCATCATTCACCTACAACTAAATATGTTAAACAAGCGAAGTAATAACGTTGAAGGGGACGAAATGATTCAGATAAAACTTTCAATATCACTGCCAATGGCGTGAACGGACTTTGTGTCGTCTAACATCCCATCTTCAGATCTAATCAACCAGAAGCAGATCCTCTCCGGTGAACCAAAAAGCACACCAAACGTTCATGTTGTCAGTGACCAAAAGGTTGCGCATATAGTTATAAAGCAAACACAACCCACTACCCAAGAACATATAATAAACCTAATTACTTACAGAGAGAAGCCTACACTGATCTATTTTAATCCTCAAACCGCAACAGAAAACGCAAATTTAACCTAATCACTTGGACAGTGAAACTTAACAAAAATACCTGAAGTAATACCCTAGATTTCTAAACAGTAAAAAGTGACGCTTGCCATCTCCAGATCTATGGAAAACCCATCCCCGATCCACAATCCCATCCTCAGTTTACATCTCAACATGAGCGGATGTAATATATTAAGGTATTATAATATATAATACTAGGAAAATGATAAAGTCAAGAAATTACGAAATATAGAACACCAGTGGAGAAAAATAAGATAGCAGGAAAAATAAAAAGTTCCGAAATTTGGGAAAGAGAGCACCCCTGATGAAAAGCGGTACGGTTCTGTATCCTGTGGGGAAAAATACCAAAGCGTGATGCTATTTTAAAACTGACTGGAGACTCCCACAAGCGAGACGAGAAACACAGATGAAAACCCTATCCTCCCTTCGTTACATGAGGACATCCATCGCATTTCCCTTCCATCCCTGTAAGGGGAGGAATGGTGGGAAAAAAGCGAATGAATGTGATTTCACAAAAACCTATAACTCATCAATTTATAGGCGGAGGGGGGTTAAACGGACGGTGAAGATGAAACGGTTGAAGAAGATCAAAACGCCAGCTGGACAAGGAAAAGGAGGCACGGCGTGCATTGGATTCTTATCTTTTTACCACCGACTTATTCTAATTTCAACGTCAGCGCCAGCTGGAAAAGGAAAAAAGAACGAATGGCGTGCATTGTATTCTTATCTTTTTGTACCGCCGACTTATTTTCCTTTAAACGTCAGCGCTGATGGCAGAGATATGGCCCAACCCTGAAACCTAAGGAAAATTAAAGCCAGCTCTCTAAACCGAGGATCAATGTGTTGGTGGGGCTTCAACTAACCGGACTACCCATCCAGTCTAGATTGTAGAAAATGGTACTTGGTGTATTGAGCATCTCTCATTACCATTGTTTAGAGATCTTTATAGAGTTGGAATTAGTGGGTAGGTTGGAAAAAAATTATTTAATAAATATTTTAAAATTTAAAATGGGTGATATATTTATTTATTTTAAATAAGAGTAGAACCGCTAAGGTTGAATTGATTTAACAAAAAAATAAATTAATTAATTAATTAATTAATGACTCTCTTTTTTAAAGAGTTTTAATTGATTGTTGTAACTTTAGTTGTAAAGGATGGTAAATT
The DNA here is from genome assembly GCA_034641835.2 of Pinus albicaulis. Lineage (NCBI taxonomy): Eukaryota > Viridiplantae > Streptophyta > Pinopsida > Pinales > Pinaceae > Pinus > Pinus albicaulis. The sequence continues at coordinate 1,050,492,454 of CM076577.1, read as the reverse complement.
TTTAAATAAATTTGTTCTAATTAAATTTATTAATATTAATATTAGAGTAGGTTATATAAATTAGTATATCTCTAAAGTTAGGAAATAAAATAAAACTATTTTGGATTGTTTATGTGTAATTAAGAGAAGGTTTATTGAACAAAGTCTGATAATGTATTCAAACATTCTTTCATAACTAAGCATTGTTATAGTTGACTTCTAAACATATATAGAGAAGATTTTTCACATTGAATGTAACATTACTCAAAGGTTAAATATAAATTAAAGTTATTCGTTAGTTGTTCTCATGAGAAAATATGGGTGAGGGCTTAGTGTGGGTCTTTCAAATATGTACATATAACCATAAACGATAATACATGCTGATCATTTATTGAAAATACCGAAAAGAATGTCCTAGATCTCTAAACATGTAGATTGAAATGGGTTGCTTGCTATCTCCATAGACCTATGAAAAACCCATGTCCAATCCACAATCCTATCGCCCATTCACATCTCAATATAAGCAGTGGTATATGAACAAAAAAAAGTACATAAATAAAGGATAGAGAGCTCCAATAGAGAAAAATAAGATGGTAAGAACAATAAGAAGTAGCGAAATTAGGGACAGAGAGCACAACTGATGAAAAATCATACACCTCAATATCATGTGAGGAAAGCACCACTGATGAAAAGCCCCACGCCTGAAAAACCATATGCCTTTGTATCATGTGAGGAAAGACAGAGCATTGATGAAAAACCCCACGCCTATGTAACATGGGAGGAAAAATACCAAGAGTAATGACATTTTTGAAACTACCTTGAGACAACCACAAGCAAGACACGAAAGACAAACGAGGACATCCATCCCTGTAAAGGGAGGAACAGGGAAAGTGAATCAATGTGATTTCATAAAATGTAGGACTCGTCAATATATTAGGGGAGGGCATGAAATGTACAGAGAAGATGAAACATTGGAAGAAGAATACAAAGGTGATCAAAACGCAAGTAAAGGAAAAAGAAGGCATGGGTATGTGTGTGCACTTACCCTGCATAGTTGGAATCAGAGGGTATGTTGGAAAACAAATATTGAGTAAAGTAGCATATTTAGCATATTGAATAAATAAACTAGCATAAGATGAGGGTAGATATATTGTAGATAAACTAGCATACCTACAAAGCAAAAGAAAAAAAGGGAGATATATTGCAAACATAGAGTAGAGTGTAGATTTAAGGATAATGTGTCTATGTGCTTAATCAAAAATATAAAGTTTGTCGAAGATAACAACACAACAAAGATGCTTATGTAAAATTAAGTGTAACATCAATTATAAGAAATATGGGCCTATTGAACTAATTTCATTTTCAAGGATTGTAACTCTTCAAGGAGGTTTATGGATGTAGGCACTTGTTGATGCAACTTCCATTGTCTCCAAGTGAAGAGATTTGATTTGTTGAGCACAAGTGTTACAATCCGAGATGCTAGAGGAAATTTATCTTTGTTAACTTCAAACTTTTTATTTTATATATCTCTTTTCCTTCTTGCATGGTGTGCAAGTGAGATTAGAGTGCATTAAGAGAGCGATAGGAGAAAGATGTAAGAGCAAAATTTACCCATGGGTAAGTTGAAAGAGACCTAAGAGAAGATACCCTTAGCCTAAGACACATTAAGCACAAGCAAAAAAATTAAAGAAGCAAAAAGGGCCCTGAACTCAAAGTTTACTCTAATATTGGAGGGGAAACCACAAAATTCCATAGTGGTAAAGATGCACCGAAACAAAAGATTACCAAATAAAGAAGTGTAATTCAAATTGGAAAAATTCCAGCATAACAAGTGACCTTTTAGAAGAAATTATATCTGACATAATTAAATTGAAAATAGCATATTCAGACAAACTTGAAGCCCAAATGACAAAAAATTGAAGTCACTACCTTGTGAAATTTCGCCACCACAAAACAACCTGATGATAAACTAGTCAAAGCACCAACCACATCGACAAAAACCAAGATGGTCAATAATTAACAAGTGAAGGGAAAGATAGTGACGTGTGTCTAAGAATTTAACAAGTTTGGAGTTAATCCTGCACGTGAGACTGCACCCTACACCATTAATCATCATAATTGCAATAATTGTTGAACCCATCAATATCTGAAGTATGAGGTTACTACTAGGATTAAAATGGTGTTGCCCAGGGTTTTGAGCATGTGAACGAGTTTTGAGCATGTGAACAAATGGGTTTTAATTGAAATGCATGGGATGGCTTTGATCATAAGTGCCCAAATACCATCACAGTGCTCCCCCAAACTTATACCATAGTTCTTAAAGTTGGAGGTGAGTCATGGATAAAAAAAAATTCCTTTTAACATTAGTCATGAAACATGAATTAGAGAGGAGAGTCATGGGATATTTTTCCAGACATGACTACCATTAATTTTCATTTATCGAGCTATTAAGACACAAGTTATAATAGTTTATTTGTTAACCTCAAACATTTTGGTACTTGTGATATGAAAGGGGAATATAGAGGGGAAATCAAGTGCCCTTTGTATAGTTGTTGGATAGTGATTAACAACTTTTGAATATAAAAATACTTTCCAAAGAAATAACTTATAAAATTACTTTCCAAAGAAATCACATATCACATATTCTACCACATTCTACAGAAAATATTTTTATAAATCATGAATCACAAAAGCCAAACTTTTGAATATACAAATATTTTCCAAGATTAGACCTAGAAAGCAGCGATACATCTCAACTTGATTATTGTTCTATTTCCTAGTCCCCATCAAAAACTAACAACCAATTTAGATTTAGTTTCCACTAGAAAAAAGTTTGGCATTAAGGCAAATTTGGATTTAGCTCTCATAATGGAATTTTCCATTTTGAAAATAAAAATATTGTAAACAATTATTACCTAATAAAATGAAAAATAAACAATTGTCTTATTATAAAATCTTAATAATATAAATATTAATTAACCTAATATTAATTTTCTATAAGACACTTTTCACATTTAATGAACTTTTTTTTATTACATATGAACAAAGAATAAAGTGGTTAGTTTTATATGACAAGTGTCTACATGACGATTATTATAACCATACCTTATCAATTATAAAGTGGTTAGTTTTATATGACAATTAATGAGTGTCTACGTGATGATTATTATAACCCAATTTTATCAAGTTGAATAATTGTCCAATCATGACACAAGTGCATGTTGTGTATTTGGCTATATGTGCAATTTATTTTTACCTTGTCCTAATTTTTTGATCTAGTTTGTCTAGAATTTAGCAAAGGGGCTATGTTGCTATCTTCAATCTATTAAGAACCGATTAGTGTGACTTTCTGGAAAATTTTCTAGTTTATTTTAAGAACAAATTAGTGTGACTTTTCAGAATTGAGCAAAGATTCATTGAAATTACAAGTTTGACAATCGAACTCTTCATTATCAAAGAGACCCAAGAAATTTTGAGGGTGTTACATCCAAACATGCAATGAAAAACCAATTCAAACAACAAGTTTTCGCTAGATTCTAACCAAAAATTTGTTAGAAACTCCAAAAGACTATATTTAAAAAATATTCTGGAAATGAAAAATTGGTTTTGAGATAAAATACATAAGATTCTCTCACATGGGATGTAATTTATCACAAAAGATATATATATATATTGTGACAAGTAGAGCATTTAAAACAATTTTTCTCAATGTATTTTCCACGAGTGAATCACACGTATGGTTTCAAAAAATGTAAGTGTGAAATAAGTGTGAAATTCCCCTTTACACTGAAATAAAACAATATATTAACATGGAAGAATCTTTTTATAGAGGGTTCTAAGGCCTTGGGATGTGCATTTTATGTTGAGCGAAAAGCCAAGATGCAATTCATCTTTTCTTGACATTGCCAATTTGTGAAATCAATTTGATAGATGGATATGAAGATCTCTATTGACCATAGGCATTATAAAGGGAATCTAGAGACGAAATGCAAAACCATTCTAAGATAGTATGACAAGAGCCATTTTTATAGAGGTGGGTGATAATCTTTCAACATAATTTATATCAATTAAAAGATTCTTTTCCCAATATATTGAAAAGATTTTGAAGAAAAATACCACTTCTCTTGCCAGTTTACTGCAGATCTCATGCAGATTTCATTATCACAAGCACATATCAGTTGATTGCAAGAAGGTTTGATGTTTTCCTCATTTAGAGAGCATTTGTAAACTCGTGTTTATTTATTACGGATATCTTAGGTGCGCCAGACATCACCTAAGTTTGGGACACATTTTAGTCGCAGTGAATTATTTGTCTTGGGAAAGCTGAAAATGATTGTTTGTTAACCAAATGATGATAATGCATATATATTACATTTTCTTCTTGGGAAATATTACTTGAACCACAAGTTATTTATCTCACAGTATTGAAATCAAACTACTATTCTCTCATTTTAGTTGATTCACTATATATGACAGGCCCATAACATGCACCAAGTCTCTAAGATAAGGATTAGGTCCAACGGGCTTAACCATGCAGTCCTGAGTACATCACTTCAAAGTTGGGAGTTAGAATTTTACTTTATATGAAGTAGTCATTCATGCCTGCAATGTTTCTTCATATTGGGAAAAGGAGGTAGCAGGGACTGCAATTCCATATGAATGAGTAGAATTTATTGATTTATTCAACATTTTATTTGGCTATGTTTTCAGGTGTGTCTTGAATGACCCTAAAAAGCCCATTATCTTTTCTATGGCAAGACTCGACCGAGTTTAAAATATGATAGGGTTGGTTGAATGGTTTGCAAAGAACAAACATTTGAGGGATTTGGTTAACCTTGTTGTGGTTGCTGGTGATATTGATCCATTAAAGTCCGTAGATAGAGAAGAAGTGGCTGAAATTGAAAAAATGCATAGACTTATCAAGGACTACTTGAATGACCCTAAAAAGCCCATTATCTTTTCTATGGCAAGACTCGACCGAGTTTAAAATATGATAGGGTTGGTTGAATGGTTTGCAAAGAACAAACATTTGAGGGATTTGGTTAACCTTGTTGTGGTTGCTGGTGATATTGATCCATTAAAGTCCGTAGATAGAGAAGAAGTGGCTGAAATTGAAAAAATGCATAGACTTATCAAGGACTATAACCTGAATGGTCAGTTGCGATGGATATGTGCACAAAAGAATAGAGTACGAGAAATAACCCAAAAAACTTTGACTAATTGATTAATGAGATGGTTGGCCTTATTTGTGAAGTTGTCTGTAATTGCAAATGACTTGACTTCTTCACACTAGGGCACACACTTCTTCACACTAGGGCACACTGCCCCAAATTATGGTGCATGCATAGTGGTACAAAAACTGTGACCATGCTTTGTGGTAAAATATTCTAATGATTTTTCCATTTTTTATTTCAATTTAATTTTTCCTTTTCTCCAATTTTTGTCATCTTTAAAACAATTTTTCCATTTTTTATTTCAATTTAATTTTTCCTTTTCTCCAATTTTTGTCATCTTTAAAACAAGAGAAAATATTTCCGTTTTCAGGCCTTGGAAATAACCCAAAAAACATCTAAAATTGTCTGGCATTATGGTTTTTTCCTCTATATTACTATTTCCCATGTTACTGCTTTACAGCGTTTCCTTTGCAACATATGGTGCAATTGCTAGTTTATCAATTAAAAGATTCTTTTCCCAATAGGTTCTTTTTGATGGGGACAACATCCAATTTGACAAAAAAACTCATGTTATTTTATATCCTAGGTTATCTTTCTCTAAGGGATAATGGGAATGGTTCAAATAATATAGAAATGTTAGCCTCATGGAATAATATAATATAGTAATGTATATTAATGTTGGTTCAAATAATATAGTAATGGTTCAAAGAAATGGTTCAAATAATATATTAATGTTGGTTCAAATAATATAGTAATGTTAACCTTGAGGAATATGTGACAGTTTGTATTGTTTTGTATGATATAGTGGCAATTGTTCAAACAATATGCTAGAGCTATAGAGAGTCTTCTTTCATACAAAGTGGTTTCATAACATTCATCATGATACAAAAAACAAGTCGAAAATCAAAAGCTAAAAAACACAATAGAAAAAAAAGATGAAATAAAATTAGAGATCTTTTAAATACAAATGTAAACATCATTTAATATTAAAATTGACTAGGTAAAACTACTTGGATCTTCCATTGTAACAAGACTCCATTGCTATAAATAATTTTATTGCTAGAGATAAATGAATTGTTTCAAATAAAGATATTGTCTCTATTGCTACCTTGGCTTATGCATAAATTTACATTACATTGGACCAATTACAAGTTATATATTAAACATAATTTAATTATTTAGATCAACTACTCCTATTATATAGGTTTAATTTATTATAATTTATGCACGAATTTAAATTACATTAGATTCATTACACTACAAGTTAAATATTAAACATAATTTAATTATTTAGTGTATAAATTAAAAGTAAACAGTAAACACTACAGATTTAATATTAAAATAATTAAATACTAAATAAATTAACATTACATTAGATCAATTACACTGCAGATTGCAGATTAAATATTAAACATAATTTAATTATTTAATGTATAAATTAAAAGTAAACAGTAAACACTACAAGGTTAAATATTAAAAGTAAACCATAAACACTACAGGTTAAATATTAAAAACTACAGTAAACACTACAGGTTAAATATTGAATATTGAAATTGGTACTGAAATCTAAGTTCAAAAATTAACTTCGATCTTCCCCTCCAGAAGATAAATAAAAGTAGCATGGGGAATATATGTTAAAATTCCATAAAACAACATTTTAATTCATAAAACACCATTATTTTAGGCTCCAAGCCAAACCATACAAGAATCTTAAAATAATATGAACGTCTCACCTGATTAAAGGGCGCTTATATAAATCCATTTTCCCAAATTTTACAAGATAGGATACAAAAGCTATACAATACAAAAATAAATATTGGAATAATATGCCAAGCTTAAAAATCCATTTTCCCAAAAAAGTTACAACGCATACAGATTTTACACAAATGGTTAAAAAGATGTATTGTCATTTAGCTTGTAGAATCCATAAGCAAGCAAAACATGGGCTCCGAATATGGAGCTGATTAACTCTCAAGGGAAAGAGAGTTATAAAAAAAATAATCCTTCCTTCCCCAATCCATATTCACATAGCTTTGAATAATCTAAGAAACTTGATTCTTTCCTATTGTCAATAAAGTCAAATACATTTGTGTGAGAAACCATGACGATACATTGGTATTAAAAAGTTAGATAGTACTTGATAACCCATGATATCATAAGTATCATTATAACTGCTATAGTTAAACGGGAGAATCTCGAAAGACATTGGAAAGACCACAGCCATTCCAAAGCCTATGCCAAGACATTAAAAAACCATGGCCAATGCCAAAGGAGGCCAGAGACAAAAACAGTTTGGAAAATATGTTGCTAACATTGTATGTAGCAAGAATTGTAGAAGCCCGCACTCCCTACATGAATGACTTTCCGATGACAATTTCACGCTCGCCTGAGGAAGACCAGATAAACACATTCACGCTCGCTTGCAGATGAGAAACGCCTATTCAGGTCAGATTATTAAAACAAGTGCTGACATAGACCCGAGATAAACTGATGAAGAACGCCTCATGAGAAATACATTGTAAGCGGCAGAAATACTGATATGAAGAACACCTCAAGAGAAAAATCATAAAACCGTTATCCCAGCTTATCATTAACCCAACTCACTCATTTCATGAGAGAAAATGAAACAATCCGAACTCTCTCAACAAAATCAGAGTACGGAAAGTAACTCCGAATACCCAATAACAGATGACAAGTAGCACAAACTCTTTCATAGCAGAAAAGGTGAAATCAATGGCCGCTTGCAGACAGGAACCACAAGACTCTAGGCCTGATGATGAAGGCAGGTGGAAATCACAGTACAAAAGGCTACTCCGACTGGTCATAATCGAAGCCAAGTAGCACAAAATCCCATTCATAGCAAAAAGATACAACAAACTACAGCGTGCACGCCAGGAGCTATGACAGTTCAATGAATGGTCGGCCTGAAAGAATGGGACAGCAAGATAAAAGAAGGCAACGAATAAGTTCAGGTCGGAGACACAGCTAGCTTAGAAACAAAATACAATGCCCACTTGCCACATATAAATTTTATCACAGAAAGGGTGTGCAAGACATTCTGAAATATATGTTGGATCATAAAATGCAGCCCTGGAATATCACAAAGTACAGAATATACATGCTGCCTTAAGCAACCATATTCAATCGGACACATAAAGCTGAGGAGGAGATTCTAATATATGTGCTGACTCGAAGGTGTCGAACATGGGTGGTAAAGGCAGAAGACAGCTCATATATAGTACTTAGGTGCAATAAATGGGCGAGGAAGACATTCCGACACCTTCACTAAATAGAAACAGATATCGGATCCATAAGTGACACTCTCTCTTGAAAGAGTGACAAAACGAAGCACTCATCTTGCTCAGAAACCCATCTTCAATATGTAACCATACATGGCAGCTAAGAGCCGATTCAGAGAATGAAGACCACGTCCAGTGAAGTCATCCATTAAACGCGAAATCCAGAAGTGAAAACAATACTAGATGCAACCATATCATGTAGCTTAGAGCCAATCCACAGATTTAGAGTATCACCAGAGATGTGTTCAAGAATCAACGCACATCGGAAGCCATAAGGTGAGAAGAATACACAGCCCAAGAAACAGAAAAAGTGATGACTATTGCACACTGTCCAATGCAAAAAAGTAAGGGAGACGTGAAAAGGTTAATAGAAAGAACCGCTCCGAAGAAAATTCCGTTAAAACCACAACTGCAAAAGTCGTCCACAAGCCTATTGTGCCAACTAAGCCGATGCTGCAACATCTGTTAAAAGTTTTAGGCTTGCATTAATAGAAAGAACCGCTCCGAAGAAAATTCCGTTACAACCACAACTGGAAAAGTCATCCACAAGCCTATTGTGCCAACTCAGCCGATGCTGCAACATCTGTTAAAAGTTTTTTGGGCTTGCAGAAAATATAAACAGGAACAGATAACGACTTAGAGCAAGTGAGAACAAATACATATGTACTCTGAGAGGAAGCAGAAGACTTTCAGGCGCAGAGACGAGCTCTGAGAGCTTTCAAAATTTGACCAATGTCAAACATGCTATTGGACCCCATTGAAATATTGGTTTGCCGCTTCAAGCTGAACCACTATAGCACAACCTGTAGATATCGGTTGATCCATTACACCATCAGAGACAAAATATGGTTTGTCTGTCTCGAGAGACTACCATTAAAAACATTACACCTCCAAAATATACGACCAAAAATGAAGTATAATATGTTTATCGTTCCCAAGGAGAATATGGCAATTAGGCGTAGGTGTTCAAAGAAGTACACAACAACACTTTATCTGTTTACAATTGTGATCGTTCACAAGGAGAATATAGCAATTAGGTGTTCAAAGTCAATTAGGTTTCTTAGGTAGTCAGCAGTACTTATAAACATTGAAAACACACTTAAAATTCAACTAAAGGTCTAACCCAGACGTATTATGCCCTGCTTATAATCGTGCACCTCTATCAAACAGAGAACATGAACATATAATTGCAACTAATAACCTCTATCATCAGAGCTGAATAGCAAACCTTTTGGATGATGTTTTCGACCCAAAAAATCCCTTACACGAATCTTTCAATCCACTGTCCTGCACAATTTATACCTAGGGCTGCAGATAATGAAGTACTCTGGAATCTATAACCCACATTTCAATCCACCGACCTGCACAATTTATGCTAGGACCGCAAATCGTGGAGTAATCATGTAATATCACCAAAATATAAATAGACGGACTAATCCTCTGAAGCTATGCACCACAAACTAGAAAGTACACTCAAAAGGAGTTTTAGATCTATAGACCTGAGATACTTCGTCGGATACATGTTTCTTGATGAAATTTCAAGAGAATATTCTGCTATCTATAGCCAACTCGCAAATGTACAAGAATATATTTACCCTGCAGCCCAAGGACCAATTCCTTTCAAAATCAGGGATAGCAATGACGAGAGACAACGTTAATGCCAAAAATAGACAACAAATACTCCACCAAACCCCCTTATGTAGACACTGTAACAGATCCCTAATTAAGTCTTCTTGAAAAAAATGCCAGGAATCCACCCACTTCCTATGATCGAATTCCAAATTCTGATGAAATGCCCTGCAGCCCAAGGATCAATTATATCCCAAATCACGCATGCCAAGAACCGATAGCTAATTACTCATAACTAATAAAGATAGCACTAACAAGTACTCAACCACTATCCCTCTTTCATCAAAAACTAAATATGTAAACCATCTTAAAAAACGAAGCAAAAACGTTGAAGGCGACGAAATGTTCAGATAATACGTTCAACTACAATGGCCAATGGCGTTAACAGACTTGTGGCTTGTGGCGTCCAACATCCCATCTTCAGATCTAATCAACCAGAAGCAGATACTCTTCGGTGAACCAAAAAGCGTAGGATCAAACGTTCCTGTTATCAGTAACTAAAAGGTTGCGCATATAGTTATAAAGCATACATAACCCACTACCTAAGAACATATAATAAACCTAATTACTTACAGAGTGAAGCTTCCGCTGATCTATTTTGATCCTCAAACCGCAACAGAAAAAACAAATTTAACCTAATCACTTACAGAGTGAAACTTCACAAGAATAACTGAAGCACAACCCTAGATTTCTGAATAGTATAACGTGTCGCTTGCCATCTCCAGACCTATGGAAAACCCATCCTCGATACACAATCCCATCCGCAGTTCACATCCCAACATAAGCAGATGTAATATATTAAGGTATTATAATAGATAATACAGGAAAAAGATAAGTACAGAAATTAAGAATATAGAGCACCAATGGATATAATTAAAATGGTGGGAAAAATAAAAAAGTACTGAAATTTGGGACAGGGGTCACCACTGATGAAAACCCGTAGGCTTCTGTATCCTGGGAGGAAAAATACCAACGCGTAATGCTATTTTAAAACTGCCTCGAGACTACCACAAGCGAGACACTAAAGACAGAAGAAAGCCCCTTCCTCTGTTCATATGTCTGTATGCTGGGAGGAAAAAAACCAACGCGTAATGCTATTTTAAAACTGCCGAGAGAGGCGAAAAACAGAAGAAAGCCCTTTCATCTGTTCATGTTACATGAGGACATCCATCGCAATTCCCTTCCATCCCTGTGAAGGGAGGAACCCTTCCATCCCTGTGAAGGGAGGAATGGTGGGAAAGAATCGAATGGAAGTGATTTTACAAAATGTATAACTCATCAATTTATAGGCGGAGGGGGTTAAATGAACGGTGAAGATGAAACGGTTGAATAAGATGGACGAAGGTGATCAAAACGCCAGCTGGAAAAGGAAGAGAAGGCATGGCGTGCATTGGATTCTTATCTTACCACCGACTTATTTTAATTTCAACGTCAGCGCCAGCTTGGAAAAGGAAAAAGAAGGCATGGCGTGCATTGGATTCTTATCTTTTTGTACCACCGACTTATTTTCCATTAAACGTCAGCGCTGATGGCAGAGATAGGGCCCAACCCTGATCGACCTTAGGAAAATTAAACCCGCCTCTCTTGACCCAAGATCAATGGGGCTTTAACTAACTGGACTACTCATCCCGCCTCGAGAATGGTGTATTGAGCATCTCTCATTATCATTGTTTTAGAGATCTTTGGTACACCATTTTTATAGAGTTGGAATTAGTGTGTAAGTTGGAAAATAACTAGCACAACCACATTAGTAAAAACTATTTTACTAATGTGGTTGATATACGCCGATAAGCGTATATAAAATAGATTTACAACCACATTCACCAATGTAGTTCATATACGCCGATAGGCCTATATCCACTACCCAACACATTAATTTACGTAATAATTATTATTATATATAATAATATTATTATATTAACTTGAAATATATATACTATATATTAATAATATTTATTAATATATTAATTATGATTAAAATCACCAAAATATTTTATATATTAATAATATTAATTTTTATTGATATATTAATAATATTATAATATTTATTAATAATATATATTACTAATATTATAATATATATTATTAATTTAATATTTATTTATATATTAATATCATAGATGATTATATTATTAATAAACCAAAAGAACTAATAATATATTAATAATATATATTATATCATAGTTGTTTATATAATTAATAATATTATAATATTACTAATAATCATTATTAATAAATATTCAAATATTTATTAATAATGATTATTATTAATATTATAATATTATTTATATATATTAATAATAATATATATAAATAATATTATAATATTAGTAATAATCATTATTAATAATTATTTTAATATTTATTAATAATATATATTAATAATATTATAATATTACTAATAATCATTATTAATAAATATTTGAATATTTAATTATAATGATTATTAGTAATATTATAATATTATTAATATTACTAAATAAATATTATAATATTATAATATTATTAATAACATATATTAATAATATTATAATATTACTAATAATCATTATTAATAAATATTTGAATATTTATTTACAATGATTATTGATAATATTATAATATTATTAATATATACAAAAATATTTTATATATATCATTAAACCAAAAGGAATTGGTGAACCCAAGGGAATTGATTTAAACATTGAGACCATTGTTGTCACAATGCGACATTTGATCATGGATGAAATTGATTGATTATTCATATTATAAACCAAAAGAATTAATAACCCCAAGGGTTTAATATTATAAACCAAAGGAATTGGTGAACCCAAGGGATTTGATTTAAATATTGAGACAATTGTTGTCACAATGCGACGTTCGACCAACTATGACCATGGTTGGCCATGGGTGATATTCATATTGAGACAATGTTTGTCATAATGTGACATTTGATCATGGATGACATTGATCGACTATTCATATTATAAACCAAAAGAACTAATAAACCCAAGGGTTTAATATTATAAACCAAAGCAAGTGGTGAACCCAAAGGAAAATCATTACCCAAAAAATTATAAACCAAAGGAATTAGTGAACCCAAGGGAATTGATTTAAATATTGAGACAATTCTCGTTGCAATGTGACGTTGGGCCAAGTATGACCATGGTTGGCCAAGGGTGATTTTCATATTGATACAATTTTTTTCAGAATGTGACATTTGATCGGATGACATTGATCGATTATTCATATTATAAACCAAAAAAACTAATAAACCCAAGGGTTTAATATTATAAACCAAAGGAATTGGTGAACCCAGTGGAATGATTTAAATATCAGACAAATTGTTGTCATGCGTATGTTGGACCAACTACACACCTCATGTTCGTCATGGGTGATTTTCATATTGAGACAATGTTTCTCATAATGTGTTATTTGATCATGCATGACATTGATCGATTATTCATATTATAAACCAAAAAAACTAATAAACCTAAGGGTTTAATATTATAAACCAAAGCAAGTGGTGAACCCAAGGCAAAATCATTACCCAAAAAATTATAAACCAAAGGAATTGGTGAACCCAATGGAATTGATTTAAACATTGAGACAATTGTTGTCGCAATGCGACGTTGGGCCAAGTATGACCATGGTTGGCCAAGGGTGATTTTCATATTGATACAATGTTTTTCAGAATGTGACTTTTGATCATGGATGACATTGATCGATTATTCATATTATAAACCAAAAAAACTAATAAACCCAAGGGTTTAATATTATAAACCAAAGGAATTGGTGAACTCAAGGGGATTGATTTAAATATTGGAGACAATGACTTCATTAATGCCACATTTGATCATGGATGACATTAATTGATTATTCATATTATAAACCAAAAAAAACTAATAACCCCAAGTGGTTTATTATAAACCAAAGGAATTGGTGAACCCAAGGAAACCATTACCCAACAAATTATAAACCAAAGGAATTTTGGTGAATCCTTAAGGAATTGATTTAAATATTTGGTGATGCCAATTGTTGTCACAATGCTATCGCTCGACCAACTATGACCATGGTTGGCCATGAGTGATTTTCATATTGAGACAATATTTGTCAGAATGTGACATTTGATCATGGATGACATTGATCGATTATTCATATTATAAACCAAAAGAACCAATAAACCCAATGGTTTAATATTATAAACCAAAGGAATTGGTGAACCCAAGGGGATTGATTTGAACATTGAGACAATTGTTCTCACAATGCGACATTTGATGATGGATGACATTGATCGATTATTCATATTATAAACCGAAAGAACTAATAACCCCAAGGGTTTAATATTATAAACCAAAGGAATTGGTGAACCCAAGGGAAAACCATTACCCAAAAAATTATAAACCAAAGGAATTGGTGAACCCAAGGGAATTGATTTAAACATTGAGAGAATTGTTGTCACAATGCGACGTTGGACCAACTATGACCAAGGTTGGCCATGGGTGATTTTCATATTGAGACAATCTTTGTCAGAATGTGACATTTGATCATGGATGACATTGATCGATTATTCATATTATAAACCAAAGGAATTGGTGAACCCAAGGGAAAACCATTACCCAACAAATTATAAACCAAAGGAATTGGTGAACCCAAGGGAATTCATTTAAACATTGAGAGAATTGTTGTCACAATGTGACGTTGGACCAAGTATGACCATGGTTGGCCATGGCTGATTTCATATTCAGAGAATTTGATGATGGATGACATTGATCGATTATTCATATTATAAACCAAAAGAACTAATAAACCCAAGGGTTTAATATTATAAACCAAAGGAATTGGTGAACCCAAGGGAATTGATTTAAACATTGAGACAATTGTTTTCACAATGCGACGTTCGGCCAACTATGACCATGGTTGGCCATGAGTGATTTTCATATTGAGACAATATTTTTCAGAATGTGACATTTGATCATGGATGACATTTATCGATTATTCATATTATAAACCAAAAGAACTAATAAACCCAAGGGTTTAATATTATAAACCAAAGGAATTGGTGAACCCAAGGGGATTGATTTAAACATTGAGACAATTGTTCTTACAATGCAACATTTGATCATGGATGACATTGATCGATTATTCATATTATAAACCAAAAGAACTAATAAACCCAAGGGTTTAATATTATAAACCAAAGGAATTGGTGAACCCAAGGGAATTGATTTAAACATTGAAACAATTGTTGTCACAATGTGACGTTGGACCAACTATGACCATGGTTGGCCATGGGTGATTTTCATATTGAGACAATGTTTCTCATAATGTGTCATTTGATCATGGATGACATGGATCGATTATTCATATTATAAACCAAAAAAACTAATAAACCCAAGGGTTTAATATTATAAACCAAAGGAATTGGTCAACCCAAGGGAATTGATTTAAACATTGAGACAATTGCTGTCACAATGCGATGTTGCACCAACTATGACCATGGTTGGCCATGGGTGATTTTCATATTGAGACAATGTTTCTCATAATGTGTCATTTGATCATGGATGACATTATTCAATATTCATATTATAAAACCACAAAAACTAATAAAACCCAAGTGGTTTAATATTATAAACCAAAGCAAGTGTGAACCCAAGGGAAAATCATTAGCCAAAAATTATAAACCAAAGGAATTCCAGAACCTAAGGGAATTGATTTAAACATTGATGACAATTGTTGTCACAATGCGTACGTTTCGATCAACTATGACCATGGGCTGGCCATGATGATTTTCATATGAGACAATATTTTGTTTAATGTGACATTTGATCATGGATGACATTGATCGATTATTTATATTATAAACCAAAGGAATTGGTGAACCAAAGGGAAAACCATTACCCAACAAATTATAAACCAAAGGAATTGGTGAACCCAAGGGAATTCATTTAAACATTGAGACAATTGTTGTCACAATGCGACGTTGCACCAAGTATGACCATGGTTGGCCATGGCTGATTTCATATTCAGAAAATTTGATGATGGATGACATTGATCGCTTATTCATATTATAAATGAAAAGAACTAATAAACCCAAGGGTTTAATATTATAAACCAAAGGAATTGGTGAACCCAAGGGAATTGATTTAAACATTGAGACAATTGTTCTCACAATGCGACATTTGATGATGGATGACATTGATCGATTATTCATATTATAAACCGAAAGAACTAATAACCCCAAGGGTTTAATATTATAAACCAAAGGAATTGGTGAACCCAAGGGAAAACCATTACCCAAAAAATTATAAACCAAAGGAATTGGTGAACCCAAGGGAATTGATTTAAACATTGAGAGAATTGTTGTCACAATGCGACGTTTGACCAACTATGACCATGGTTGGCCATGGGTGATTTTCATATTTAGACAATGTTTGTCAGAATGTGACATTTGATCATGGATGACATTGATCGATTATTTATATTATAAACCAAAGGAATTGGTGAACCAAAGGGAAAACCATTACCCAACAAATTATAAACCAAAGGAATTGGTGAACCCAAGGGGATTGATTTAAACATTGAGACAATTGTTCTCACAATGCGACATTTGATGATGGATGACATTGATCGATTATTCATATTATAAACCGAAAGAACTAATAACCCCAAGGGTTTAATATTATAAACCAAAGGAATTGGTGAACTCAAGGGAAACTGCCATTACCCAACAAATTATAAACCAAAGGAATTGGTGAACCCAAGGGAATTGATTTAAACATTGAGACAATTGTTGTCACAATGCGACGTTCGACCAACCATGACCATGGTTGGACATGGGTGATTTTCATATTGAGACAATATTTTTGAGAATGTGACATTTGATCATGGATGACATTGAAGAAGTAATAAACCCTAGGGTTTAATATTATAAACCAAAGGAATTGGTGAACCAAAGGGAAACCATTACCCAACAAATTATAAAAACCAAAGGAATTGCGAACCCAAGGGAATTCATTTAAACATTGAGACAATTGTTGTCACAATGCGACGCTGGACCAAGTATGACCATGGTTGGCCATGGTCGAGCCATATTCTAAAATTTGATGATGGATGACATTGATCGCTTATTCATATTATAAATGAAAAAGAACTAATAAACCCAAGGGTTTAATATTATAAACCAAAGGAATTGGTGAACCCAAGGGAATTGATTTAAACATTGAGACAATTGGTTGTCGCAATGCGAAGTTGGGCCAAGTATGACCATGGTTGGCCATGGGTGATTTTCATATTGATACAATGTTTGTCAGAATGTGACATTTGATCATGGATGACATTGATCGATTATTCATATTATAAACCGAAAAAACTAATAAACTCAAGGGTTTAATATTATAAACCAAAGGAATT
Source organism: Pinus albicaulis (assembly GCA_034641835.2). NCBI lineage: Eukaryota > Viridiplantae > Streptophyta > Pinopsida > Pinales > Pinaceae > Pinus > Pinus albicaulis. The sequence continues at coordinate 1,050,474,981 of CM076577.1, read as the reverse complement.
GGTGAACCCAAGGGGATTGATTTAAACATTTGAGACAATTGTTCTCACAATGCTTTGCATTTGATCATGGATGACATTAATCGATTATTCATATTATAAACCAAAAGAACTAATAAACCCAAGGGTTTAATATTATAAACCAAATGAATTGGTGAACCTAAGGGAATTGATTTAAAAATTGAGACAATTGTTGTCACAATGCGACGTTGGACCAACTATGACCATGGCTGGCCATGGGTCATTTTCATTTTGAGACAATATTTTTCAGAATGTGACATCTGATCATGGATGATATAACCAAGGGTTTAATATTATAAACCAAAAGAATTGGTGAACCAAGGGAAACCATTACCCAACAAATTATAAACCAAAGGAATTGGTGAACCCAAGGGAATTGATTTAAACATAGAGACAATTGTTGTAAGAATGTGACGTTCGACCAACTATGACCATGGTTGGCCATGGGTGATTTTCATATTGAGACAATGTTTGTCAGAATGTGACATTTGATCATGGATGACATTGATTGACTATTTATATTATAAACCAAAAGAAGTAATAAACCCAAGGGTTTAATATTATAAACGAAAGGAATTGGTGAACCCAAGGGAATTGATTTAAACATTGAGACAATTGTTGTCACAATGCGACGTTCGACCAACTATGACAATGGTTGGCCATGAGTGATTTTCATATTGAGACAATATTTGTCAGAATGTGACATTTGATCATGGATGACATTGATCGATTATTCATATTATAAACCAAAAGAACTAATAAACACAAGGGTTAAATATTATAAACCAAAGGAATTGGTGAACCCAAGGGGATTGATTTAAACATTGAGACAATTGTTCTCACAATGCGACATTTGATCATGGATGACATTGATCGATTATTCATATTATAAAACAAAAGAACTAATAACCCCAAGGGTTTAATATTATAAACCAAAGGAATTGGTGAACCCAAGGGAATTGATTTAAATATTGAGACAATTGTTGTCACAATGCGACGTTCGACCAACTATGACCATGGTTGGCCATGGGTGATATTCATATTGAGACAATGTTTGTCAGAATGTGACATTTGATCGTGGATGACATAAATCCAAGGGTTTAATATTATAAACCAAAAGAATTGGTGAACCCAAGGGAAAACCATTACCCAACAAATTATAAACCAAAGGAATTGGTGAACCCAAGGGAATTGATTTAAACATTGAGACAATTGTTGTCACAATGCGACGTTCGACCAACTATGACCATGGTTGGCCATGGGTGATTTTCATATTGAGACAATGTTTGTGAGAATGTGACATTTGATCATGGATGACATTGATCGACTATTTATATTATAAACCAAAAGAAGTAATAAACCCAAGGGTTTAATATTATAAACCAAAGGAATTGGTGAACCCAAGGGAATTGATTTAAACATTGAGACAATTGTTGTCAGAATGCGACGTTCAACCAACTATGACCATGGTTGGCCATGGGTGATTTTCATATTGACACAATGTTTGTCAGAATGTGACATTTGATCATGGATGACATTGATCGATTATTTATATTATAAACCAAAAGAACTAATAACCCCGAGGGTTTAATATTATAAACCAAAGGAATTGGTGAACCCAAGGGAATGTATTTAAATATTGAGACATTTGTTGTCACAATGCGACGTTCGACCAACTATGACTATGGTTGGCCATGGGTGATATTCATATTGAGACAATGACTTTCAGAATGTGACATTTGATCGTGGATGACATAAACCCAAGGGTTTAATATTATAAACCAAAAGAATTGGTGAACCCAAGGGAAACCATTACCCAACAAATTATAAACCAAAGGAATTGGTGAACCCAAGGGAATTGATTTAAACATTGAGACAATTGTTGTCAGAATGCGACGTTCGACCAACTATGACCATGGTTGGCCATGGGTGATTTTCACATTGAGACAATGTTTGTCAGAATGTGACATTTGATCATGGATGACATTGATCGATTATTTATATTATAAACCAAAAGAACTAATAAACCCAAGGGTTTAATAATATAAACCAAAGGAATTGGTGAACCCAAGGGAAAACCATTACCCAACAAATTATAAACCAAAGGAATTGGTGAACCCAAGGGAATTCATTTAAACATTGAGACAATTGTTGTCACAATGCGACGTTGGACCAAGTATGACCATGGTTGGCCATGGTTGATTTCATATTCAGACAATTTGATGATGGATGACATTGATCGATTATTCATATTATAAACCAAAAGAACTAATAAACCCAAGGGTTTAATATTATAAACCAAAGGAATTGGTGAACCCAAGGGAAAACCATTACCCAACAAATTATAAACGAAAGGAATTGGTGAACCCAAGGGAATTGATTTAAACATGGATGACATTGATCGATTATTTATATTATAAACCAAAAGAAATAATAAACACAAATATTTAATATTAATAATATTAAAAATAATATTATTATTCTTATTCAAATTAATTAATATTAATAATAAAACTTATTTATTTATTAATATTAGTATATTCGTACATATTAATTATTTAATATCAAATACTAATGCAAATTATTATTACAGTAATAAATATCTAACAAAGTATAATAATAGTTAATGTATTATTATTATTAACTTTAATATTAATATTGATAATATTAATTAATACTAATATCAATAACATTTAATTAATATTAAGAGTGACATTAATATTAGTATTTGTTAATAGTGGGTAACGTTAATTTTAATCCTAATATCAGAATATATTATATGTCTTTGTGAATTTTTAATAATATTATGATTAATAATTTTAATTATTAAATAAGGTTGATTATAGCTTAAAAAAATAAAATAAAATAAAAAATGCACTCCTAAGTTTGTGAAAAGTATAGATAAACTTACAAAACCTCTATAAATCAAATTGCCATTATTCTATTTATTCCAAAGATAGTTGCTACTAATCAAATATCCATGAAATTTGTACAAGTCAACATCTAATATCTAGATATTATATTGATTCCTTATCTATATTTTTTATTTTTGAAATCAATATTTAATGGTGTTTGGAAATGATTAAATTTATTTGATATTACTCATTGAACTTTCTACATATTATACATATCGGTTATAAATAAAATATAATTTTTTAATAAAAAAAAATTATATATGAAAAATAAAAAGTCATTAATTTATTTTTTTCTCATAAAAAATAAAATAATTTAAAATTCTATGTATTCAAAATAAAAATCGAAAAAAATATTTAAATAAACCCAAGTGTATTTTAAAAAAGAAAACAAAAAAAAGCTTCTTATTTTTTATATTATATTTTTATTTATATAGACATCTTTATTAATATTTTCATTTTTTTTTAAAGTGTAGATATTAAATTTATTAGAATCTCAAATTTATTAGAATCATTGAGAGTAAAATAAATAAATAAAAAAACACATTATATTAACAAATTAAAATTATCCTATAATTAATTTAATTATTTCATTTTTTTATATTTAATTAAATTAGAATATCAAAAATAAATATAAAATTTGAAAATAAATTTGAATAAATTACAATTATGTGAATATTAAAATTAATAAATTGAAAAACCATAATAGTAAATCAAAATTATTTTAGTAATATATTTTATTATTTATTTTAATACTTAATTAATTAAAGTTTCAAAATAAATATAAAACATTAACATATTAAAAGTATTTTAGTAATATATTTTATAAACATCTTTTTAATTTGATACACAATTTCATAATTGAAAAAAGTATATAGATATTAAAATAAATGAATTAGACCATCAAAACATAAGACTTAACATTGCACTTAGTTTTAAGTGATAATTAGTTTTAAGTGATAATTTGAAGGAAACACCACCTACAAGTAAAAAAAATATTTAATCAAATTTGATTGATATACGAGAGGCAATTTTTAATAGTTCTAAACTCTCTTGACAAAATAAAGGAAAGAAGCACTTTCTTCATCGACTTCTTTACAGTAACCATTTTTCAAGTAAAGCAGTACCCTACCCATTTGAGATTGAACTTCTTAAAATAACCAGGGAGTAAACCCAACATTACTTGTCTACCTCCCGCCTACATAAATTGTAGATTTGAAAAATAAAAGAAAAAAAACCAAAAACGTAACACAAGAGGCTATAAACTAAACATTAGGTTTGCCCCCTTTCACAGCATCATCGAAGAAAAAAGGAACCGATAGGAAAATAAATTTTGGACAGTTAAAAAGCCGTGGGAAACTTCCAAAATATCATGTTATAGACATGTATTGGCTCTAAGTTTGGAAGAATCCATGTAAAATTGAAATGTTTATATCAAAACAACCAATATTATCAACACAAAAGGGAACTTGTTGCGACTTATCACATGTAAGATATTGGAAAACCTAACGTTTGAAATTCCACAGGTTAATCACAACTCACCTTATTCGCAATTGGCATGAGATTAAAAAACACTTTTGCATATTGGAAACACCATATTACAAAAAATTCACAGATCATCGTACAATCCATAGTGTGAAACCATGTTTGAATTCGTAAATATTGAAAATATCAGAATACAAAATCATCGAGTATGTTTTAAAAGCATATTACTTTACATTGAAATCCGACACAGTAGACAGTTATATATACAAAAAATCGAAAAAAGAAAACACTAGCATAATATTGTACCTGGCATCACTCTCCTAAAAATAATCGTGCCATATCAGCATATTTGTATCTGTGTTTACATCCAGTACTAATGTAGTGGCCCTAGACATCAATATCAGCCATGCTTATAGCAACTCCATTATATCTTCTGACTCTATATTCCCTACTGCCGAACTATTCTTTTCCAAAACAGAAGTCACGTGTTCAAAATAAACTCTCTCACAGGAATCGCGAGTCCCGTCTGATGATGGTATCCATATTCCTCCCTGGCTTTCTCCAACAGAGATTGGAATAGAGGATGATTCAAGTAACTCATAGGAAGCACAAAACGACTGCGCTCGCTTCCAACGTACACTGCAAAGTGCCCTTTGCGAATATCTATTGGAAGGCTGCGATTGGTATTTCCATATTCATTACCACCTCCTGCGGAATAAAACATCATATTTTTTCTATGACAACAGCTGTATCTGATTCCCCTAAGGGCATTGACAAACCTATGAAATTTGTTGGTTATCTTCCTCAAAAGCACGGTCTTATTTTCCATTGAAACAATGATAAACAGGGACGACGATTAATACATGAGCCAAAACCGATTCTATTGTGTAATATTTGGAACCGAATATTGGGCATAAGTACGAGGTTTCTCAAGGATATGAACAATTCATAGAGATAGAATAAGAAAAGAAAAAGATGTCTCCCATTCAATGAAGAATTCTTATGTTACCTGCGGATGGAAGTTTTGGCCTGTCGGTCGAACGCCCCATGGTGATCCGGCGAACGGCGGAAATAGCGCTCAGAGGTTCAAATCTCGGGCCTAATTTATCATTACAGAAAAAAAATTATTTCAACTTCCATTGAGAGCCAAACATGAATTTTCAAGCTTAAGACCTACAATCTTACATTACTTGCCGACTTGAAGGAAGCTTCAATTTCATCCCGCGAGCGTGGCTCGTTGATGTCGCCTAATTTTCCCGCCTGGCTGAGACTGAGAGGAAGAGGAAGCATTCCTCCGTCGCTGCCATTACAGCTGCCTCCTGTACTGGGCGACCGCGTCATTAAGGCAGTGCCGCGAGCGTGGCTCGTTGATGTCGCTTGATTTTCCCGCCTGGCTGAGACTGAGAGGAAGAGGAAGCATTCCTCCGTCGCTGCCATTACAGCTGCCTCCTGTACTGGGCGACCGCGTCATTAAGGCAGTGCCGCGAGGCGAATTGCATGGAGGCCAACAGCTGTGAAGCGCTTGCATTTCCTACCCACTATGGCTCCTGTGAAAGACATGGGACACGTTGCCAAACTATTTCAACACTTGGAGAAAATTTAATCTTTCGGTTTCCTTCTAGTTGTTAATGTTGATAGGTGGCAATTAATAAATGGCACAGTAATTTTTTAATCAAGATTTGTAAAAAATTAATTTAAGTACGGTTTAAACATGTGATTTAGATATGCAAGGAAGTTAGTGGGGTAGATTTGATCCATTGATTGAGTGGCGACGACCAGAATATACTGGCATCTTTCAATCTAGACCATCAGATCGAAAAGATTAATTAGCCTAATCACAAAAGAGCCTACCTCCGACAGGGGGTTACGCCTATCGGCGTAATTATTGAATAAATGATTTTAAAAATTTAGTTTAAGAATGTGATTTAATGATTCGGTGGGAAAGTTGGCGAGCCTTATTTTCACTACCATAGGTCCATAAATGCGCCTAGGCATGGAATGCTCGCCGTACGATGAACAACAGGTTTAATCTAACAGCGGGCATTCTCTGCCTGGGCGCATTTATGGGCCTAGGCAGTGGAAATAAGGCTCGCCGGGAAAGTTTGGCTTTACATATCTCGTGGTTCAATCCTCGTTAAGTCTATTTAATAATAAAAATAAATTGCCGATATATTTATTTATTTATTTATTTATTTCAAACAAAAATAGAACAACTATAATTCAATAGTAGGTTGTAATTGATTTGGAAAATTATTTTTAAAAAAATCAATGATCCTTTTAAAAGAGTTATAATTGATTGTTTAAAAGAGTCGTAATTGATTGTTCTAATTTTAGTTGTAAAGTGAAATCAATGATCCCTTTAAAATAGTCCTAATTGATTGTTCTAATTTTAGTTGTAAAGTGAGGGATGGTAATTTTTCAAATAAATTAATTGTAACTAGATTTATTAATATTAATATTAGGGTAGCTATTTAAATTAGCATACTCCAAAGTTTAGGAAAGGGGAAGATAACAAAACTATGTTGGATGGTTTGTGTATAACTCGCAGAAGGTCAGTTGAACAAAGTACATGAATAATGTATTCAAACGCTCTTTCATCAGATATGACTGAGCATTGTTATAGTTAACTTTTAAATATATACAGAGGAATTTTCACATTTGAATGTAGCATCAGTTAAAGGTTAAATACAAACTAAATCATTCGTTAGTTGTTCTCATGAGAAAATATGGTTGAGGGCTTAGTGTTGGTCTTTCAAATACGTACATTTGACCATAAATGAGAATACATGTTGAACATTTATTGCAAGTAATTTTCCAAAGAGAATAATGATGCCTTGATCACCATTTAATTACTTAAAAAAAATTAAAAAAAAAAAAAGAAGAAGAAGAAAGAGAGAGTTTCCATCTAATTTTTCTACATGTAACAACGGATTGTTGGCTTTAAAAAAAAGAGGCAATGATGATCCAAATATGTAATATTTGTTGTTCCCATGTGTATTTGTTCTTAGCTATAGGTTGGATCCTCAAAACATGACTTTTGCTCATGAAGCCACAAACTACCTCAAACCATAAAATTCTTAGCTATAGGTCACACGTGTATAGTTGGACTCCATCTTACTTTGGTTGTAGAATTAAAGGCTAGATCAACAACTCAAAGTGTTTGTGCATTCCTTATTTGCATGTTTCATTGCTACTCACGCCATTAACTTAATAAGTATATCCCTCACCGCTATAGGTTGAGAGTTATTTCTTTCTTTGCTTTGGTTCTTATAGGTCAACTTTGGGTCTTTCTGTCTTGGAGTACTTTTTCATTCTATATTTGTTAGTGATGTTTACTCGAAATACCATTACGCTACCTTTGTTTGTGTCCCATCCCCATTTCCTCAATCCCATGACCAAATCCTATCAACCATAATGTTGAATATTCAACTCAATTAGATCTATATCATTCTCATGTGGATACAAGTCTATGATTTGGCTAGGGTTATTCAACCCTTAACTATAGGTTGGCACCTAAAAACATGAAGGCTAGTCTTAAAGCCATTAATCGCCTCAAACCATGAAATGCTAAGCTATAAGTTACATGAGTAAAATGAGTAAAATATGGCTCCATCTTAGTTTGGTGTAAAATTAATGGTTGTATCAATGAGCCAATGTGTTTGTAGGTTACTCGCTTGATACTTTCACTATTGCTCGCACCATGGCCTAAATAATTGTCCTTTTGCAATGTAGGTTATGAGTTATCTTTGGATTTTATTTTTTAAATCAAATAAGCCAAACCTAACCTAGCATGGGTGAATCCCTTGATGTTTGTTGGCTCAATTATCCAAAGTCACTACATAAGATCTTTGTTGCATCAAAGGATACTTGCTTGAGATATCTACCTCACTTGAGATATAGATATTTAATATATTTATGCCAGAGGTGTTTTCTTTATGAGATTGGGTGGGCAAACATTGTTCACCCCACCCAATCATAAAGCATTACTATCGCCCTTCTAACCCATTATATTCTGACATGTGGAAACTTTTTTAACCTTTTTGATTTACGGAAACTTTACCAAACTTTACGACGGGATGGTGTTGGGGTCATATCATGGTTTAGAATCAAACATTATCTTCTTCTCCAACATTTTCAGTGCTCGACCATCTCAACCATATACTCCTTTCTTGCCCTGCGTTCCCCATCTAAGATCTGAAGGCTTGACACCACCATAGAAGACTAGAATGACAGTTGACTACGATTCAAACACGAGCAAGAGCTCATCAAAACACCAATTTGACTCTGCATATCTTGGAGAGAAAATAGCGATATGCACAGAAGTTGTTTGAACGACACTCTGGATTTGAGCAGTTAAATACTCTCCATTTTGCAATTCATCTTCATACAGAAATACTCGCAGACCATATTTGTTAAGGCGGTGATAGAGATGTTTGGCAAGCGCTAATAAATATATCAAAGACATAGTTGTTCGCACTGGAGGATCCATATGAGGTGGATTCCATGGAACACATAGTAGCAATAACGATGTAACATCAAGATTCTCGTCTTAGTTTGGCTGAACTATCAAACTGCAAAGTGGATACTCGTCAATCTCTCTTTCTCAAATACTCGCAATTGAGATTTACTTATTTTGTTCAACAAACTAAATCGTCACAAAGTATATAAAGAACGAAATCCGTTGATGGTATGGTGAAGGAGGTGTGTGATAAACCATTTATGGATGTCATTGCGGCACATATCTAAAATAAACTAATTGCAAGTTATCACATCAATGCAAGATATTTTGTAAAAAAATATTATTAAAATGATTTTTCTTCCGAGTTATTAGGTAGTTCTGCTTCAGCCAAATATTGAAACTTTAAAGTGAGTTTTATGCCCTATAACATTTATGATCCCAGTGAATTTATGTGGGGTTTAAGTTTCAAAAATTCAAATTTTATAAGGCACGATTTGAAATAAATTATTTAAATTTTAATGGACATAGTTTCCTTATTATTAATATTTTTTTATTGGTTAATTTTAAGTATTTATGAAGTGTATATATATATATATTAAAAAAGTGGGAGTGAATTGTAAAAAAGAATTTTTTTATTTTTTTTAATTATCCAAACTTCAGCATAATTTTTTTGGAAAAAAGGTTTGTCCTCTGTTTAGTGAACATCTGAAAAGTGGAAAAGGTTAGTGAGCTATGAACTTTTGCTTCGTAAAGGGTTCGACTCTTCGCTTGGTACAGGGTTCGATTCTCAGCCCCTTCGACTCTCAGCCCTTCACTTGGTCCAGGTTCGAATCTCGTTTACTTCACGTCGTACAAGTTTGACTCTTGTTTACTTTGCTTCATACAGGTTCAACTCTCATTTATTTTGTCAGAGAAAGAGACAAAGATGAAAATGCTTCCCACACATCGAACTCCACAATGCAACGGTTGGATTCATTTTTATTTTTATTTTCTGTGTTCCTACACCAAAAATCACCGCGAGTTCGAATTATTTGTTCTCCATTCTTATTGTTGGAGTTATGGATATAGTATATTGTTGGAGTTATGGATGTAGTCTAATATGCACTAGAGACTGAAAGTTGAAAAACACGTCAATTTATATCTTCTCCCAATGGATTTGACTGTATCTCCAAAAATCCCAAAATGGGCGTCCCATTCTAACTTCTCTTTTTAAAATTTAGCTTAATGTACACAACAACTCAGCTGAGTCATATCAAATCAAGGGTTGAATGAGGCCACTTATCAAATTCATCACCAATTTCGACAAGCTTTGTTTCAAACCAGTGAGAGTTGCTCAATTCTAATAACACAAACTTTTTAGTGATATGTGTAGCACTTTCAATCAATGAAATATACACAATTAAACCAAAAAATAATTCAAGAGTGTATGGAAAACTACATTGCTTACTTTGAGCAGTTTTCATACTAGTGGAGTCTTGATGTAGTTATTACAATTCTGCTTCAGCATATTATGCAACATTTGCAAACCATTTGCACTAGAGACTATGATAAGAGTTTAGAGACTTGGATGTATCAAATTATTCGAGAATACTGAAACTAGAGATATGAAGTCTGCAACTTCAATGTGCATATCATACATATAAAGCATGGTTGAAAATTATCAAGTCGATAACAATTTGGTGGAAGCTCATCCACAATGAGGACATCTTTACTAGTGGAAGAAGTTGTATTTTCCACTCCATTCATTGAATTGAAATAAGCATAATAAAGATAATGTCTGAGCAGATTGCAAGCATACATAAATTACCAAACCTGTCCCAACCTATTACAAGCATACATAAATTACCAATCCTCAAAGTTGCAAGTATTACTAACCCTAGCAGCAACTGGATTCATCACCAACAACAACTAGATGATGATGATTCCTACCCAAAAATCCATAATGCAAAGTGTTGTGGTGGCCTGCCAAACCCCAAAATAAACCTTAAAGAATTGCAACGAATAACAAAGAGCCCTTGAGAAAATTCACAAAAATAGATTCATTATGATGTGTTCTTCTGTTGTAAAAATAAACCCTAAAGGAAAGGCGATGACCATAGATTTATTGTGATTTCTTTGAACAATGCCATGAGCATGGCCACAACAACACAGATAATGGTTCCTAGTGAATAATTTGCTTTATCAGTCAGAGTTCTTGTCCCAACCTTTTTTTTGGTTCTTTTTTTTCACATGAATATACTACACTAATTTCAACATCAATGGGCTCTTTCTAGAATAAGAGGAAGCTTAAGTTCATGAATTATTACCTAAACAAAAGGTTGAGAATTTCTCTCTCTCTCTCTCTCTCTCTCTCTCTCTCTCTATATATATATATATATATATATATATATTTTGCTGTTGCCTTAAGTTCATGAATTATTACCCAAACAAAAGGCCGAGAAAAATATTGCATCAAACCATAAATGAAAAAATTGGGATGTTATACGGCTTGTTATTCCTCTAACAAATGGAAAAAGAAAATAAAAACTATTGTTAAATGGCAAATGTAGCTCAGTTGTGTTATGCCATGTAAATTATTGGAATAATTTACAGGTTACCCAAATTTTATACTAAATTTTGGTTTTTTTCGCATTTGTTTAATAAGGTGATATATTTTAATTCAAATTAAGTATGAAATTTATTAAGATGATTTAATTTTAGAGTAAATTTCTATTTAATTATAGAAATTATTTAAAAGATTTACATTTATTCAATTAAAATTTTAATATTATAAGTCAATTTAAAATTAGGTGAACTTTTGAGAAACCAAGTCTCAAAATTTAAGTTATAATGTAATTTTGATTATTTAATTTTTTATGATTTTATAAAAAAAATTAGAAATAACATTATTTTATTTTATATAAAAATCATAAATTAAATTCAATTAATTTACACTTCTTAATTTTTATAATGGATGTTTTGTGTATAAATATAATTTATTCATATTCAATGAATTTTTTTATAAAAAATAAGTTCTAATAGTCATTTTAATTAGAATAAGGTACATGAAGACTTAATATTATTTGAGAAATCTACTTTAGTTCAAAAAAATGATACAAACAAAATAATGAAATAGAAAAAAAGTCTTTTTAAGTAAAGTAGATGACTAAAATGAAGTAGTGAAATAGAAATAAAACTTTTCTCCTTTGCTATTTAAAAAAGAAATCTGGTTTTTCTTAAAAGTTTAAAAGTCCTTTTTCATTTTATACTTCTCATTCACATGAAAAAAAACTGTTTTTTTTTCAGAAGTTAAACCTCCTTTTTAACAGTGATCAATTGTTATGGTTCTTTATTAAAAAAGCTTCAATTTTCATTGTAACTCATTAACACAAGAGGCAAGAGGATGACAAAATGTTATTTATGAAAAGGAGGAATAATAAAATTTGTTAATTATTTTATAAAAGATAATAAATAAATTTAGATTTTTAATATAATTTTATTTTTATAAATATGATATATTTTAATATTTATATAAATTTATTTAATATTTTTATTTAAGTTTATTTATAAATAAATTGAAAATAAAAAATATGACTTTCATAAAAATAAATTAATATAAGTTTTTATAGGAAAAAATCATAATTTTTTTAATGAAAACAAAATTATATGTTGCATTTGTTGAGAAAATGACCAACAACCAACCGTGACTGGTGTTCAAAGTTCATACAAGAGACCAATAATATACAAATGAGGAGAAAATCTAAGTTTTTCTCTTTTTTTTATACCTTTCATTATGATCCTTAAGATGACGGGGGGAGACAAGGGCGAGCTGATTTTCAGCTCTGGATGCTCCATTTTCCTTGTCCGAGTCAGAGGTGTCTGATAAGTGATGCCATTTATTCCCACCAATGTCTGTCACCATTGGTTCCTTTGCGGGTGTGTCCTGGTGTATTTGTATTTCAAATGGATCTGGCGGTTCTTTTCCTTGTGCATTCGGGATGATTGTTGACTGATTGTTCCCATTGGGAGTGGGTTCTTCCGCTTCTTCTTTTGTCTCCTCCTTTGGATCACAGGGAGGAAATTTCCAACCTTTGGGTGCTTTCCCCGCCTTCTTCTTTCTTCAGTTATCTCTTTTTGCTTCAAGACAGGTATTTTGCAAATGATTGTTCTGCCTGCAAATTCTGCATCTGAAGGCAATGTTTTCATAGTCTAGGTGTTGCATCCATTTTTTTTGTTTGTGTACCAACTGTATGCTTTATGGTAATTCTTTGTTGATATCAACTTCCACACATATACGTGTGAAAGTTCAGATTATCTCCTCCAGTCGTTGTGTATCTGTTTTGATGTATCGCCCAATGACATTCCTTATGCCTTCAAGGACAATGTCATTCCAGAAATGTAGCGGGAGGTTGTACAACTAGAGCCAAACTGGCATTTTGGAAACTACCATAGTGTTTGCATCAAAATTCGGGAACCATGGGGTAATGTAAAGTCCTGTAGATCCCCAAAACCATGGTCCCTCCTAGAGTATGAAGTCTCTAACTTCCGAGTGTTGAAATTTAACTATGAAGAAGCCTTTGGAACATAGATGTATTTCGCATTCCATGGTCCAGTTTGTGAATATCCAATGAAAGAGGTCCATTGGTTTGGACCAAAAATTATTGAATCAACATATAATTTCTTGGGCTTCATATGTGTTGCGATGTTCGTCAATCTCAAGAATGTTTATGGCCAGTTCAGGTGTATGGTTTAGTTGCTCTACTATGTAAGGGATAAGGGCATTGCCCATTGGTTCTGTGGGGGTGGATGCTTTTTTATTCCCCTGTAGTATGTTCTTGAAGGAAGGTCTTCCTTTATTGTTTTCATGTTTTGAGGTGTCGCCTCCCCCTGCTCCACCAAGGCTTTTGATTTGCCCTGTTCCCCCACTCCTCCTCCTCTCAACCATAGGTTGAGGATAATGGTTCAGCCTAAACTTATGGATTATTCTTTTATGAATCTGTGTCCTTGAAGTATTCTTCCTTCATAAATCAGTGATTGTAGTTGAGTTGGGTATCCTTGAGTTTGTTTGATTTTTTGTTTCAAGTTTATCACATGCTCTGTGTCATCTATCCACAATATTATATTTTTCCCCACAGGGATTCTAATAAATATTTGAAAACTATTTGAGGTTACCTGATGCGTGGTTTATGTTGCCCTTTTGTTTTCTCCTGTCGATGTCGTTTATGGGTGCTTTTGCAATGGGGTGTTCGTTTTGTGTTGGTGGATCCCATGTGAAAATAGGTCATGTCCATCATGAAAGAGGGTAGCTGCTACTATCTAGGGGCGACAAATGTTGAACCGGTATCGAGGTGTATTTCCATATGCCTCCATAGTTGGTGGAACCAGCAGGTCAGGGGTTTGGCAAATCCCCAACGCGATTCCTACCGTCGTAAGGTAAAAATAGGGGATCCAAACCCCCAAAACTATTTTTGGAGGAGCCGCCCTCCACACGAAAGGGTGAGCAAAGTGTACAAGCCAACGAGTCGTTGAAGGCCAACCAGGACTTTCCTTGTCCAACCTCTTGTCGAATAACGGACCATTTTGTAACAACCATACCAGTAAATAACGCTCGACTGCCCAACAACTATGTCTTATTTCCTTTCTGTTGTCAAGAGGCATTGGTATATTTGCACACGGGTAAGTTTAAATTTTTTTTAGATATTTAAAAAAGAAATATTAATTAAATGTTTTTTAATATATGGTATAAGTAATGATATTTAAATTAAAAGGAAATTTAAACCTCGGTCAACCCCAATATATGTTTGTGATTTTTCTGGAAGATTTCTCTTAAACTATGAATCACAAAAGCTTGCAATCTGAGATATCCAAACTCAATTAAATTTAAAATAATAATAATAATATTTATAATTAAATATATTGTTTTCCATCCAGTATTCAAAGTGAGCTTACCCTAACTTAATCTGAATTCAAATAAAATAAAACATTAAAAAATCATATTTTAAAAATTAGCTCACTATTGAATGCATGTGCATAAAGTGTGCAATTTACTCTCCAATGACGGGTATATATATATTATTAAAGATCATATATTGAATAGAAATGGAGCTTGCAAGTATAAATATTGTTAAAAGGTCAGGATTAGGAAAGATATAGTCAAAGCATAGGTCTAGTCAGGAAAGAAGCCTAGATAATGGTAGGATGGATGAAAAAAGACAGAGATGGTGTAAATGGTGCTAATGTTGAGTGAAGGAGTCAATGTGTGAAATGTTCACCACTTGAAGTGTTTTGGTCCAACGAATTACCTTATGAAATTCAGAAAGAAATGTTGCATGGAGCATACATAGTTGTAAGGCCTTAAAAGATGGTGTAAATGGTATTAATGTTTAGTAAAGGAGTCAATGTGTGAAGTGAACACTTGAAGTGTTTTGTTCCAACGAATTTCCTTATGAAATTCAAGGAGAAATGTTACATGGAGAATACATAGTTTTAAGGCCTTAAGAGCATTCTTAGGCGTACATGCAGTGCAACTGGAACATGGAGTTATCAAGTTGTGGAATGGACCACTCAGAGAGATACTACGATGACAAACTGGTATCCTCGCTTGATGGGGGAATGTGAGAACTCTAATGAGAAGGTTGATGAATGGGTGTTACACATCATTTTGTCACCATGATATTTTCCTGTCAATATGGGTCTATCACCATCCATATCATGTTCCCTTAGAGATATAAAACACTCATTTTCCTTAACCAAGTCTTGGAAATTGGAGAAAATCTCTTTAAAACCTTTAAAATATTACATGTGCACTTTTTATAGCCTTTTCTTGCGCATGCGTTGATGCTTCTTCTATTAGTCGAGGCGATCGCCACTCTTTTTGCCACTAAAACCTGCGGATCCCCGTAAAAAGGAAGTAAATATAAAAAGTAACTTCTAGAAGGCTAGTTGGTTGAATATTCTCCCAACTGGAAGCCTCTAGAGTCACGCTAGGTCGAGCTTTATCCCTCTACTCATGGAGCTTATCTCTTGGCCAAAGGAACCCAAATCCCTTCATGGGAGGAAATCATCCCTCTCTTAATGGATCTGAAACTACCTCAATCTCTCTATAAATTGAGCTGAATTTTTGGGTTGAAGGGTAGATACTAATTTTTATATATTCTAAGCTGAAGAGAGTTCATAGAGTTCATAGTTTCTTAACTAGTAATTTTTTGTTGGCGCATTGAAGATTACACCTTTGTGCATATGACTTCATGTTGGTCATTCTAGAGAGGAAGGCTTATCATACTGAAGGAAATGATTGCGCAAATACACAAGAGAAATCAGTTCAACATCAAGGCATAAGTTGTAATATTGCTTTTTTAATTTCTGATAATACATATGGATCTCTTTTTCTCATTGTCTTGTTTGTGAATTCATGGAAATGATGTCAATACTTAGACTCCTTGATCACTAAGTTGGATTAGTATTTATGATTATTATATACTGTAGGTGCTTTGATCTTTTTCATTGTTTGTGATTACAGGTTCTTCTCAGCATTGAAGAGCATAACCTCCTTATTTCAAGGTTGTAATAATCTAAAATAAAAATAATATAGAGAAAGAGATATTCAATGGATCTTTGTTTCTAGTTACTTGTTAGAGTACTAGGGATATTTCTCTTGTCTGCAAGAGGGATTAATCCACAAAACAAATTAACGACCATACCGGGGAAGTCAAGTTTAGTTTTCTTTGGTTTTGTTCAGTTTGACATTATAGCTTTCTTATTTTTACTTCTCTAAGTGTGGTTAGGTACATAACCTTTTTGATTCTCTGAGATACAAAAACCTTAAAAAAAATTTCCGACTTTTCTCTACCATGCACATTTTTCTGTGGAAAACAAAGTAACAACCTACGCGACTTGTTAGCATAGTTCAGTGCGCATGCGCACTGGTGTGAACTGAGAAGTTGCGCACCCCCTCAGAAATTTTGAAAATTTCGAAATTTTCTCTTTCAGAGTCATATAACCAAATTCTTGAGGTTTAACCTGATCTATACCAGTTTTTAGAATTTGTGTATGAACTCCTCTTTAACACCTTAGAGTCTTGTCTGATAAATAATCCTTTTTGCATTATACAGTTAGGGTTTTCCCTAGTTTGTTGTTGCTCCTTTTGGAAGATAGATTCATTTGCCAAAGATCACTGTTTTTATATTATTGTCTCCTTTAGCCACCATGATTATTGCCAGGGTTACCTTTTTTGAATATTTGTTTCTTATTCGATTGCAAAATGGAAAAGCTTCTAGATCACTGAAGTCTGATTTATCTCAAGCTAGACTTTCATGATTTCATTTCTCCTAGGTCAAGTGGAAACATTTTTAGTCTGATTACAACAAAGAGAAATCATTAGAAATACACTCATAGGTATCTTAGTTAGGATTGATAATTAGAACTTTGATTTTCTTTGAATTTTTTGTACTTTTAGATTTCTTAGGATTTGCCTTCTTTTGAGATTTGTTTTTTTTATCAAAATTGTAGTTTTTGGTTTGTAATCAACAAAATTTTCTTCACAAAAGAGACATTGATCATGCTTGGAAATTGTGTTCTTAATGAAATTGTTTTCTTGTCGAAAAAAAAAAATTATTTGAAGTTTTAGGAAGCTTGTACTTTTGAGTTCAAAAGTACTATAATTTCTTGTAAATATAATTCATCGAAATAAAAGAGTTGCATTTTTCATATTGATGCATTTAGAGTATCTTGACTTGGGTCACAATATCATCAAGTTTCATCTCCATACCCCTTTGCGTTAATAACAACCAATTCAATACAATGCTTAATACAATCAATCTATATATTTTTTACATTTTGTTATAAGTCAATTTGGGCATCGTCCCCCATGACTTGGACAAACTAGACATCATCCCATGACCAATGAAATAGGGTCTATCATCCCCTATCATTTCAGTTGCTACATGCCCTAAGACAAGAACAAACCATTCATGAATTCTATTACAATATTTCCAAGGTTTGAAGTATATGTTATATCACTTATGAGCTCACCAACGCTACCTCTTAAGGGATTAACTGCGTTGCATATGTAGCTCCCTCCATTCAAGGGTGCACTGCAATACACTTCCCGACATTCAAGAGTGTGTTAGTCAAATGGGAGAGAAATTCTCATTGTTTCGGAATCTCCACATGGCCAGTGCCTTATAGAAGAGTTAGTATGTGTCAAACTTCGAATCCAATTGTCCATCTAACACTTCTGAGCTTGGGAACATGTCTTGCCTATTATTAGAAAGTCATTGGTTGAGAA
The DNA here is from genome assembly GCA_034641835.2 of Pinus albicaulis. Taxonomy (NCBI): domain Eukaryota; kingdom Viridiplantae; phylum Streptophyta; class Pinopsida; order Pinales; family Pinaceae; genus Pinus; species Pinus albicaulis. The sequence continues at coordinate 1,050,456,842 of CM076577.1, read as the reverse complement.
ACTACCATTGGTTTCCCTATAAATTGAGCACAAATCCTAGTGCTAGGAAAGGAAGAATTTTGGTAAAGAAATGTTGTTGGATTCTCAATTGAGAAAGTGATTGAAGTGATATGTTGTTGGTGAGATTTTGATTGTGATGAGGTTGGGATGATGTTGGAGCTGGTGACATCAAATCGATCATTGGTTGTAACCCCCCCTTCTACTCTTTAATAAATATTGTTGTTCATTTTCCCATGTATGTATCTGTTTATGTTTCTATTTCTCATGCAATGGACTCTTGAACGATATATATGTTTCATGTTCAATCGATTAAGATAATTAGGCATTTGTATATTGAAAATATTTTGTTGTTCTCTGTTTATACTTGCAGAAATCAATCCAACGATCTAAGTTGGATTGGAGCCTACAGCAAAAGCGACAGAAGGAGAATAGGAAGCGCTTGGATCACAAGTAGGTTCTTATATCTTTCTATGTGTCCATTTACTCTTAGAGAAAGTGATAGCAAAGTATTTAATATGTTGTTCTAAATGCATAGCACCACATTTAGGGAATTTGATTTATCTATAGATTATAATTATGCATAACAAATTGGCGACTCGACTGGGGCGTTTCCTTTTATTCCTAGTGTTGTTGCCTCGATTATTCGCCCAGTAGCATCTAACTTAATTTATTAGAGTTTTGAATCAAAGAATTGCATTAGAAGTGTGTTTTGTAGCTTGAATTTTCAATCTCTGTTACACCCAACGCACTGTTGGTCAAGACACAGTGCACTGCAGTGCACTGTCTCCCACTCAGGGGTGCATTGCAACGCACTGTCTCCCCTTAGAGACTACGTTGCCCCCTTAGCCAACCAAATTCCATTTGAATTTTTCATTTCCATCATTCTCAACCATTTGTTTGTTTTGTTTTCAATTATCTGATACCTCTTAAAGACCAGTGAATTTACTTGATTCTTCCTCCTTTTAAAAGTAAGTTTGTTCAATGTCTCTTTAAGTGTTTTTCTTTATCATTGACAAATCATTTTCAAAGTATTTTATTTCTGCATTAGATCCATTTGTTTTCGTAAAGGAAATTGTTGTTAAATTCTTTGTTTCCTGTAGGAAAAATTGTAGTTCCATTCTTCATTTTCCTAAAAGATAAATTGTTGTTAAATTCATCATTTCTCAAAGAAGAAAGAATTTGTTTTTTGTTGATTTGATGCATATAGTTTCCTTTTTGCATTCACATTAAGGAAATTGAAAAGAAAAACTTGCATTTGCATATAGTGAATTGTGTATTTTGCATAGGAACAAGTTATGAAAGCTGCATATTAGTTTGTGCTCTTTGTTGTTTGCTCTCAAAACTGATTGCTCTTTCCCTTTAGTAGTTAGGATTTTCATTGAAAAAAACTAAAATTGAAAAGTTTACTTATCATTTTAGTTTTCATTTTAGGAATTTCCACCACATCATCGCGGTGAACCTGCTTGAAAGGCAAATTGATAAACAAGATCAACTTAAAATTTACATCAATTTACCTAAAAAAGCATTGGAACCATAACGATAACAGAAGGCCTAGGCTAGAGACGTGTTCCGACGTCATTAAACATAGCAGTTGTCGTTAACTGTCTGCGATACATTTCGAGTGTGATACCTCGCTCCACGTACGTAAGTATATCAGAGCTTGTGAATGTACCTTTGGGTATATAGGGCGGTTTTCTAGTATGATAAGTATAAAGGGGTGCTCTCACTGTGCGGTTTCGCATTAGACAACGCTACTACGGACTTGGGCCTCCACGTACCTTTGGGTATATTTAGGAGGACAACTTTAGGTTGCTATCCATTCATAGTGAATCAAGTCGGCCGCCTTGTAAATTGTGATACGCCAAACACAACATTCAGGGAGATTTCCTGCCCGTACTTCTTGGTTCGCCAAGAGGTATTTTGCAGTTCATAGTTTCTTGGTAAACCTTTTGCCTAGAATTACCCTTTTATTTTGTTTATTTGTTTTTGGTCATAAAATAAATCAGTCATTATGGAAGAAGAACACCCCTTTCCCCGTCGTTCACGTAGAATAGCATTGAAACCACCTTTACCACTGGAAGCTATTTTTGGTCGGCGAAGGCGACATTGCTCTACCGAAACTAGTACTATGAGTACCTCTGATGCGACATCATCCTCACATATACTAGAGTCAGAAAGAGTTATTTATACAAATCATGGTTCATCTACTGTTGTCGAGACAGAGTCCTCACAACTACTTGTGGTCACAATCCATCCAATTAGTGAGACCATACCTCCCAAACCCGATGTTGTTCAACTGGAAGTTGATCCACATCCTGTCTCTTTTTTGCTAGAACATCTGAATCCCGAAATCGAACGACCGGAATTTGTTCCTGTATCGGTCGCCCCACAATCTGTTGTAGCCATTGAGTCTCCCATATCGCGCAGTCAACCTCCTGAAATATACTTTGGGCACCGACATCGAAACCCTTCCACCTGGTTTAATTTCGATTGAAGAAATACCACAAGATGAAATACCTTTAACTCCAACTCATTTTGGGAGGGAGCTTTACCTATATAAGTCTTTTACTCAATCACCCTCCTCTGCTTTTGTTGATCCTAAGTCTATTCGAGTTCCCGTCAGTCCAATAGGGGATACATTTGGTCAAAAAACCATGCCTGAACCAACATCTTCAGCCGAACCATCTATTCCAATTGCGACAGCACTTGCTCTCGCTACCCCGTCGATGTTCATGACTTCACCAGAGTCACCTTTATATGGTGGCCCTTCCGTCCCACCTGGTTACCAATCTTTATTTGGAACCTTCTCTGGTGCATCCTCAAACCCATGGACTTCACCAATGTCATCGTCTGGTATTTTATCTAGTACACCTCTAGTGAGTACTGAACGGTTTGAACCTTTATATCCA